>JAEOAD010001990.1:2447500-2962500 GCA_036365145.1 Orientallactaga sibirica | reverse complement strand
CTCTGACCTCGCCTGGGTAGCACTGAAAATTCATCACATAGCCTTTTAATATTGAAACACAGTGCAGAATTTTAATAGAAAATATTGTTTTTCCCCCCAAACCTCCAGTCTTTATTAATGCCCCTGGGCAGAGAATGATATTGCTGGCAATATAGCGGTCTTTGTTCATTTTAAATTTATTAAACATAATGCATTTCATTTTCAAACATTTTACTGTTTCTTTTTAATTTCGCTCAGTGTAAGTACAGAATAAAACCTTTTTAAACATTTAAGATATTGAAAACCCATATACGAATGTAGAACGGAAACTGCTCCGGCCATCAAATAAATTTAAGTAGAAGCTATTGTAATTTTAAGCCTGCAAGTATTATGCCCTTCAGACACTAAGGCACCATCAGCAACTGTCGCCAGTGAGACTGTGAGGGCACCCTTCCCCTAGGGGACCAGCTAAGCCGGGCAGGGACCAGCAGCCTTCTGGCCTTTGTGGGTGGCTAGGAATACTTCCCCCATGAGTTCAGTGGGCCTAAATCTTTCTAAAAGCTACAGTGCATGCTAGAGATGTCCACACCTCCCCCACTCAGCTCTCCACACGTGGGGCCCATCCTCCCCACCGGCAGGACATAGAATCAGAATGCCCCCTCCCCCAGTCAGCCAGGCCACACCTAGCCTGGACAGGGTGCTCTGGGGTCTGGCACCTAGAGAGTTCATAGCTCTGAGGAGGAGTCTCCCCAGAGATTGTTCCCCCCCACCCACCCCTTCTTCTGGGCCAGTGATGATGGACTGGGCAGCTACCCTCTGCATAACCCACCCACATAACTCCCCACCCTCACCCCCTTTTCTGAGGAATCCAAGCCCTACATTTAATGAGTCGTGAAGTGTGAGAACTTCCGGACCCAAGGCGACCCTGATGCCAATTCCAGATGTGTGAGATGGGGAGATGGGTGGGGCGGGGCCTGGGCCTGGGGAATGGAGCCCCCCCTCCAGACCACAGCCCCCCATTCAGGTTCCAGCCATCCCGGCGCTGAATTGGAAACGGGCAACTTCTCCACTGAGAAATTACTCTTTTTATTTCTTGTAGCGTTCCTGGTGCCCTATTTCACGGCACCGACAAACGGAATATTACTTTTAAAACACTATGAAATACCAGGTCCTGTCCTCGGAGCTATTTTAGGGGAATTCAATTTTCGCTGAATGGTGAGAAGGGCCAGCATTTCTTTGGTAGCTGTTGGGTGACTGGCTGGGAGGGAGAGTAAAATTGTCGGGGGGGGGTCTTGGAATTCCAGACGGGGTGCGTTGGTGTTTGGGTCACACACTACATCTTTTTGCCCACCTGCAGCCACATGGGCTCCTAAACTCACTGTGTAGCCACGACGTGCTTTCTTACATGGGCCCCACCTCAGCAGCTTCCTCCCTCTGGCCTAGGTGACTGGGTGTTTCCTTGCATCACTCTGCTGCCACCCCCCTATACTCCTTCTCTAGGTGTCCTGGTTTCCTAGAAAACGTCACTGGGTCACTGTGAGAAAAGTATGTCTCTTCTCTCTCTTTACCCCTCAGCAGAAACTCCATGCATCAGGCCAGCCGCAAGGCAAAGTTTCCTTCCCACGGTGTGTAGTCAGGGCTGGGAGTAGGCAGCAGGCTTGGAATGGAAGTTCAAGGTAGGTGGTGGCCAAGAAATGGGTACCAGCGGACCCCTCCCCTCCAAAGCTACGGATCTCAGCCTGTTGGCCCCACATAGATCAGGCCTCTGTGGACCTTCCCAGGTTGTGTCTCCACCCCCACCAGCACAGCTGCTTGCATTGCCCTCCCCTGTGCTGGGAGGCCTCAGGGTGTCTTCCGGGTATGAAGTTCCTCGGTCTTATCAGAAATAAGAAAGATGGTGGGACTTTGGAATCATATCAGGTGTCCCACTGTCCCTTTCATGACAGTCTTCTAAGTCTTCTCCAAGGTCACAAGGCCACGCTCTCCTCCAGCCCTGGGAGGCGGAGGAGCCAGGCAGCCCCAGGAAAGGTTGGCCACAGGAAGGCTTCCACATAACTCCAGGCAGGGCCAGGGAAGAGATCGGGGGAGTGCAGAAAGGAAACCTGAGCAGGGATGGCCTGTGAGTAAATTATTTCCTGATCAAATGAGACCCAGACTGCTGCAGGAGCTCCCTGGGCTGCACCCCACTTTGGTGGGAGGCACCACTTCATTTATCCTCCCCTCCAGCTGCCTTGTCATATCTGCTCCATCCTGTCGGGCCTGCTGCAGGCTCAACCCACTGGTGGAGGGTCTCCACACCTCAAACTTGCTGGGATGAAGAGATCCAAGTCTCTCTAAATGGGACAAGGGGAACACCTCATCCATCACCCCAGTTCCCTGGGTCCAGGAATCCCCAACCATGTGATCTCCAGTTTTCTGTAAACACATGCTTACTGGAGTTGCAGTTAAGACTTTCACACTAAAAAAAAAAAAAAAAAAAAAAACCAGAGCGATTTAACGATAATTAATTGCATTAAACTATTGACTAACTACCTCGCTCAATAGTAATTCATTTAGAGAATATTAAAATCGGAGGAACAATAATAAAATTGACGCCGATTCCCACGGGGAGGGGAAGGCCAGCAAATGAGATACTTTCTTAATCTGGCGTAAATAATAACATGTCGGCTCTGCTCTCTCTCTGGCCAATTCCCCTATCATTTATTCCAGACTCCAAAGCTGCCTTTCATAATTGATATCAGTTACTCAATGAGTGCTTTTGCATTTGTTCTTGTTATCCGTGATAATTGCGAAGTTCAATCGCTCCGAGTTGGGATTCAGAGGATTCAGAGCTGACCTGGTCCTCGGGCACCTGGCCCGGCTGGGAGGCGCGCACTCTGGTGGCTCTATTTTTTCCTCTTTAAATCCTTTGAAACAATTTATCAGTCCCAGGTCCCCTGTCTTATTTTAAGTGCGCTGGGGTAACCTGGACCCGTGGCCCCCATAATGCCAGTAAACTTATTTCCACCCAGAGCCTCCAGGCCTCGCCATAGGGAAAAATACTGCCCCAAAGCTGGGCACTGGGGAACAAGCCCAGGGTTAAGAGCTCTGAGATCTTCTCTCTCTCTCTCTCTCTCTCTCTCTCTCTCTCTCTCTGTGTGTGTGTGTGTGTGCGCGCGCGCGTGTGTGTGTGAAAAGTGGTGGGTAGAAGTGTTGAATCCCAAAACGACATCAGGACGGGGAGGGGGGACGAAATGCCACGAAGCCCGGAGGAAATTTTGGGAGATGAAAGAAAGAGGGGGTTCACAGAAAGTCACTTGGAGGTCGTCAACGGGGCCTGTCCATCCTGCGGGAAGGGAAGCTCAGATACAAGACCCCCCCACACACTCCCGACCCCAAGGTTTGAACTAGGGACCGAGGACCCTAGGCCTGGCAGCCGGGCGGGTCCCCGAGATGACTATTTCGTTATTTATTCACTTATTTATTCATTTATAAAGTGTTTACTTAGATCGGCACAGATGTAACATCTCATTTACAGCGTGGCCTCGGGGCATAGAAGCAGTTGGCAACAAAAGAGTAACTCCGGAGAATTAGAGAGAAACACACACAACAACTGCGAGGGAGCCGGGGAGGGAGGAGCGCGCGGCGCCCGGCCGGGCTGCGGCCCGGAGAGGTCGGTCCTGGGGCTGCCGGGGAGGGGCTGCCAGCGTCCCGGGACGTTCGGGCCCTGGGTGCTCAGCCGCGGGCGCTCGCCCGCCCAGCCTCTCCGGAGACCTCGGGGCGCGGGTGCAGGCGGGTCCCAGCCCGCGGCGGCGCGGCCCGCGCACCTCCCGCCGCGATCGCCTCCCCGCTGTGGGCTCGGGGTGCAAGCCGGGGCCGATGACCCGTCCCCCGCACCCTGCTGAACGTGGACGGCCTCGGGCCCGGCAGCCTGGCTCCGCCGCTCATCACAGCCATCGGCTCTGGGGAAACTGAGGCTCGAGGCCCGGGAGTGGTCCCTCCCACGTCACCGGGAAGCTCCGGGCGCGGTGCCCCGGGGCGGAGTCGCCGGCACGTCCCCCGCCGTCCAGGATCCCCATCCCCGCGCGTTCAAGACCCTCTGCCCCCGCCCCCATCCCCGGCCCGGAGCTCGGCCTCGCCCCGCCCCGCCCCCACGGGACCCTCTCCCGGTCCCCAAGACCCCGCCCCGCCCGGGCGCCTCCCCTGCGGGACCCCGCCCCGCGCCGCGCCCCGCCCCGCCCCGCGCGCGGCCGTCACGGCGGACGGGAGGCAGCTGCGGCTCGGTAACTGGGAGCCCGTTGCCTGGCAACCCGAGGCGGCTCATTACCGCGGCCACAGTGATTAACCAAAAATGAAGAGAAAAAAAAAGAGAGAGAGAGAGAGAGAGATAAAAAAAGGAAAAGGGGAAAAAAATAAGGAAGGGAAAAAAATAGAGAAAACGCGGGAATGTGAAAGTAGAACGCATTATTTAATTAGCTAATTGATAATCAACTTCTTTTTAATTATTCACTTAATTAAAAAAGTGTAACTACAACACCGCCCTCGAGGAGCTGTTGATACCCTGGCAGGATTTTCAAAGCCGTCCTTCCGCGGCAGCCGCTGGGGCTGGAGCAGCTCGCCCCAGCCGCCCCTCCCAGCCCGGGCCCTGGAGACTCTTCCCCAACAGTGGGACAGCACGTCCCAGCAGCCCGGACCTCCTCCCGCCTGGTACTGGGGTGCTCGCTCCTCTCTGCTTGGCCTCACCGCATTCCTAGCCTCAGTTTCCCCATCTGCAAGCGCTGCAAGGGTTGAGCTGTGCTTCAGGGAAGTGGCCTGGGAGGGCCAAAGGCAACAGGTGATATGTGAACCTTAACTGAGGCGGAGAGAGCCGGGACTGGGCCACTGGCCACACCATGGGGGCTTGCAAGATAGTGCTCTGGGAAGGATGGGACCCTGAGCAAGAGGAGCAGAGACTGTCTGAGGGATGCCCACTGTCTTTTAGGGCCAGAAAGGTCCAGGAGATGTCAAATTTGGTGTATTTCAGTTGTCTGTAGGACACTTTCCAATGCCGGTCTCATGGGCTGTGGTAAAGGTATGCAGTCCCCCCTCCTTGTAGACATCCCCCACATGATGAGCTGACTTCTTTACAAAGGCCAGAGGTGGGTGTCACTTCCGCACCCTCCGAGGGACACAGCTCCAGACCCCTCTGGATGGCTGAGATCTCCCTACGGGTCAATGTAGCATTTTCCCCAGCAAGCATGGTGCACCCAAGCCTCCCTCCCATATTCTGTTTGCAGGGCAGGGTCAGGCAGACTGGATACCACGGCTTCATGCCCAGGTACAGGGAGGTGGAGGCGTGGGGTGGGGAAGTCAGCTGGAAGGTGGAAGAATTCAGTGTCAGGGGGATGCAGATCTCTGGACTTGTGGGTGGGGATGCTGGGAAGTGGGAGATGGGCAGGCTGGCCCAAGCTTCCACTTTCTCCCTTTGTGATCCCACCCACTCTGACCTCTGAAGCTCCTATTTATTCTTTTTGTTGGTGTTCAGACAGAGTCTCGTGGAGCCCATGCTGGTCTTGAACTCCTGATCTTTAGCCTCCTGAGTACTAGAATTACAGCTCGGTACCAACCATGACTGAGTTATTTTGTATGTAACAACATTTTAGCCGACCCCATTTGGGTCTAGGTGCCTCAGTGAACTGGCCTGAATATACTGTCCTGGCCCCTTTTGCCTGGATGGTGTGATTATATCTGGAAGTTCAAGAGTCTCAGAGACAATCTTAGCTGACAGAATCTCAAGGGTTTTTTTTAAAAATTATTTTTGTTTGTTTATTTGAGAGATACAGAAATAGGCAGGTAGAGAATGGGTGTGCCAGGGCCTCCAGCCACTGCAAATGAACTCCAGATGCGTGCACCCCTTGTGCATCTATCTGGCTGACGTGGGTATTTGGAAGTCAAACCGGGATCCTTTGGCTCTGCAGGCAAGTGCCTTAATCGCTAAGCTATCTCTCCAACCCAGAATGTCAGGGAGGGTTTTTTTTTGGGGGGGGCAGCAGCATGGGAGAGCGGGAATGGGGGACAGCAGGAAAAGGGGCTGGGGAGGCAGTGGCTGGTTGAGTAGGACCCTTTCCCCTCTTCTGCAGCAAGCAATCTTAGGTCTCCACAGGTCACCGGAGTGTCCTCATCCTCGGTGTGGGATCTCATCAGAGCTTCAGTACACGGACTTCAGTTTCCTGCCTCGTGGTTCATCTTTAGCAAGCTCACAGGTGGTTTCTGGGAGCTTCCTTCCTCTGATGGGAGGCTGGGCGGAGCAGAACAGCAGGCCACCAGGGGCTCTGAACTGTGGGGCCTATGCTTTTTGGACATATTGACCTCTCAGTACTTTGATAGGATTCCCGTTGGGATGGAAGTAGGGTTGGCGACGCATGCTATGTACTGACTGTTTGGAGTCATGGCTTTTTCAGGATGAATAAAATAAAAGGAAGTCCCTAATTCAATCTGACTGTGGTCGACAGAATGAGACAATCAGGACAGACACACACAGAGGGGCAGTCCTGTGAGAACGCCTGGAGAAAATGGAGCTACAAGTGTGGGAGGGTCCAGCCCTGCAGCATGTGACTTGGGACTCTAGTTTCCAAGACTGTAAGGCATAAATATATGGAGTATTTGTTATGCAGCAAGAGCAGACTGACACGGTGTGTCCTCGGGAGGACAGAGTGTCCCACTGATTCGTGCCTTATAACTGGCCTCGCTTGGGTCCTGAGGGACTTTGGAGGGGGATTGCTCCTTGTGGCTTCTGTCAGGGCTGGAGATACGTCTGTCTCCTGATAACTAAGGCAAAAAGTGGGATTTAGAAGCCAGGCGTGGTGGCATAGACTTGAGAGGCTGAGGCAGGAGGATGTAAGTTGAAGGCCTGACTGGGCAGCTTAGTGAAAAACCTGTTACAAAATAAAAGATAAACAGAGGATTGGAGGTTGTAAAAAGAGGGTTGGGGATGTGGCTCAGCAGTAGAATTCTTCCCTAGAATCCATCAGAAAGGGGCTGATGGTATGGCTCAAAGCTTTATCTTTTGTCCTTGGTCAAGACCAGCTCAGAACAGAGAAAGAACCCTTCCAGACCCCATCCAACTCTCCTGGGTGGGTGGTGGAGGACTTTGTGTTTGGAGCTGGCCCATTGGCGTCTACATTCCTATAGTCTGTTCCAGGGGAACATTGGTGCCATGACCCTTTGGCAGGTGGGTGGGATGGCTGGTCATGGCCTCAGAGTTGTTTTCTGTGGAGGGGGCTGGTACATGGGGTGGCAAGATGCTCTCTTCTTGTAGCTGCAGATTTATGTAAATGTGGATTATGGAGTTGGGCTCAGCTGTCCCTTCCTTTTTCCCTCCCCTGCTTGGAACATACAGGCATTAGTGCCAATGGTTGCTGGATTTCCTCCGCCTGTCAATGAGCGCCACTTAATTCTCAGGCAAATGTCGACTTATCTTTCCTGCGTGCTGAGGCTTAGGCATTCTCTCCCTCAGCCTGGAAGGCGCTGGCAGGGAGGGGAGGACATAACTGTAGAGAGGGGTGGCTTTCCAGACCCTAGCCTGTGGTCTCTCGTGTGACAGGCTTCCTCCAGCCTGTCACATGCACCTGCTGGGAAGTGAGGGAGGGCCCCCAACAACCAGGCTAGCCTCCTCGCCGTGACTCCAGGCAGGTTCCTGTTCCTTTATGCGCTTTAGCATCTGTGTCTGAGAGAGCAGGGAAAGCCTGGATGGTGCCACAGGGTTATCATCCCAGTTACTCCAGAAGCTGAGCCAGCAAGATACAAAGTTCAAGACCTTCCTGGGAAACTTACTTCAGATCCTGTTTGAAAATATAATATAGACAGAGGGCTGGGCGGAGTGTGGTGGTTCACACCTCGAACCTCAGTATGTGAGTTCAAAGTCAGCCTGGTGGTCCAGAGTGAATTCCAGGTCAACCTGGGCTAGAGAAAGACTATGCCTCAAAAAAAGACACACACACACACAACACACTAAGGCCAAAATAAAATAAATAAAAATGCAAAGGCTGAGGGTGTGGCTCAGTGGTAGAGCTCCTGCCTAGAATCCCCCAGTGAGGGGCTAGGGTGTGGCTCAGTGGTAGAGTTCCTGCCTAGAATTCTCCAGTTGAGGGGCTGGGGGTGTGGCTCAGTGGTAGAGCCCCTTCCTAGAATCCCCCAGTGAGGGGCTGGGGGTGTGTCTCAGTAGTAGAGCTCCTGCCTAGAATTCTCCAGTTGAGGGGCTGGGGGTGTGGCTCAGTGGTAGAGCTCTTGCCTAGAATCCCCCAGTGAGGGGCTGGGAATGTTGCTCAGTGGTAGAGCTCCTGCCTAGAATCCCCCAGCAAGGGGCTGGGGGTGTTGCTCAGTGGTAGAGCTCCTGTCTAGAATCCCCCAGTGAGGGCCTGGGGATGTGGCTCAGTGGTAGAGCTCCTGCCTAGAATCCCCCAGTGAGGGGCTGGGGGTGTGGTTCAGTGGTAGAGCTCCTGCCTAGAATCCCCCAGTGAGGGGCTGGGGTGTGGTTCAGTGGTAGAGCTCCTGTCTAGAATCCCCAGTGAGGGTCTGGGGTGTGGTTCAGTGGTAGAGCTCCTGCCTAGAATCCCCCAGTGAGGGGCTGGGGTGTGGCTCAGTGGTAGAGCTCCTGCCTAGAATCCCCCAGTGAGGGGCTGGGGGTGGCTCAGTGGTAGAGCTCCTGCCTAGAATCTCCATGAGGGGATGGGGTGTGGGGATGGGAATGGCCCTCAGTAGTAGAATGCTGGCTGGTTTAACATGCCCAAGATCCTAGTATTCATTGCAAGAAACAAAACATCAAATTGGGGACAGTTAGGAACTGGACCATGTGAGGTAGAATGAACTAAGTAATTAAGAAGCACCCACCAGCACCTGCCTATGGATGGCTCTGTCTCTGGAACTCAGACACTTGAGACCAGAGCCCCATTCTCGTGTAAACAGATTCACGTGACAGGAGACAGACATGCAGATGCTGA
The DNA here is from genome assembly GCA_036365145.1 of Orientallactaga sibirica. Classification (NCBI taxonomy): domain Eukaryota; kingdom Metazoa; phylum Chordata; class Mammalia; order Rodentia; family Dipodidae; genus Orientallactaga; species Orientallactaga sibirica. Next base: position 2,953,564 of record JAEOAD010001990.1, on the reverse strand, counting down.
GAATCAAGAGGTGTCCCAACTCTGTGGGACAAGGGCAAGGTAGAGATGGCATCAGGAAGGCAAGTTCTGACATTCAGAGCATCTGAAGCACTGGCTCCAGGGACGGTGTCTTTGGGGTTGTATAGAAATGATGGCTGCAGGGCTCTGGTCTAGAGAACAATGACTACGAGGAGGAAGCTGGATTGGATCTTGCCCATCATCTTGCTGATTGAAGAGCTCTGGAAGCTGGCTTCGTGTCAGCAGACTCAAGTTATCATCTGCAGAGTGGGGTGATGCCGGCCCTCCACCACACATGCTCACAGGAGCCAGAAGGTTCTCCCACCCCTGGGAAGAAACTGACCTCTTGCCCTTGGCTCCTATCGTCTGCATCAGCTCCCTTCTCCCTCTGGTTTCAGAGCTTCAAGAACCACAAAATTAGTTCTAAAAAAAAAATCACCCCCTCATTTCATTGCTAATCCCGTAACTCCTTTAATTAAGTCAATGGTAGTCGAAATTGCTCTAAACATCTTTTGGGGGATTATATATTTTAATCATCATTATCCAATGAATATTTGATTATGGAGTCACCCTATAATCAAGAGCAAAAATTATAATCCAAAAAAGGGGCATTTAATAACACTTTAAACGACTGGGTATTTGATAAAGGGCGTTAGAGGATTAGGCACCAATTGAAGGGTTGGGCTGAGCCACCCAGTCAAGGACTTGAGCTATCATTTATTTAAAAAATAAGACTACTCTTTGAGGAAAAGGAAGAAAGGAGGCCAAGTGCGTGCGCAGTCTCTCTTCTCTGAGATGCTCCTGTTCTTGAGTAACAAGATGTCTTGTCTGCACAGCTGTTGGGAAAGTGATTGCTGGAAATGTCTTTAGGTGTAGGGCTTGAGCAGCGATGTGGAGCCCTTGGGATGGCTGGTAAAGGCGAAGCGCCCAGCTTCCCTGACTGGTGGCAGGACTGTATCAGGGGCATTCCATGAGCAGGGTCTGCGAGGGTGAGGTCCGCCAGCCCTAATGGCAAAGGACTACTGAAATGGGTTTTAGGGCTTCAGGAAAGTCCTTGAACCCCAAACCCTGGGATGGCATGTGTATTTAACCAAAGAATTGGGCAAATTAAGCTGAGGATAATTTTTTTAAATTTTATTTTATTTGAGAGAGAGAGAATGGGTGTGCCAGGGCTTTCAGGCTGCTGTAAACAAACTCCAGACACATGTGCCACCTTGTGCCTCTGGCTTATGTGGGTCCTGGGGAATTGAACCTGGGTCCTTTGGCTTTGCAGGCAAACACCTTAACTGCTAAGCCATCTCTCCAGCACAGAAAAATAATTTTTTTTTTTTTGGTTTTGTTTTTCGAGGTAGGGTCTCGCTCTAGCCCAGCTGACCTGGAATTCACTATGTAGTCTCAGGGTGGCCTCGAATTCATGGCGCTCCTCCTACCTCTGCCTCCCGAGTGCTGGGATTAAAAGCATGCGCCGTGTACCACCATGCCCAGCCCAGAAGAATAAGGATTAAGTTATTCTATTTATTTATTATTATTTATTTATTAAATTATTACATTTATTGAGGAAAGTAAAAAGCCAAGGGAAGGAAAATGAAGACACCCATGTACCTGCGAGCCCACATGGTGGTCCTGGAAAAACGGATGGAAAAGAAAGTACGAAGATCTCCTGCTGTGTGGAGGGCAGGAGCGAGTAAAGAGCCCATGTGGAAAGTAGGGGTCAGGGGCTTCTCCCCTGGTCTTGACCCACCTGGGCCAAGAGGAGGGAAACTCCCCAGAAGCTGCAGGTTCAGGAGAGGTCAGGCAGCCCTGACAGCTTGCCCTCGCCCTCCAGGTGTATTTATAACCTTATGGTGGAGAGCTAGGCTCAGGTGAGCTAGAGACAGCTGATTGGTCTGGGCTAGGGGCTGTCTCAGGAAGAGGCCAGCCATGATGCCAAGTTCTGGGGCTGAACTTGACCAACCACAATGTTAGGATTCAATTTAATCCTAGGAAAGAAGAGCCCCCTCCCAGGGGGCCCAGGTTGTTTGTGGAAAAACAGATCTCCTTTAGGGAAGAGATAAGGAGTCAGATCATCCTTTGATCTCTAGCAAAGTGGAGGCTGCAAGGAGAGGCCAGAGACATTCCTGCTTCTTAGTTCAGGGGCCCTGTCACCCTCACTGCCCAACAAAGCTGCTTGACCCCCTCTCACTACTAGCTAACCAGTTACTTGGGAAGATGAGATAGGTAGGTTCAAAAAGTTCAAGGTCTGCCTGGGCTACAGAGTGATTTCAAGAGCAGCCTGGGTAACTTAGCAAGACCTTGTGTCAACATAAAAGTAAAAGGAGGGGCTGAAGAGATGGCTTAGCAGTTAAGGCGCTTACCTGCAAAGCCAAAGGACCTCGGTTTGATTCCTCAGTACCCATATAAGCCAGATGTACAAGGTGGCATGCATCTGGAGTTCATTTGCAGTGGCTTGGAAGCCCTGGCACACCCATTCTCTCTCTCTCACACACACTCTCCCTCTTTCCCTCTATCAAATAAATAAATAAAAATAAGATAGTTTTAAAAAAGGAAAAGGAATATTGGAGGGATGGTTTAGCACTTAAAGTGCTTGCCTGCAAAGTCTAAGGACCCAGGTTCTAGTCTCCAGATCCCACATAAGCCAGCTGCACATGATGACACATGCATCTGGAGTTTGTTTGCAGTGGCTAGAGGCCCTGGTATGCCCATTCTCTCCATCTAAAATCTAAAATAAATTTAAAAAAATATATTTAATCCCAAAAGAGGTAGGAGGATTAAAAGCCACCCTGAGACTAGTTAATTCCAGGTCAGCCTGGACCAGAGTTTAGCCAGAGCTAGAGATGCTCACCTGTGAAGGCTAAGGACCCATGGTCGACTTTCTGGGTCCCACATAAGCCAGACGCACAAGGTGACACAAGGTCATACATGCATACAAGGTGGTGCACGCATCTGAAGTTCGATTGCAGTTGCTAGAGGCCCTGGTTCACCAAGGACTCTCTCTTTCTCTTTCTCTGTCTCTCACTGTCTTATAAAAGAAAGAAAGAAAGAAAGAAAGAAAGAAAGAAAGAAAGAAAGAGAGAGAAAGAAAGAAAGAAAGAAAGAAAGGGAGGAAAGGAAGAAAAGCGAGCGAAACGAGCTGGGCGTGGTGGTGCATGCCTTTAATCCCAGCACTCAGGAGGCAGAGGTAGGTGGATGGCCATGAAAAAAAACAAATAAGTGGCTTGGAAGCCCTGGCACACCCATTCTCTCTCTCTCACACACACTCTCCCTCTTTCCCTCTATCAAATAAATAAATAGAAATAAGATAGTTTTAAAAAAGGAAAAGGAATATTGGAGGGATGGTTTAGCACTTAAAGTGCTTGCCTGCAAAGTCTAAGGACCCAGGTTCTATTCTCCAGATCCCACATAAGCCAGCTGCACATGATGACACATGCATCTGGAGTTTGTTTGCAGTGGCTAGAGGCCCTGGTGTGCCCATTCTCTCTCTCCATCTAAAATAAATTTAAAAAATATATTTTAAAAAGATTAAAAAGCCAGAGCTAGAGATGGTTTAGCAGCTAAGATGCTCACCTGTGAAGGCTAAGGACCCATGGTCGACTTTCTGGGTCCCACATAAGCCAGACGCACAAGGTGACACAAGGTCATACATGCATACAAGGTGGTGCACGCATCTGAAGTTCGATTGCACTTGCTAGAGGCCCTGGTTCACCAAGGCCTCTCTCTTTCTCTCTTTCTCTGTCTCTCACTGTCTTATAAAAGAAAGAAAGAAAGAGAGAGAAAGAAAGAAAGAAAGAAAGAAAGAGAAAGAAAGAAAGAAAGAAAGAAAGAAAGAAAAAGCGAGCGAGCGAGCTGGGCGTGGTGGTGCATGCCTTTAATCCCAGCACTCAGGAGGCAGAGGTAGGTGGATGGCCATGAGTTCAAGGTCACCCTGAGACTACATAGTGAATTCCAGGTCAGCCTGGGCTAGAGTGAGACCCTACTTGTGTGTGTGGTGGGGGGGAGGACCGGTCTGTTGGGCTTGCCTCAAAAAAAAAAAAGTAAAAGGAGGGCTGGGCGTATGGCCCAGTGGTAGAGCAGCTACTTAACATACACAAAGACTCAAAACAAAAACAAAACACCAAGGAAGTGCCGCAGTTGGAACTCGGCTTCCTGCTGTCAGACAAGGGCACCTTCTCTGTATCCTGTTCTGTGACCTCACCTGCAACCCTCCACATTCCTCTCAGACAGCCTCTGACGCCTTTCGCTGTCTAAGACCCTCACCCCGGGGCACCTACTCAGCACTGAGAGCCACCCTGGCTGTAGTGACCCTGGGGAACACTGTGGGATCCACCAGCTTTCTCCTCTGTGGCCTCGGTGAGGCCCCTCTATTGACGTCTGCTGAAATCGTTTGAGACAAAGTTATTGCGCACACATTAGAACCACTTTTCAGAGCGAAACATCTGTCATTTAGCACTATGATGCTACAGGGACGCACTTTGGAAGGATTTTGTTGCACTTAATTTATTTTCTTCCCAATACAGCTGAGAGAAGGGGAGATTCCCAGGTGCTCTGGGTGGACAGATTCACAAGCCCTGCACCCCTGGGAGAACATGCCTGTGTCCCCCCCAGGCAACTCCCCAGGGCAGATTGATTTATTTGTCTTCAGATCTGCCAGGGGCCCACCGTGGGAACTGCCCACAGCTAGTTTCCAGTGACAAAGGAGGTCTGTATGGGGGCCCAGCAGTGGCCCAGAGGGCTGTAATGCCAGCATGGGGTGGAAGGGAAGGGAATGCCTGCGCATCTCCCAGCCAGGACAGCTCCCCCATCTGTTGTCCCACCCTTCTTGTACATGAAGTCTGGGCTTCAGGGCCCACATGTCCTGCCTCCCTCGTGCACAAGAAGCAGCCTCGCAGACCCCTTGCCTCTCTGCTTCACAAGGAAATAATCAGTCCCACCTTTGAGGATGACACTATGTGTTAATGTCCTTTCCAGGTCCCTGGGCCCCAGCCCCTGAGGTACCACTGAGTTTCTGATAATGGGCCCTCACTTCACACGGAAGGAAGGAACCTCAAATGAGTCAAACACTTGCCTGGGGACACACAACCAGGCAGAGGCTAAGCAGGGATTTGAAAATAAATGGGAAGGTGGGTCTAGCTGGCATCTGGAGTGGGCTACAGGCAACCCTTATTCACTTCTGATTTGAGAATATCTCCCCCCCCGGCTTTCATATTATTTATTTATTTATTGTGAGAGGGGACTAGAGAGAGGGAGCATGGGTCCACCATGGCCTCTTACTACTGTAAACCATCTCCAGATACACATGCCACTTTGTGCATCTCTCTCTTGTTTTACTGAAAGTCTCAGCCAGCCTTGAAGATGCATGCTGCAGACACAGAACTGGACCAGCCTTCCCCAATGGAAAGTCTGCCAGAGACCATCCAGACATCCTTTCACTGGAGAGCTCGAGGAGCAGCCTCCTAAGGCTGCGACCCACAGATTCCTGTAACAGACCCCTCGAAGCAGGTGTGAGAGCCCTTGATATCAGCCTGGAGTTCCAGGTCCCCGTAGCGGTGGAAGTGGTGTGAAGGGGCCTGGGTCAGGGTGACCGGGCTGTCCTGGGAAGGACCACCTTCACCATCCAGGGCTGAGGGAGGGGTGTTGGGAAGCAGGGTGCAGGGCTGGATCCCAGGCTGGATGGAGACATCCAGGCAGATGTCCCTGCAGCAGCCCATGAGCTCCTGTTTCCTGGACATGACTCAGGCGGTCCCACTGAGGACCCAGGAATGCCACAGAGAGCTGGACGTGGAGGCAAGGACATTCTCAGTCCTGGTGTCTCCTCCCATGGGCACGGGTCCTGCCCTTCTCCTCTGGCTTTCTGTGATTTTTACTCTCCCTTCCCACCCCTGGGCTATGCTGGCCGGTTACCATCCCTGTGTGCCTGGTCCCAGAAGCCCACCAGGCCCGCCTCTGCAGGGGTCAATGCTGGCATGGAACAAGGGGCAGGGCGGGCACATCCTTCCTTCGGTAACACCCTTAGCTGTACCTCCATGGACCACGGCCCCCTGGCAGACCCCATGCTGAAACCTCTGAGGAAAAAGGCCAGCTCTACCTCTGTCATCTCCCAGACATCCCATGACCCAGGAGGCATTAGACGTCACATATCCAGCTGGTCCACTGGGGGATGGAGAGGCATAGGTCAGGATGGACTGGGTGCTAGGTGAATTCTCCTTCCTCTTCCTCAGCACAAACCTTCCTTCCTTAAGGCTCACTGGGGACCAAGTGGAGCCCCCTGGGACAGACACTGAGCCATCAGCGTGGCATGCCCATTAACCCTGGGTGCTTCCCCTCCCAAAGGGGCAGGCTGGGGAGCTGGACCCCCAGAATCCCCAGCCCTTTGCCAAGTCCTTGAGTTGGTGGCTACATTTCAAGGGTCTGGCAGGCACACACGGGCAAACCCGACCACTTCTGTTTGAACTTGGAGGGCTGAACCCGCCCCAGGCCAAGGCATCTCCCAAGCTCTCTGTCTCCCATCAAGCAGCATGAATAATTTAATCTCTAATTAAAAGTGAGGTCAAGCTATGAGGAATGGCTGAGCGGACCCTGGCACAGTGATGCATTAAAACCCTGAGAGACCAGAGGCAGGTGGCCGGAGCTCGGGTACACATGGCAAACTTTCCAGCCTTGTGCACATGGATGGCTCTGGGGGCTAGCCTGGGAGAGTCCTCGGGAGAGAGGCTGCTGTACCGTCCTGTCCCTGAGTTCAACTCTGTCGCTGCCCTTGGGACCTTTTCCCTCTGGCTACACACCACTCTCTTAAGCGCAATAGCACATCCTGCCCAGTCTGTGTGTTCCTTCTGGAACATTCTTCTTCACCACATGCCAGCTTGGCTTGCTCCCTCTCTTCATGCAGGTCTCTGCCCAGAGGCCACTTTGCTTGTCCACCATGTCAAAAGGGTATGTACCCATGCCCACTGCCCCTGGCCACTCTGTACTCCCTCAGCCTGTGGCTCTTGACATGTGGGATTTGCTATGTGTTTTGTTTTTCAAAAAATTTTAATTTATTTGCGTGTGTGCATGTGTGAATGTGTGTGTGTACATGTGTGGAGGGGCATATGTGCTAGAATCTCTTACCGCAGCAAGGAATACCTGTCTGGCTTGATGTGGGTAACTGGGAAATTGAATCCGGGACAGTAGAATTTGCAAGCAAAGGCCTTTTACCACTGACCCCCCGTTATATATATTTAAATTTATTTGCAAGAAGAGACGGGGGGAGGGTGCCCCAAAGTCTCTTGCTGCCAGATGCATGGGCCACTTTGTGCATCTGGCTTTATGTGAGTCCTGGGGAATTGAACCTGGACGGAAAGGCTTTGCAAGCAAGTGCCTTTAACTGCTGAGCCATCTCCCCAACCCGTCTTTTTTTTTTTGTTGTTGTTGTTTTTTTCAAGGTACAGTCTTGCTCTAGCCCAGGCTGACCTGGAATTCACTATACAGTCTCAGGCTGGCCTCACACTCACAGCAATCCTCCTACTTCTACTGGGATTAAAGACATGTGTCACCATGCCTGGCACCCTCTTGTTTTTTGAGACAAGAGCTCATGTAGGCCAGGCTGGTCTCAAAGTCACTGTGTAGCCAAGGATGACCTTGCACTTCTGATCTCTCTGCTTCTACTTCCTGCATGCCAGGATTGCTGTGTGCAACACCACTCCCATTTATGAAGCACTGGGGACGGAGCCCAGAGCTTTGTGTATGCTAGAGAAGTGCCCACCGACTGACCTTCATCCCCACATCATTGTGGTGTGTGTCTGTCCCGTTTTCAATCACTGTCTCCTCAACTAGGAGATATGGGCAAGGCTGTGCCTCGAGTCCCCTAGGGCACATGATAGGAGCACAATGTGTGCAGAGTTCCTGGTGGACAGGGCAGGGACAGGACAGGGGCTGAATGGCTAAGCACTGACTCCCTCCAGTCAGCAGGAAGGTGATGCCCCCCTCCCTGGCATCACGTGTAACACAGCGGCCTGTCTCCTCTAGGCTGGGGCCGCTGCCACCATGAACAGCTCAAAAAGGCTTGCAGCTCTGCCCTGGATGGTTCATGGGCAGTGCCCAGGAGAAACTGGTTTGGATAGGGTTTCTTCTTCACTGGTGGGTTATGAGAATGCAGGCAATGCACTGCCCTCTCCGGCCCTGCCTCGGTATCCCCTTGTGGAAAGAACAAAGGCTTAAGCCGGGTGTGGTGGCGCACGCCTTTAATCCCAGCACTAGGGAGGCAGAGGTAGGAGGATCGCCGAGAGTTCGAGGCCACCCTGAGACTACATAGTTAATTCCAGGTCAGCCTGGACCAGAGTGAAACCCTACCTCGCAAACCCCCCCCCCTCAAAAAAAAGGGGGGCTGGAGAAATGGCTTAGTGGTTAAGGCGTTTGCCTGCAAAGCCAAAGGATCCCGGTTCTATTCTCCAAGACCCACATAAGCCAGATGTGTGAGGGGCACATGCATCTGGAGTTCGTTTGCAGTGGCTAGAGGCCCTGGCAAGCCCATTCTCTCCCTGTCTGCCTCTCTTCTCTCTCTCTCTCTCTCTCTGCTTGCAAATAAATAAATAAAAAGTTAAAAAATATTAAAAAAAAAAAAGAACAAAGGCTGAAGCTCGAGGTCCACCTGCTCGTAAGCCCACATCTCAGCCCACAGACTCTTCAGGCCACCATGGGAGGCAAGAAAGACCGCGGCCACCCCTGAAAGCTGCCATTGAAGATGAGAGCGATTAGAAGGTCTGTTTAAAGAAGAGCAGGACGCCAGAGCTCAGCTTGTTCCAGCCCCTGAACAGGCAGAGTACTTGAGAGGCTCCAGGAGAAGCCAAGCTGGGGCTGAGACTTGAACCCAGAACTTTCTCTGCACTCCGTTGTGGGCAGGCAGGAAGCCTTCCCTGGTCACTCTGTGCTTTCTGGTTTGTGTTTTCTGAAGGAGGAATGGGCGGGGGAGGGTGCTGTGGCAGGAAAGGGGGCTGAGAGCTCTCGGCTAGCCCATTAAAGATGGATATTTTGTTTGTTACAATCAAGACCTCTGATTTCAGTTTTATAAATTTTTAAAATATTAATTATATTTTGGAAAATGTGCCGAGGTGAATGCATTAGTGGCATCGCCTGCTTAGATAGCAACTCTTGGGTGTTTGGCCCAGATTAGTTGCTGAAGAGGTTGGGCATTTTAATCCACCTTGTTAAGTTATTAAATTTTCTTTATTTACACACGGCTCTCACTTTCATTAGCATTGTAACAGGTGTTCATTAACAATTTATCATTTGGGAACTCTGAGACAACAGCTAAAGAGAGACATTGCTACAAAGTTTACTCTTAATTACAAGGAAGACTGCTTGGAGGGCAATACAAGGCTCCCAACCCAGCCACCGTGCTCTAGTCTCCATCACAGGCTTCCAGAACCTTCCAAGTCGGCTCCGGCTGAACTGAGGTCCTGAAAGGCAGCTGACGCAGGAGAAGGACTTTGTCCTGGACAGAGCATTCCCCTTCTGGTCCTTTAGGGAAAGGACCAGAGTCTCAGAACCAGTGTCGTGTGTGTGTGTGTGTGTGTGTGTGTGTGTGTGTGTGTGTGGTGTGTAGATCACCAGGCTAGCCTTGAACTTGAAGCAATCCTGCCTCGGCTTCCCAAGTGCTGGGATTACAGGTGTGAATTCCACACCCAGTCTTGTGAAGCTTCTTCCTTTTAAATTTATAATGGTTTTACTTATTTATTTGACAGAGAAGGAGGGAAAGAGAGAATATAGGCACGCCAGGGCCTCTAGCCACTGCAAATGAACTCCAGACATGTGTGTCCCCTTGTGCATCTGGCTAACATGGGTCCTGGGGAATCGAACCTGGGTCCTTTGGCTTTGCGGGCAAATGCCTTAACTGCTAAGCCATCTCTCCAGCCCCCCCCCTTTTAAAATTAAGTTTTATTTTATTTATTTGAGAGAGAGAGAAAGAAAGAAAGATGTCCAAATTCTTGAAGTTTCTTCGTTCACTTCTCATCCTCCTGCCTGAGTTCCACCTGATCCCGGCTCTTGTGGCTTCACGCCCAACTGCCAGGGCCCAGAGAGTGGGCTCAGAGGGAGAGGGACCCCACCTGCCTTCCTCTGAACAGTGAGCCAGCAGCAGGGTCATAGAGGAAGGCTAGGTAGCTGTGGTGGTGACCTTCTAGAGAGGCCAGTGGGACCTCTCTGCTTCCTTCCCACTCAAGGCTGTCCAGGAGACCTGGGGTGAGAGCACAGGACGTGGTGGCCGGGGAGCAATGCTTCCCTTTGATTTTGCTCCAGCTTTAAGGGTTGTTTTTGTCCAGGATCCCCTTCTAGCCAGTGGGTCTACGTGGGACAAAGTCCAAATATCCCAAGCTTGGACTCCTTCAAAGCAGAGCCTTGTAGCTTTCTACCTATCTTCTTTTATATTAAAATTTTTTTTTTGAGGTAGGGCTTCACTCTAGCCCAGGCTATCTTTAAATTCACTATGTAGTCTCAGGGTGGCCTTAAACTCATGGAGATCCTCCTACCTCTGCCTCCTAAGGGCTGGGATTAAAGGTAAAGGTGTGTGCCACCACACCCAGCTTTAAAATTTTTAAAAAAAAATTTATTTGCAAGCAGATAGAGAGAGAGAGAGAGAGGATAGGCAGATAGGCATGCCAGGGCCTCTAGCCTCTGCAAATGAACTCTAGATGCGTGCTCCACTTTGTGCATCTGGCTTTATGTGGGTACTGGGGAATCGAACTTGGGTCATTAGGTTTTGCAGGCAAGTAAGCACCTTAACGGCTGAGCCATCTCTCCACCCCTCTTTTATGTGTTTTTTAAAAAATTTTATTTATTTATTTATTTGAGAGAGAGAGAGATACAGAAATAGGCAAATAGAGAGAGAGAGAGAGAGAGAGAGAGAATGGGCGCACCAGGGCCTCCAGCCACTGCAAACAAACTCCAGATGCATGTGCCCACTTGTGCATCTGGCTTATGTGGGTCCTGGAGAATCGAGCCTCAATCCGGGGTTCTTAGGCTTCACAGGCAAGCGCTTAACCTCTAAGCCATCTCTCCAGGCCCTCTTTTATGTTTTAAGTCATCTTTTTATTTTAGGCACATTTATATGTAGGTACGTGTGTGTGTGTGTGTGTAGTTGTGTTTATATGTGTACATGTGCATGCGTGTGGAGGCCAGAGGTTGATATCACATGTCTTCTCCATCACTCTCCACCTTATTAACTGAGGCAGGGTCTCTCACTTGATTCCAGAACTCGCGATGTAGTTAGTCTGTCTAGCCAGCCCCACAATCCTGTCTCTGCTTCCCAAGTGCTATGACTATAGGCAGGCTGCCGGTCCAACCAGCATTTCCTCGGTGCTGTGGCTCTGAGCTAAAGGCCCAGCCCAGGAAATTCCTCTTAGTAGTAATTTGTTTTCAGTGCTGGGGCGTATAACCCAGGGCCTCATGCATGCTGGGCAAGTCGCCACGCCACCGCTGACCACACCCCCTGACCACACCCCCAAGCCCTTCGTGTCGGGTTTTTGTCTGTCTGTCTGTCTGTCTGTCTGTTTGTTTGTTTGTTTGTTTGTTTGAGGTAGGGTTTCACTGTAGCTCAGGCTGACCTGGAATTCACTATGTAGTCTCAGGGTGGCCTTGAATGGTGATCCTCCTACCTCTGCCTCCTGACTGCTGGGATTAAAGGCGTGCACCACCACGCCCAGCTTTTTTGTTTTATTAGAGAGAGAGCAAGAATGGGGTTGCTAGGGCCTTCAGCCACTGCAAGCAAACTCTAGATGCATGCGCCCCCTTGTGTGCATGTGCAACATTGCATGCTTGCATCACCGAGTCTAGCTTATGTGGGACCTGGAGATTTGAACATGAGTTCTTAGGCTTCACAGGCAAGCACCTTAACTGTTAAGTCATCTTTCCAACCCTTTTCTTAAAATTTATTTGAGGAAGCCAGGCGTGGTGGCGCACGCCTTTAATCCCAGCACTCGGGAGGCAGAGGTAGGAGGATCACTGTGAGTTCAAGGCCACCCTGAGACTACATAGTGAATTCCAGGTCAGCCTGGGCTACAGTGAGACCCCACCTCAAAAAACCAAAAAAAAAAAATTTTATTTGAGGGAGGAAGAGAGAGAGACAGAGAGAGAGAAAGAGGCAGAGTTTTTTTTTTTTTTTTTGAGAAGCCAAGGGAGGCTCCCTTCTTCCTCCTGTGTCCCCCTCCTCAGCCAGGCACTAGGCTCTAGGAGAAAGGATAGCAGCTCTAGGAGATGGTGCGGGTAGCCAGCTAGGAGGCCAGGGATAGTGAGGCATGCAGGGGGGAAAGCCCTGTTGTATGAGGAGCTCCAGGGGCCTGCCAAGATGTGGGTGCTGGGCACCCAAGGGGGAATTCCCCTTGCTGTCCCTCTGCTAACCACTCCCAGAAGTCTACATCTGGCACTTCACACATGCCTGTGCCATCTGTCGATGCATAGCTCTCTTGTCCTGCAGACCTTCAAACTCACGCAGGCAACCAAGGTCACCAAGAGGAAGCAGCAAGCCAACCCTGGACACCTCTCCTGTAGTCATGGCAAAGGGGCAAGCTGTGAGGAGGCCCTGGGTCCAGGTTGGTACCAGTCAAAGTTAGCAGAGTGATAAGGCTGTGGCCAATGCCAGGGCACCTCATGCTGGGGTGGGGGGCGGGGTAGAGGGACCCTGCATCTGCAGCCTCAGGTGTTCTGCTCTGCATTCAAGTGGGTAGCCACAGCCATCTCCCCTCCCTAACTTTACTCACAGTCCAGCTTACCCTTGGACAAGGGTCCGCTCCCCAGGTCACCAGGCCTCTCTGTGCCTTACAGGAGCACCGCAGCGATTGTGTCCCTCACTGTCTTTCCCCTGAGACACATTTCCTGGGTGTTTTTCCATGGACGAGGCTTTTAATATTCATCTCAGCACTGACAATTTCTCCTGCCTTGTTACCGAGAGCCGGTGTCGGATTTTCATTGTATCTTTAGACAGTTGGTTTATTTGGAATCAGTTAAAGACTCGAAAGTGATTCTCTTTTATAATTTGAGAAGTTTCATGCGCTGAACATCAAAGTGACCAGCCAGGGCCCCGTGTCTCCTCCTCCTTCCTCGCCTCTCCACCTGTCATTGTGCCGCATCCCCCTCCTCTCCTGCTTCCTTCCACGAACCCCCAGGCCTGCGAGGCTAGTTAGGCCTACCACAGCTCTGCGTGTGTGTGTGTGTGTGTGTGTGTGTGTGTGCATGCGCGTGTGTGACCTTCAGTCTGTGCTCTGGAAGGATTTTGTGGCTGTGGAGAGGATGCTGACAGGCCTGGAGGGTCTTTACTCAACGTCTCAGACCTGCCCCGGGTCCTGTCCCACCCTCATGCCCATCTTAGGGCTCAGTTTTCTCATCTGTAAAATGTATAGAGCAGGGCCTTAAAGTCATGTGGTTACAGGGCAGTGTCCAGCAGGTCTCATACATCCATGATGTTGTCTGAATGTCCGTGGGAGAGAGATCCATTCTCTGTCCAGTGCAGAGACTGGGGAGACGCCGCAGGTGAACTCATGTGAATGGTGACTCAGCGACAGGAACCAGCAGGATCTAGGCACCAGGAAACTAGGGGTCCTGCCTCCTCTGGAAGACCCTGCTCGGTCCCAAGGTGGCCTCAGGCCATCCCATAGATAGTGGCAGAATGGGGACTGAGCAAGTTCCAGGGGTATCATGGACTCTGTCAGCTGGCCCAGGCCGGGCCAGGAGGGGTGTTTGGACAGAATTGTCCAGGCTTAGAGCTGCCAGAAGTCTTCACTTGGGAAGAGAATCAAAATATGTTTTCCGGTCTGGAGAGATGGCTTAGTGGTTAAGGCGCCTGCCTCCTAAGCCTAAGAACGCTGGTTCCAATCTCCAGCGGTTCCAATCTCCAGGTCCCACATTTAGCCAGATGCAAAGTGACACAAGGCCACAATGCCACACTTGACCACAAGGGGGCGCACACATCTGGATTTCGTTTGCAGCAGCTAAGAGGCTGCTGGCGCGCCCATCTCTATCTGTTTTCCTCTCCCTCTCTCTCTCTCTCTGCATCTCTCTCCCCCCCCCAAAATATGTCTTTTATTTGTTTTTCGAGGTATAGTCTCACTCCAGCTCACGCTGACCTGGACTTCACTATGTAGTCTCAGGGTGGCCTCAAACTCACAGATCCTCCTACCTCTGCCTCCCGAGTGCTGGGATTACAGGCGTGCACCACCATGCCTGGTGAAAATCTTTTTTTTTTAAATTAGTTTATTTTTATTTGCAAGAAGAGAGACAGAGAAAGGGAGGTAGGGAAGGAAGCAGAAACAGAGCGAGAGAGAGAGACAGAGAGAGAATGGGCACACCAGGGCCTCCTGCTGCTGCAGATGAACTCTAGACGCATGCACAACTTTGTGCATCTGGCTTTACGTGGGTATTGCAGGATCAAATCCAGTTCCGTTAGGCTTTGCAAGCAAGCATCTTAACTGCTGAGCCATCTCTCTAGCCTGAGAAGTCAATATCTTTTTTTTTTTTTTTTTTGTTTTTCGAGGTAGGGTCTCACTCTAGCCCAGGCTGACCTGGAATTCACTTTCACTCTGTATTCTCAGGGTGGCCTCGAACTCATGGCGATCCTCCTACCTCTGCCTCCCGAGTGCTGGGATTAAAGGCGTGAGCCACCACGCCCGGCGAGAAGTCAATATCTTGATCAACATATGAAATCTCTTGATTTCTGAATGTCATGACAATTTCAAAAATGCTAAGGCAGGGATGGGACATGAGTGATAGGGTACCTATCTACAACCCCCCCCCCGGGATCCATATGGCATCACTTTATCATTTAGGTACCACCACATCTTTATGGCTGGAGCCTGAGTGGTACAGTACCTGCCCGGAATCCCCCAGTGAGGGATTATGGGTGTAGCTCAGTGGTAGAGCTCCTGCCTAGAATCCCCCAGTGAGGGGCTGGGGTGTGGCTCAGTGGTAGAGCTCCTGCCTAGAATCCATAGTGAGGGGCTGGGGGTGTGGCTCAGTGATAGAGCATCTGCCTGGAATCCTCCAGTGAGGGCTGGGGCGTGGCTCAGTGGCAGAGGGCTTGCCTAGAATGCAGGAGTCCCTGGGTTTCATCCTCAGAAGAACAATGTCACTGGCTGTAGAAATACTGAAACCAGTTAGCCCGGTAAATGGTATGCATATATATTTTACCGCAATATAAAAAATACCAGGAAGCCGTTCAGGCTCCATTTGCTGTCTCTGCTCTTGAGAAATTGTTTGGACTTCCCCTCTTTCTCACTCGTACACCATCTCTTGTATATTGCTAGCCATAGATTTGTGTGACAAGAACGGACCTACCGCTGTCTTCTGTGGAGGTGGGCAGGTGTTGGTTTCCACCTTCGGGGCTCAGATACCAGGACCATGGTGGGGAGAAGGGGTGACCTGCATGCTCCAGTCCCCTCCCAGCTGTCTTCCCCACATGCTCAGTGTTCTGGGACTGCCGCCCCTCACGCCTCCTTCCAGGGTGTCCTCCTGCTCCTTATTCCTCCACACACTTCCCAACCCCGCACTGTTTTATAGAGTTTGCACTTTCAACCATAGCAAGATAAATGGGCACAATTATCCCACTTCCAGCCTGGGAACATGTGGCCTGGCATATGTGGGGCCACCCTCAGCAGAATTCCTCCCCATACTGCGGCCCCACACCCACCGCCCGGGGTTCCCTCAGAGTGCCACCTCTCTTCCCCACAGACAGCTGGTGAATCATCAGATGGCGTCACAATATTTTTACTTCTAATAGAGAAAGTAATAAACACACACATTTAAGTAGCACATTGCAGTTCTAAAAGGGCCCGGGAACCTCGGGGAAGCAGGTTTGCTGTCAATTCACAGCCATGGTAAACACAGAGGCTGCTTGAGGGCTGGAGGACGGCTGCTGGCTGTGATACGGAGCCACGCCTGGCTGGGGGGGGGGTCTGCTTTGGTGACCCTGACTATGTGGGCTCTTCAGGGGCTCCTTGAGGGCAATAGAAAGACCCCTTTGGAGAAGGTAGTGAGAGCTAGGGGCTTGCCACTAAAATGTGACAAATGTCTGATATTTAGAGACAGTATCCAGGAGTCTTCAGAGCCTGATTTGACTGAGCTGTGAAATGGGTGTGTTGAGAAGCTCTAGAATTTTCATGTTTCCTGTGGCCATGGAATGGCTTGGGCTGCCCATTCTGAGGATAAGCAGGCAGGACATTGCAAGGACAGGGGCTTTCCTGAGGTCCCCAAAGAGCTGGTGATATAGCCAGAAGTCTTTTTTTTTTTTTTTCTTTTTCAAGGTAGGGTCTCACTCTAGCCCAGGCTGACCTGGAATTCACTGTGTAGCCTCAGGGCGGCCTTGAACTCGGCGATCCTCCTACCTCTGCCTCCCAAGTGCTGGGATTAAAGGCGTGCACCACCACGCCCAGCATACAGCCAGGATTCTTGCCACCTAACCCTAAGGACCACAGAACTCCACACTGGTACTATTCGTGGGAGGAGGGTCTACCCTAAGGCTTGCCTACCCATAAGCCCCTGGTCAGCTATCTGGTTTCGTGGAAGGGCCTGAGGAAGACTAGTATCCTATGTCCCTGCCTTTTCAGGGTTGTGATGCTTAAACGTCATTGTCAGCTTAATGTGAGTCACCACGAAACATCTCTGTGTGTGTCTGTGAGGGTGTTTCCAGAAAGGTTTAACTGAGCAAGGAAGAGCCACCCTGAATGTGGGCTAGGGTTCTGGACGGAATAAAAAGGAAAGAGTGAGCTGAGCACAGCATTCATGGCTCTCTGCTTCCTGACTGCAGGCGGTGAGCCGCTGCCCCTCCCTCCTGCTGCCACACCTCCCGTGCTGACTGGCTGTATTCCCTCAAGCTGTGAGCCACAGTCAACCCACCTTCCTAAGTTGCTTGTATTAGGTACTTTGTCACAGCAATGGGAAAAGTCATGAATACAGTGATTTGGGGGACCAATTTATAGCTTCTGTTCTTCAGACACAAGACTCCAGGCAAGTGAAGCCAGGCTTGTTCCCATCCTCCACCCCACGCTCCCTGCCCCTGTGGCTCTCTGAGCGTGAGGATGTTTAGCCCCATGTGCAGGGGAAGAAACGAAGAAATGGGCCAGAAAAGGTTAGCAATGACTCCGCTCACCTGTGCAGGAGGTTCCAGACCAAGCAGCAGGCAGCCTGCGTGGACTGGACAGAGGCCACTGGCTAGAGGTGTGCAAGGAGAACCATCGCTCTTGTCTCACCCCAGTCACTGCCCAGGGTACAAGGCCAAGTGGACACAGAGAAACACACCTGGTAGTACTGGCCAGTTCTAGGTGTCATGGCCACTAGTGCCTTGTTGGACATTAATTTGAGGGGTGATGAACGGGAGCTGCTGTAGCCAGGGTTTGTCACAAAGATGTGGTGATACCTGAGTGATTAAGTGATGCCACATGAATCCCTGGGAAGATTTCCAGGTGAGGAACAGCCTTTCGAGAGCCCTGAGGCCGGGGTGAGCTGGAGGCTGATGAAGCTGATGATAAGGGGGACAGGTGGGGACGTGATCAGAGGGAGGTGGGCAGATGACCTCTGGTTGGGACAGCAGGTGTGGTGGTTTGAATGCAATGTCACCCAAAGCTCTTGTGTTTTGAATACTTGGGCCCCAGCTGGTGGCAATTTGGGAATGCTGTGGCGCCTTTGTGTCATTACCCTAATTCTGATGTCTTCCCTTATCTAAAGGAGGAAGGTCTGAGCTGGCATGGCATGATGGAGGAGCGGACTGGACTCTCACCTCATAGCTGGCCTCTAGCCCTGCCTACCCAAGGCAGTTGCGGCCTGCTCCAAAATCATGACAGCCAGTGACACCGGGTGCCCCTAGAGGAGGACTTGGGGACTGCTGCTGCCTTGGATGTTTCTGCAAGCCCCCAGTCTCACGTCTGCTCACTTGGGAACTCTCATTCCTCTGAGTAGAGGACTGGCCCATGCTGTAGATGGCTGTCCCATCCTGGAGACCTTAACCACCCCCTCCCCAAACTCCTGCTTTAAGGGTGTGCCCTCTGCACCTCCTGAGTCTCCTCCCGCCAGGCGTGGCCCTTGTTCCTTCTGTCCCTACTCTCCTCAGTCAGGCCTACGCCTAGTTCTAGCTTCCTCTCATATGCTTGCACTCCAGCCAGGAACCCAGGAGCCACTGTTCACCTCCACCCACTCCTACCACTGGCCCTGTACCATCTCTCACTGGGACAGGACAGAGGAGACTCTTCACCATGAATCCCGCTCCCTTTACTTTCACCAGCACCCTTTTTTTCACTCTTTGCACCCAGAGAGACATCAGGGCTCTTCCATCTTCTCTCAAGACACTCGGCTCAGGATGCTGGTCACAACCCCCACCCTCACAGTCACCTGGCATCTGGAAATTGCACACACTTTGTCCCTGGCCCTGGTCCTCCATTCTGCTCCAGTGTTCCCCTCCCTGTCTGTCCACAGGAGGAAATCAAAGTCCCCACGTAGATTTGTTTTCCTTTGGCCCCTGTCCTTGTCTGGGATGTGGGCCCTTTTCCTATGAGACCCTCTCCTCATCCATCTTGGCCCCAGAGCTGCCCAGGGGGCCAATTCAGCCCTGTCTTTAGGGGCAGGAATAAGGCAGGCCCCGAACAACTTTGTGAGTCAGGCCAGAGGTCCCTCCTACCATCCTCATTTAGTAGTCATCCCTTCACGAGCTTGGGCTGGGCCACAGTTGTGTGCTTCCCTCTTGTTGTCTCATGGTCATAAGCAGGTGCTGATGTTAATTTCATTGCTCTGCTTGGGGCCCACTGAGGGCGCTAAGATCTTCACCCCGCACACCTGCTGTCACTTTACTAGTGGTCCTGTTCAAAAGGGTCCCCTGAATGGGTGGGTTGATAAGAGGCTCACATTCCAGCTACTCAGTAGGGTAAGGCAGGAAGATTGGAAAGTCAAGGGCTTCCTGGGCTACGGAGTGAGTTCAAGACCAGCCTGGGCATCTTGGCGAGAACCTGTTGGAAATTGAAAAGTCAAAAGAGGGCTGGGAATGTGGCTGAGTGGTAGAACACTGGCTTAGTATGGGCAAGGCCCTAGGTTCAATTCCCAGCGTAACAGGAATAAAGGAAAGGAAAGAGATGCCTGTTTGAATCAGAAGGCCACTGAGGCTGGGGGAAGGAAGGACCCATCTCTGGGCCCATGCCTCTAGGGTGCCCATTCACTCCTTGCCTCCTGGAAACCTCAACATTCATGGTGGGCCCTGAAGCCGGAGGACACCCACAGGCCCCTCTGTGACAGCTGGGGTCCCCCCTGCTGCCTGGCAGGGATGCGGGGGCCGTGTGGTGGTTGCTTGATTGTGTCGATGGGAGATGATTTTCAAGGTGAAATTTCTAGTCCAGTTGAGTCACTTTCGTTCAAGGCAATGCGCAAAATGTCATCCCCGCCCCGTTTCGCGGCAGCATGCCGTTCTCCGGTCGCATTTAAATTTACTCCACTTTCCCTCCCTGACACCTGTTTAAATCAATATCTTCCTCTCCAGGTCGCGGGGAGAATGTGCCCAGCTCTCCACACAGCGCTTCTCAAATCCACTAAAATCAACACAATAATTGAAATATTTTCAAGCTGATTACACCGCAGCCCGAGGCTAGCCTGGTTGCTAAGGGTGAGCTCCGCGGTTGCTAGGGGGAGTAAATCACGCTGCATTATTTGATTTTTGTTATAGATATGAAACCGCTACTCCCGCGATTAAATGTCTCTCAGCCTAACACCTATGGGACCTGGGGAGAGAGGAGAGAGGGGTTCCAACCTTGACCCTGTCAAATAAATATCTCTAACTTTTCCTGTCCTCGGGCTTCCCAGCCAAACCTGTCTGCAGGTTTTTTTTTTTCCTCTTTCTTTCTCTTCTTCTCTTAACCTGACTTTAAATAACAAAGCTATGGGGACAGGAAGATGGAGAGAGGAGAGGCTGTCTGTTCTATTAACGCTCAGCGCAGGAACCTCATAGCCATTCCAGACCTGCATGATAGTGGAATTGGTGGCATGGATGCCAGCCATCAGGATCCATCCCTGCCAGGCTGACTCCTTCGGAGCTGCCCAGTAGATGGGTGCCTGACCCTGGTGGTCACTTCTGCTCTTGACCTCTTCCTCCCTTGGTCACTTTCGCCCCGATCACACGTTTGGCTTTGCAGGGTCACTCTGGCTATGAGCTGGGTGTCATGAAGTACCCAAGTCCCATGATGGTGGGATCAGAAGAAACAGGTTCAGACTGTCCAGGCAGAGCCAGATGGAGAGACCTGGAGCCCACCCTGTTCCTCACTGCTGTTGAGTGCAGAATTCTGCCAGTGAGTTTCAGGGTGCCTCCCACCTTGCTCTCTGGGTCTCCCATCTGTGGCTCACCCTCCGTAGCCCTCTAGCTGTCTGCCGGGGTACACAGGCTGCAGCAAATGCTTTCGTCACCAGCCAACCCAGGCAGGTTTTCCAGGAAGAGAGCGGCTGTCCCTGCCAGCCGAGGCCACCCCTCTGAGCAATGAAATGCTTTTGCACACGCTGATCTGCCTGTCTGGTGGCAGGTGGGCAGGCATGGCTGCCCTGCTGGGACCCAGCCAGCTGTTCCCATGAATGAATCTGAGTAAATGAACAAACATACACACAAACCTGTCACTCACCTCCTTCTTAATGACTCTAAGTGCCGGGCTGGGTGGCCCAACCCAGGTGAGCCCTGGAGATAGTCCTCGGAAAGCTCACGTGACACCCCCTGCGTCAGAGTACCCCAGGTCTGTCCAGAACATGCTGGCCTGCCTCTCCTCCAGCCTGTTGTGTGGGGGCCAGCCTCATTGAGAAGTCCTGGACCAAGGCCTTACCCAGCCCTGTCTTCTGAGGGCCATGCCCACCAGATAATGTCCTCTCTGTGGTTCTGCATCCTTCTACAGCATCCCCAAATCCAAGGTCCTGACTCGCTGTCATCTGAATGCTTCCTCCCCCAGCCCCGCCACATTGGTTCTGGTCACTTCTGCAGGAAGCCATAATCAACCATGCCAGCGGCCCCTCTGTCCTTCATCAGTCCCCAGGAGGTGGTGGGTGTGGGTGACCTTGCCCGTCACAGAACCCATCTGGAGAACAGAGCTTGGGTGTCCTTGTCACAGTGCCCAGCACATTGTGCCAGCCCCTCTGCGGGCCTCACCCCTGCCATGTTCCCCTTCCACAGGGGCTCACAAGCCCTGTCCCAGAGCTAGTCAGGGTTGTCACGAGCACTGAGACCCCAGTCTTCCCTGTGAGGCCATCATATCTAGAAATCCACTTTCTCCAGCTCAGCATGGATACAGCCAAAACAAGTCCCTGGGGCTGAGCGTGCACAGGGACACCCAGGAGGCAGCATAGACTCCCTTTTGGAAACTTGTTAGGTACCCATAAGGCACTTTCTGAGTTGGCTGTAGGAAAGCCAGGCACTTGGGCCTCACCAATGTACAGATGAGGAAACAGGGCCAGAGAAGTTCCATTACCTACACAAAGTGCCCTCAGCCAAGAACTGGGGCCAAAGTTGTGGGTGGTGTGAACTGGGCCAATGGGGCAGAGTGGCCACTTCATGCATGTAAGCATAGATGTGCCCTGCACAGGTGACAATTCATGACCCTGGGACAGGTGGGGGTCACTGAGGGGTAGGCTCTAGGCCCAGAAAGGGATGGTTCCCCAGCAGACCAAACTCCTCAGTAAACTCTGATACCCAGATCTGCCCCTCAGTATTGGGTTTCGACAGCAGCCACCTTCTCCTGCGGGTGTGAGGATAAGAACGGGTATCCCCCAGGGCTGGGAAATAGCTTACTGTGGAAGAAAAGTGCTTCCACGCAACCCCCACAATCCAAGTAAAAAAAAAAAACCTGGAAAAAGTGGCAGGTGCCTGTAATCCTGGTGCTGGGAGGTGGAGACAGAAGGATCCCTGGAGCTGGCTAGCCAGCCAGTCTAGCCAGCTCCAGTTCCAGGCCAATGAGAGACCCTGTCTCAAAAAACAAAAAACAAAACAAAACAAAAAAACAGGTGGATGGTACCTGAGGAATCACATCTGAGGTTGTCCTCTGGCTTCCATAAGCATATGCACACACAGGCACATGTACCTATAAGTGTGTGCACACGCGCACACACACACTTGAATCCATGTATCTCTCTGATTATAAAAGACTCACTGAGGCCAGATGTGGTGGCACATGCCTTTAATCCCAGCACTTGGGAGCTGTGAGTTCGAGGCCAGCCTGAGACTACATAGTGAATTCCAAATCAGCCTGGGCTAGAGCAAGACCCTACCTCAAAAAAAAAAAAAAAAAAAAAAAGACTCACTGAGAAAGATCTGGAAAATAGGCCAGGTGTGGTGGGTCACACCTGTCATTTCTAGAGGCTAAAGCAGCAGGATCTTGAGTTCAAGGCAAGGCTGCCCTAAATATCAAGACCCTGTCTTTTTAAAAATTATTTATTTATTTATTTATTTATTTGAGAGAGAGAAAGGAGCAGAGAGAAAGACAGATAGAGAGAGAATGGGCGCACCAGGGCCTCCAGCCACCGCAAACAAACTCCAGACACACGTGCCACCTTGTGCATCTGGCTTATGTGGGTCTTGGGAGTTGAACCTGGGTCCTTTGGCTTTGCAGGCAAGTGCCTTAGCCGCTAAGCCATTTCTCCAGCCCAAGGCCCTATCTTAAATCTCATTAGAAAAAAAAAATCTGCAAAATTTAGAAAAATGTAAAGAAGCAAATTGTACTTATAGAACCATCTGGAGAATGTTCTAGAGTAGTGGAAGCCAGGCTTGTCTGAGGCCTTGGGAGAGCAGCCTGCAGGAGAGGGTTTGATGGGTCTAGGGAGGGTGAATTCTCACCTGGCTGCAGCCCCTCACTGGATTCAGGCTGGGCTTGAAGTTCTGAGACATGGACCTGGCCTCTGTCACTCCACGCCTGTCTGTCCTCTGCTTTGGAAGGCATCTCCCCACTCTGGTCCACCCTTCATCCTCCCTGCCTCTTTGCAGACCCCCGCCTCTATCATCTGTTCTGCCCACGAGCTCAGAGCCATAGCTGATTCACTGGGTGGCCAGCACCAGGCATTCTCCAGTCACCTATCCCAGCCTAGGGCCAAGATGATCTCTCTGGACAGTGTGAGAGACTATAGCTCCCAGTATGTGGGGCCTTGGTCCCAGGCTTATGTGGCTACTGCTGCCCCTAAGGCTGACCAATGTCTCTGTGTGGTTTGGGTCGTTTGGGGTTGAGTCTTGGACAGGATGGCTTGAGGCCCACATCTCCCTTCTGTGCCAGTAGCTCACTGATCACAGGGCGTCTGTGGAAGGGGCCTCAGGACCTCAGGACATCTGCTGTCTTCATCCTTGCCTGCCCTTGTGTATGCATTATAAGAGGCTGAGGAGGTGAGGAGCCTGGAGGAAGGGTCTGGCATTTGGGGAGTCCAGATATGTCCCTGAGCACCTTTGGCTGTCCGCAGCAGCCATGATGGGCAGGTGGGGGTGTCTTCAGTATATGCCAGCTACCTGAGCCCTTGGCCTCTGGATCTGCCTTCCTGGAGACCTATCCCTCTATCCCTTCAGCCCCCTGCCATCTCTCCCCATTATTGGGGCAGCCAACTCCTGCAGAGGGTGGCTGTTGGACCCAGCCCTCACCTCACCCTGTGCCCACCCCCAGCCCTCTGCTAATTCAGCGCGGCCTCCTCACTGTCAGCGACAGACACATCCTTCCAGAACTCTCCGGTGAGCTGCTTCTGGTTGTCCTCTTCCCCTGGGAATTGTCCCCCGGCTGGTTGGACCTTCCCAAGGGGCCAGGGAAAGCTTTGGGGTCCCATTCTGTTTACCAGGCAGCCTCCAACGACCCCACAGGGCTGCAGGGACCCACCTTGGCCGTTCAGCGGAGCCATCTGCCGCCAGAGCCAGCGAGCCTCTCCAGGCAGAAGCTGCGTTGACAAGCCCCAGCTATGTCACCGCCTTTATCGACAGAACGCAACATCTGCCTACCCTGACACCAACAATGGTAGGCCATTTAGTCGGGCCCCCTCCCCTGGCCGCAGACAACAGCTCCCCGTATTATATTTTCTCACTCAATTAGCACTATCGTCCTTCCGAAATGGAGGCCAATTTTCCTATAATGACATCATTGTTAGGGAAGTGGCACGGGCTGGGCTGTCACCAGGTTGCTGAGACAGGTCCGTCTCTCTCCACTAACCCTGACAGGGAAGGGACGTGGCCAGGGGTGGGAAGGGAAGGGGCGACCAGGCGGGCCTATCGGCGGCCACCCCGTCACCTCCGACCACAGACATTGTTTCCGACAGTTCTCAGGAGCAGTGTGGCGGAAAATTGAGTCCAGATTCATTAGGGTTTCCAGTGTGCCGCGCAAGTCAGTTAAATTGATACATTTCCTAACGAAATTGAAGTGCTTTGTGCTGCCAGTGGAAAGCCGGGTGACCCGCCTCGGCCCGCTGAGCAACCCAACGCGCTGACGGATCCATTAAGCGGCCCAGCCCGGCCCTCTCCCTCCGTTCCCGGCCTGCGCTGTAAATCTCCGCCAATTTCACAACTAATCATTGCCCTAAACCCTTCCTTCTCTGCTTCCGCTGTGTCCCTGCCTCACCCACCAACAGCCAGAGGCTGCAGGGTCAGCAGGCCCTGGAGGTGCCCAGCCTGGTCTGGGGTTCCCTGGTCTGCAAGACCTACCTAGCAGCTCCTGGCTAGGGTATGACTTGGCTCCATAAGTACTGCTGGGATCTACAGGGGGTCATGTGCCCATTCTACAGATGCGGAAGATGAGGTAGGAGAGCGAGAGACAGACAGGAGTCTAAAGGGACCTGTAGATGTTGGTTTTCAATTTGACGTGTGTGTGTGTGTGTGTGCATGCGTGTGCGTGTGCAGAGGCACACACGCAAAGGCCAGAGGAGGATGTCAGGGCCCTCCTTTGTTGTTTTTCTGCCTTATTCCCCTGAGACAGGGTCTCTCTGAACCTGCAGCTTGCACCGTGTTTCAGGTGCACTGGCTGACCGGGGAGCCCCCGCAATCCTCCTGTCACTGCCCCCTCAGTGCTGGGTTCCAGGCATTGTGGTCACATCCGGTTTTTACATAGGCCAATGGGGCCCAAACTCAGGTAGTCCTGCTGGCTTGTACGGGGGTGAGCTAACCTCTGAGCCGTCTACCCTGACCCAGACTTTTAAAAATGGAAGTACACGGGGGACCATCTATAAACGTGAAAGGGAACATTGTGATCTGTATTTATTTATTTATTTATTTTATTTTTTTTTTTTTTTGGTTTTTTTGGTTCTTTCGGTTTTTTCGAGGTAGGGTCTCACTCTGGTCCAGGCTGACCTGGAATTAACTATGTAGTCTCAGGGTGGCCTCAAACTCCTGGCGATCCTCCTACCTCTGCCTCCCAAGTGCTGGGATTAAAGGCATGCGCCACCACGCCCGGCTGTGATCTGTATTTATAAGTGTTACCTACAGGGAGGCACCCCCAGAAGGAGGGGCAGAACATTCCAGAAGACCTGTGCCCTCCCAACAGGGTAACTGCCATTGTTCTGACCACTATCAGCTGTTTCTCTTCTTTCTTTGAGACAGTGTCTCACTATGTATCCCAGGCCGGCCATCTTCCTGCCTCCACCTTCCAGTGCTGCGGTTACAGCTGCACACCAGACCTCCTGCGCTGCTCTTGTGTGTGCAGTTCTGGAGCGGCCCCTCTTCACTGCTGAGTAGCGTTCCACGGCGCCCTGTGCCAGGCGCGCTTTTTCTCTTGCTGATTTTAGTCTCACGCCACAGTAACTAGATGTCTCGTAGACTTTCTTCTGTGTCTTTGGGTGCCAGAAGTACCTTTCTTGGAATTTATTCTGTTCTCTGACCCACTTCTCCCACTCCTCCATGCCTGTTTACAGAGCAGTCGGGTGGGCTTCCTAAGGCACTTTCAGAACCCAGTCTTTCTCTCCTTTCCTTCCTCCTCCCTCCTCGTCCTCCTTCCTCCCTCTTTCTTCCCTCCCTGTTCTTTCCTTTCCCTTTTCCTCCTCCCTCTCCCTCCAGTCTGGAAGACATAATGGAAGTTCTAGAACACCTTGAGGGTGAACAGACTGGAGGCAGAACTTCCTCTGAAGGGTGCTTAGACATGTTAAGAGCCCAGCGACCTCCCCACTGTGACAACAGCACAGTGACACCAACACAACAGGGCATTAAGAACTGTGGAGAGTTGTCCCACACTGAAGTGTGGACATTGATTGTGGAGCTGTGTGCCACGTGTGACATACACACCGTGTCTGCAGTTCAGTGTGGGAAAGACTGAATGAGTGACAATATTTTTCCTGAGTTCAAATTGTATTTTGGAACTATATGATGAATTATTGCTAAATAAAATATTTAAATCAATTTCACCTATTAATTAATTAAGTTATTTTTGTTTTATGAGACAATTTTATGTACCCTAGACTGACCTTGACCTCATAACCCTCCTGCCTCCATCTCCCAAGTGCAGGCATCACAGGTGTGCACCATTGTGCCTGGCTTCACCTGTATCTTTTCCCTTTCTTCCTTCCTTCCCTTATTTCCTTCCTTTTCTCCTTCATTCCTTCCTTCTCTCCCTCCCACCTTCCTTCCTTCTTTCTTTTTTGGTCCTGGTGATCTAACCCAAGGCCTCACACATCTACCACTGAGCTATACTCCCAGCCCCCTCTTTATTTATTTATTTATTTATTATTTTTGTTTTTTTGAGGTCGGGTCTCACTCTAACTCAGGCTGACCTGAAACTCACTATGTATTCTCAGGGTGGCCTTGAACTCATGGTGATCCTCCTACCTCTGCCTAGTGCTGGGATTAAAGGCGTGAGCCACCATGTCTGGTGCTCTTTTTAACTTTGTATTTAGAGGCAGGTCTTTCTAAATTGCTGGGGCTGCTCTTGAAGTGCAGATCCACCTGCCTCAGCCCCTTGAATAGCTGGGATTACAGACGTGGGCCACTAGGCCAAATAGCCTTTTGCTTTGTGTGAGTGTGTGTGTGTGTGTGTGTGTGTGTGTGTGTGTGTGGCTACCTAGAAAGTGAGAGGAAACAAATGTGTGACAATGACATACGTGGTTGGCACTACCCCAGAAAATGCAGACAGCATTAACTAACACCAGGGCAGGTCCCTCCCCAACCTAACTTCCACCCTCAGGAGGATAAAGGTGCTTTCTAAAAATCTAAAATGCAGTTTCACCATTTTAGCCGCTTCAAGGTGGATGATGGGGCTGGAGATGTGGCTCAATGGCAGAGCACCTGCCTAGAATCCCCCAGTGAGGGGCTGGGGCTGTGGCTCAGCAGTAGAGCTCCTGCCTAGAATCCCCCAGTGAGGGGCTGGGGGTGTGGCTCAGTGGTAGAGCTCCTGCCTAGAATCCCCCAGTGAGGGGCTGGGGGATGGCTCAGTGGTAGAGCTCCTGCCTAGAATCCCCCAGTGAGGGGCTCCTGCTCAGTGGTAGAGCTCCTGCCTAGACTCCCCCAGTGAGGGGCTGGGGGGTGGCTCAGTGGTAGAGCTCCTGCCTAGAATCCCCCAGTGAGGGGCTGGGGGATGGCTCAGTGGTAGAGCTCCTGCCTAGAATCCCCCAGTGAGGGGCTGGGGGTGTGGCTCAGTGGTAGAGCTCCTGCCTAGAATCCCCCAGTGAGGGGCTGGGGGTGTGGCTCAGTGGTAGAGCTCCTGCCTAGAATCCCCCAGTGAGGGGCTGGGGATGGCTCAGTGGTAGAGCTCCTGCCTAGAATCCCCCAGTGAGGGGCTGTGGGTATGGCTCAGTGTGAGGGCTGGGGCTCCCTGCCTAGAATCCCCCAGTGAGGGGCTGGGGGATGGCTCAGTGGTAGAGCTCCTGCCTAGAATCCCCCAGTGAGGGGCTGGGGTGTGGCTCAGTGGTAGAGCTCCTGCCTAGAATCCCCCAGTGAGGGGCTGGGGGGATGGCTCAGTGGTAGAGCTCCTGCCTAGAATCCCCCAGTGAGGGGCTGGGGGTGTGGCTCAGTGGTAGAGCTCCTGCCTAGAATCCCCCAGTGAGGGGCTGGGGTGTGGCTCAGTGGTAGAGCTGTCTAGTGCATGAAGCCCTGGTTTCAAGTTCTAGGACCATAGCAATAAACAGATGCATAAACAATGAAGTGCACAATAAGTGTTATTAAAAACATTAAATATACCTAGAGGTAGAGCCCAAGACTCTCTGAAGAGTCTTCACTCAGGGGTTCACTCAGGGGCACCTACACCCTGAACCATCAGGATTGCCTGGTGGTGTGGATAATGAGAAAACCCCATCTTGCTGGAGTGTGCGTCTTGTCAGTATGCTGATTTGATGGGCTGGGTTGAAGGGTAGAGCTCCTGTCTAGAATCCCCCAGTGAGGGCTGCTGTCAGGGTAGCTGAGGAATCCCCCAGTGAGGACAGGCAGGAGAGACTTTGTTTCTGCACACGAAGGGCAGGAAGGACATGAATCTCCAGTCTCAACCATTCTGTGGGTGAGATTGGCTGACCAAGGATGTTTCGTGTTGAGCCCCATGTTGTGATGGTAGCTGTGAGGTGACCAGGCCAGGCCTTGTCCTCACAGAGCTGAGATTAGTGAACACCCACTTGCCAAGGCCAAGGAGCAGGGCCCAGAAGACTCCCCTCACGTTCCATGCTTCAGTATCATTGGTTGTTAAATACTTGGGTACAGACCCTAAGAGGGTTCCCAGGACCCCCAAGGGTCCTTCAGACCTAGAACTGAAATAGCTCACTTTTTAATATATTTCATTTATTTATTTATTTTTTTTTTATTTTTTTTTTTTGGTTTTTTTTGAGGTAGGGTCTCACTCTAGTTCAGGCTGACCTGGAATTCACTCTGTATTCTCAGGGTGGCCCAGAACTCTCCCCTCATCCATGCTTCATCTCTGCCTCCCGAATGCTGGGATTAAGAGGGTTCCCAGGACGCCACCACGAACTGAAATAGCTACTTTTTAATATATTTCATTTATTTATTTATTTAAGAGAGAGAAAGAGAGAATGGCACGCCAGGGCCTCCAGCCACTGCAAAGGAACTCCAGATGCATGCGCCCCCTTGTGCATCCGCCTTTCATGGGTCCTGGAGAATCGAACCAAGATTCTTTGGCTTTGCAGGTGAACACCTTAACCACTAAGCCATCTCTCCAGCCCCTGAAATAGCTCACTTTTGTTTATTTTTTTAAGATTTATTTTATTTATTTGAGAGAGTGAAAGAGGGAGAGAGAGGAAAGAGAGAGAGAGAATACTCACACCAAGGCCTTTAGTTGCTGTAAACAAACTCCAGGCACATGTGTCACCTTGTGCATTTGGATCACTTGGGTCCTGTGGAATCAAACCTTGGTCTTTTGGCTTTGCAGGCAAACGCCTTAACCGCTAAGGCATCTTTCCAGCCCCCTTTTGTTTATTTTTGTTTTGAGATATGGTCTTATGTATCCAAGGCCGGTCTTGAACTTACTATGTAGCCAGGGATGACCTTGAACTCCTGATTCTCCTACCTTTACCTTCCTAATGCTAGATTCCAGGTATGCACCACCACAACCAGCTTATGTGGTGCTGGGGATCGAACCCAAGGCTTTGTATATACAAGATAAGCACTCTACCCACGGAGAAACATTCCAGCCCTACCTTGCTTTTGATGAACCAGAGTATGTGGTCCGGTTATGTGTCCCCCAGGTTCCCATCTGTCCGAAAGGCCTCAGTGACCCTCAACACACACACACACACACACACACACACACACACACACACACACACACTATGCTCCTGCACCCTACAGGCTCTTCCCAGGGTAGAACAGTGTATTCCACCACAGCTGTGAGGCCAGGAAGGGGTGTTAGGACATGAGGGGACAATCTCCAGAGAGGCCACATCAGCTTGGGGACCATGGTCACCTGGGCTGTGCAGGTCCAGTTTCCTGGTCCCCGAGAGAGCTCCTGCAGGAGTATAAGAACGGCGTGTTCCAGGGGAAGCTGGTGGTGGGGTCAGAGGCTGGTTCATGGAGCTTTGGGCCTCATTTCATCCTGGTTGTAGCTCTGTGGTCAAGGTCTTATGTGTGGGTCTTGCTGGGTGAACAATGACCATTTAAAGAGGTCCCCCCAGGGTCTGTGGGGTCTGACACTGGGCTGGCTGGGGTCAGGCAGTGAGGTGCATGTGGGGGAAGCAGCACTGAGCAGCCCTGACCCTCGAGGGGCCTTTAGAGCCATTTAACACCCCCTCTCTTCAATCGGACACTTGTTTACAGGACTCCAAGATGCCCAGATGGAAATTTACGGTGTCAGGGAAGAACTTCTTGCTTAGGGTGCTGGCTCGCTGGTAAGAGAAATACCACTTCCCATCTAAAGGAAGTGCAAAGCTCTTAACAAATCAATAAGCTGCGTTTAGTCAATACTCAGAGAGCTTTGGAGGGAGGCAGGACCCTCCACACCTTCAGTCCAAGCTTCTCTGAGGGTGAGTGTCCCCAGCAGCTATGTAGCAGGAGCTACGATCCTGATTGGGTGGCATGGGGGAGTCCCTGGCCCTTGACATCCCTGTGGGAAGAAGGTTTCCCAAGGAAGACCCAGCATGGCTCAATGTTGGACTCACATCCTGTACCCAGCTGGGCATGGGGGGTTTTCAGGAGAAGCCATCTCCACAATGGCCGCACATGACCTATGGATACAGGCGGCCTGTGAGGGGTCAGTCATGCAATGAGCTTTTGAGAGGAAAATGTTGGAGATTGAAACCATCTCAGGTATGCAATGGCTTCTACTGCACATGACCTAGACAGGTGGATACACTGAGCCAAACCCCAAGGGGCTGGGGTGTGGCTCAGAGATAGAGCACCTGGAATTCCAGTCATGCAATGAGCACCTTTTGTGAGGGGCTGGGGTGTTGTGGTAGAGCACCTGCCTGAAACTCCCAGGAGAGGCATGTGGCTCAGTGGTAGACAAGCCCAGAATCCCCCAGTGAGGGCCTGGGGGCAGGGCTCAGTGGTAGAGCTCCTCATTGGAATCCCCCAGTGAGGGGCTGGGGGTGGCTCAGTGGTAGAGCACCTGCCTAGAATCCCCAGTGAGGGGCTGGGGCGTGGCTCAGTGGTAGAGCCAGAACCCCAGTGAGGGGCTGGGGTGTGGCTCAGTGGTAAAGCTCCTGCCTAGAATCCCCCAGTGAGGGGCTGGGGCGTGGCTCAGTGGTAGAGCACCTGCCTAGAATCCCCCAGTGAGGGGCTGGGGTGGCTCAGTGGCTCAGCACCTGCCTAGAATCCCCCAGTGAGGGGCTGGGGTGTGGCTCAGTGGTAGAGCACCTGCCTAGAATCCCCCAGTGAGGGGCTGGGGTGTGGCTCAGTGGTAGAGCACCTGCCTAGAATCCCCAGTGAGGGGCTGGGGTGTGGCTCAGTGGTCACCTGCCTGGAATCTCCCAGTGAGAGGCTGGGGTGTGGCTCAGTGGTAGAGCTCCTGTGGGGTGTGGCTCAGAGCTCCTGCCTAGAGAATCCCCAGTGAGGGGCTGGGGGTGTGGCTCAGTGGTAGAGCTCCTGAGTGGTAGAGCTCCTGCCTAGAATCCTCCAGTGAGGGGCTGGGGTGTGGCTCAGTGGTAGAGCACCTGCCTGGAATCCCCAGTGAGAGGCTGGGGGTGTGGCTCAGTGGTAGAGCACCTGCCTAGAATCCCCCAGTGAGGGGCTGGGGGTGTGGCTCAGTGGTAGAGCTCCTGCCTAGAATCCCCCAGTGAGGGGCTGGGGTGTGGCTCAGTGGTAGAGCTCCTGCCTAGAATCCCCCAGTGAGGGGTTAGGGGCACGGCTCAGTGGTGGAGCGCCTGCCTAGAATTCTCAGTGAGAGGCTGGGGACATGGCTCCACAGTAGACCTGTTATATAGCATTCAAGAGACCTGAGATTTCATCCTCAACACAGCAAATAATAATAATGATAATAATAATAATGATGATGATGGGGGCATTGGGCACCAAGGAGGGCATATCCTAGGCCCATCACGGTCAGGGAGGTAGATGGTCAGGAGCTCCCTGAAGCCTGGTGATTGGCAGGTGCAGCAGACAGTCACCTATTTCCAGCGGAAGAGGAGAGTCATCGGCTGCAGGTAGGAGGTGACACGGACACGTGCTCTGTGATGATTTCAGGAGAGCAGAGTTGAGCCGCAGACTAGCTGTCTATTCTCTCCATCTCTTGGAGGCCAGGCCGGCTCCCGTGGCCATGGCTGAATTGGCTTCTGGCTTTCCTGGTCTGGTGAAGAGCTGTGGGGGGGCAGTGAAGAAGCACGAGGCACCTGAGCACTGGCTAGCCTCGGGGACAGGATGCCAAACCTCCCCCAACCTCAGTTTCTTTTTCAGCCTAATGGGCATCCAGGCAATATGGGAGAATTAGCCGAAAGCTATGTGAACAGAACATTGTCTTTTAATATCTATGAACAGCTGCATGTGTCCCTATGGGGGGAGGCAGTCTGCGTGTCCAGGCTGGGGAGGCCCAGGCCACCCCATCTTTCCCTCATAGGCAGTGGAGTATATGGGCTGCCTGCCCAGCCGGCCTCAGGGGATGCCACGTGGCTGCCACGTGTGGCTCAGCTCTGCCTTCCATCTGGTGTGACTCTGTCTCTCTGGACATCCCTACCCTGCGGGGCTCTGCCTCCATCCCCAGGGCTGGCCTCCCCAGCACCTGGGCAACTGGTGGCCATAGTCAAATCCGGCCTTGTATTTGGTAGCATATGTAGGGCCCCTGGACTGGTCTTGACCACACGCCAGTCACCCTACGTGGCTATCTGAGGCTATGCCCGCTGCCCATGGGACCTCAAACTGGCAACTGGCAAGGGTGTGCATCTGACAGCACCCAACCAGTGGCTACAGTCCCAGGATGCCTCCTCAGTGCCTGGCCTTCACAGTGAGAAGAGGTACTAAGCAGGGGTGGGCAAACTGGCATAATCCCAGCACGGGGAAGGCTGAGGCAGGAAGCTGATGGGTTCAAGGCCAATCTAGGCTATCCAGCAAGACCCTGTCTCAAACAACAACAACAAAAACCCTCAAGTGAGCCCAGCCTGATTGACATGGTCCTATAGTCTCAGCACTTGGGAGGCTGAGGCAGGAGAATGGTAAATTAGAGGCCGTTGTGGGTGGCATAGTAAGACCTTATTTCAAAAATCCAAGAGCTGTGGGTATAGCTCAGTGGTAGGATGTCTGCTAGAAACCCCTTAGTGAGGGGCTGGGAGTATGGCTTAGTGGTAGACCACCTGCCTAGCATGCCCAGGACCCTGGCTTCCTTCCTTGGCACCATTAAAAAAAAACAAGGGGGCTGTAGAGATGGCTTAGCAGTTAAAGTGCTTGCCAACAAAGCCAAGGGACCCAGGTTCAATTCCTCAGTATCCATATAAAGCCAGATGCACAAGGTGGTGCATGTGTCTGGAGTTTGTTTTCAGTGGCTGGAAACCCTGGTGTGCCCATTCTCTCTCTCTCTCTCTCTATATATATATATATATATATATATATATATATATATATATATATATATATATATATATATACATACATACATATACACACACACATATATATATCTCTTTCTATATGTATATATGCTATATATGTATATATATAGCTGCTTCTTTCTTTCTCTCTCAAATAAATAAAATATTTTTAAAAACAAGAAAGGAAGGGAAGGCGAGAAAGAGAGAAGAGGAGGGAGGGAAAAGGAGAAAAAGAAAGACGTTATAAGCAGAAGAGCCCAGGCCAGCACAGACATCTTGAGACCCTTCAGCGTTGTCTCGGGGCCAGCGGCCTGCACTAGCTGGACACTAGCAAGGATATGACCCATCAAGTATAACTAGAACTTGTGCCATGTAGCTACCCAGTGAGACTTCTCTGATTGACACCTACCATGTGCTAGGTTCCAACTGTAGCTCATTCGATCTTCACCATGACCTTGAGATCCACACTTTTCTCATCTCCACTTTACATATGGGCAAACTGAGACTCCACAGATCCCATGCGCCAAGCTGACTCTTTCCCGGCCTGTGATGGGGTGATCCTCCCTGGCTGTGGTTCCTCTCCCTCTGTCCCTCCTCACTCTGCCCTACAGAGTGCTCTCCAGCCGCATGGAAACCTACCAGCCTTGGACTAAGCTGCCTCAGTTTCTGGAAGCCTGGAGGAGCCAGACGGCGTGTCCACCGGTTACCCTGGAGATGCCGACAGTCGCTGCCCCCTTGTCCCGCTGCCAGTGTCACACAGGGCTCCTTCTACGCCTCCATCCGGCCAGCCCTGGCTGCAGTAATTAAATATCCCCCATTGTGACTCAAGCTCTGCAGCCCAGGGGCAGACTCCACGTGAGCAGTCATCGATTCTGTGGGCA
Organism: Orientallactaga sibirica; assembly: GCA_036365145.1. Classification (NCBI taxonomy): domain Eukaryota; kingdom Metazoa; phylum Chordata; class Mammalia; order Rodentia; family Dipodidae; genus Orientallactaga; species Orientallactaga sibirica. The sequence continues at coordinate 2,919,332 of JAEOAD010001990.1, read as the reverse complement.
CAGCCCCAAGATCCAGGCATCTGTGTGCAGAGATCTCAGGAGTACTTTCCAGAACCTCCCAGGCCCACCCTGAGCTGTGGAGAACCCAGCAGAAGGATGACACCCTGGCCAGGCCTGTGGCAAGTCCCTGCCTAGACCCCAGGTCTGCAGAGCCAGCGGGAGGCGCGGCCTCTGGGCAGCTCCCACCTCCTTAGCAGAAGCGGAGTGCACCCAAGGATATCCTCCTGCTGGATTAGCAGAGCCCACGCTCGTAAAGACACTAAATTGGCAGGAGGTGGGTGAGGGCCAGGACACAGGCTCCATTAGCTCCGTCTCTGGTCTAATTAGCCCTAATATCACCCTGATTCTCCCTAACTCGGGGAAGTTCTTGGCTTTCCCTCCGCGGGGCCCTGTCTTGGGTCCCCATCTGCCTGCCTGTACCTCCCTGTGGCTGCCTTCCACCCTCCAAATACGCCCAATGACTTTTCCTATCAAAACGGGCAATAAAAGGAACCAACCCCATTTCTTTTTTCTATTTGGAATTCTGGTAACTGACAATTTAACCTAAAATCTTCTGTATTTCCTGCTTGTACAGCTGTAAATAGAGACTGACAGTTTATTTTCACATCCCCCGGCTGGAGGGGGCTGGTGAAGGGGGGAGACCCATTTGAAATAAATACTTGCGGGTCCCTGACAGACTCCAGACGGGCCGTCGACGCGGCCTGGCAATCTGTGGGACCTGTCACACTCGGTGATCGGTCTTTTTACAAACACAAACACTGCTGATTTCTTATCAAATGTAAAACCGGCCCGGCTCTTTCTTAAATGGTTACCACGAGCATGAAATTGACATTGTGAATCACATGTGACACAGGCTTGTCTGGGCTGTAATTGATCGGTGCTTAGGAGGACGCTTGGTCCGCCCCCCCTGGCCCTACTGTGCCCCCTGCCACCCCCCGACTGAGCCTAGTCCCCGGCAAAATTGTTGTCAATGGGAGAAAACTCTAAGAAAAACCCATGATTCCTGCACGTTGCGTTTTTTCCCCCTTAGAGAGCCTCTGAGGTGTCAATCCCAATTTCCACGGCTTCATCATTACATACATCAAAGGGCTATAATTGGTGGCTACAGAAATTTATCCTCCAAAAGGGGAGAGAGAGAAAGAGAGGGCAGACGAGTGGGAACTGCAGGATGGGAAGTGGTGGCAGAAATGGGATTCTGGAAACCTTCGTGCCACCCTTGAGGTTGGCACAGAAAGAGAGGACAGCCTGGTGGGCTCGTGGAAATAGGGTGGGTCTGGCTTTGAAAACAAGTCTGGTGGGACATGGGTGTCATGCAACAGACTACAAACACGCGACTTTGTTCCAGGAACAGCCAATTGCCTTTCACTGCCTCCCGTCGTCATGGTTATGGTGGGTAACCCTTGTAGGCCCCCCTCTCCTCACTCTACAGTTTGCACAGCTGGAGATGGTCAATTTCCATTGCAATAGGGTGTGTGTGGGGGGGTCACGTGAGTGGTCATTGCTGCTTTACAGAAGGGGAAACTGAGGCCCAGAGAATGGTTCCACAACTAGTTTAGGCCCCTTGGATGGCAGCAGGACCCCTCCAGAGCCCTAGCTCCATATCCAATCGGGCTGCTCCCAGTCCCCAGGGGCTGCCCACCCCACAGACTGTGCTGGGCCAGCTATGACGCTGGAAGTGGTCTTTCAAGCTATAGATCTTACCCAGGTTTCTGGTAGCGAGGAGGGCCACGCACAAGGTCCCAGCCGCTCTCCTTGGCCTGGCTCACCCTCCAGCCTGGGTCAGTCCTGCTCTGACCCCAGAGACCTTGGCTCCCACTGCTGAGCGGCACCCACACTCACATCCTCTGGGGCCCGTGAAGCATCCACTGGTTCCCTGGGACGAGTGTATTTATGTCTGTTTTTCCATTTGGATTTTGTGACTGATGAAACAATGACGGTAAATTACACACACAGGGATCCTGCCTGCAGCAACCGGCGGTAACCTTGCTGGCTCATGATGCGGAGCCTCTCGCCACCAGTTCTGCGGGCACTGTGCCAGCACTCCCAGCCCTTCACGGTCGCAGGAAGCACCGGAGCAACCGCCCCCTCCCCACCACCACCACATTGCTCCAGATGAGGAACTAAAACCACCTACAAACCTGTATGCTGAACAGCTCTAAGAAGCCTGGGACTGCCTGCCACTCCCTGCCCAGAAAATCCATTCTCTAGAACTATGATGGGGAGATTCTCAGGCCTGAACAGAATGCCTCTTCCTCCCAACTGCCTGGCTTTCTTCCTCCATGCCAGGGGCTGCCTTGCCTTGTACCCCTTTTTGCCTTGGCTTCTAGGAAGCTCAGAGTCAAAACAGTCTGTCCTTAACAATTCTGTAGACCCCTATTTATGAATGCTCTTATAGTTTCCTTTCAAACTCACTCAATTAAGTGTTGTATCTTTTTCCTACTAAGTGTCCCAAATCATGTAGGGAGTGATAAGAATCCCAAGTGAGCGAGGGCTTATCAAGGGCAGGAACATCGCCAGAAGTGGTGCTGAGCCTCAGTGGAGTATAACCACACATTTCTCCCCTTCCTGTTTGCCTGATGCCCTTCCCAGGATTCTGTGCAGATTCGTGATGAGAAGGACAGTTTGTGTTGGAGGTGGGTGATGGTGGAGGAGGAAGCCATGGTAGGAACTGTGTGTGCATGTGAGTGTGTATGTGTTTGTGTATATGTGATTATTTAGTTCAGGGTCAGCAAACGTACATCCTCCCTTTTGCCATTTTTATTAATATTTAATTTATTTATTTGAAAGAGAGTAATATATATTATTTATTTTATTTATTAATAATATTTTATTTATTTATTTGAAAGAGAGTAATATATATTATTTATTTTATTTATTAATAATATTTTATTTAGCCGGGTGTGGTGGCGCACGCCTTTAATCCCAGCACTCGGGAGGCAGAGGTAGGAGGATCGCTGAGAGTTCAAGGCCACCCTGAGAGTACATAGTTAATTGCAGGTCAGCCTGGACCAGAGTGAAACCCTACCTCGAAAAACCAAAAAAATATATAATAATAATAATAATAATAATAATAATATTTTATTTATTTATTTGAAAGAGAGTAATATATATTATTTATTTTATTTATTAATAATATTTTATTTATTTATTTGAAAGAGAGTAATATATATTATTTATTTTATTTATTAATAATATTTTATTTATTTATTTGAAAGAGAGTAATATATATTATTTATTTTATTCATTAATAATATTTTATTTATTTGAAAGAGAGAGTAATATATATATATGGAGAGAGAGAATGAGTGCACCAGGCTCCCAGCCACTGCAAACGAACTCCAGACCCATGTGCGCCATGTGCACCTGGCTTCACATGGTTACTAGGGAATCAAACCTGGGTCCTTAGGCTTAGCAGGCAGGCATCTTAACTGCTAAGCCAACCCTCCAGACCTCTTTTGCCATGTTTGATCAATCACAGGTTTCTGGAGTCGAGAAGGACTCTGTGGTCCTGTCTGAAGCTTGGCTCTCTGAAGTTCACCTCTCTAGATTCTCAACACGTCCAATTCCATGGGCATGGAGACGCTCTTTGCCTGAGGTGACCCCCAGGGACTCTGGAATTCTCTGAGCTTTAAAATGGAGATCCAACAGTTCTAAGCAATGTGGCTGAGACCAAGTCCAGGAACGGGAGAGAGTCTCCAAGCTGAGCTGCCTGGCTCATGAGCCCACCCAGAGCAGGTAGGCATGGAAGGCAGAGCTAGGCTCTGGGAGGTCTGGGGAGAGTTAATGTCACAGATGGAGCTTCTGGGAAGAATCTTGGGGTCAGTGAAAGTTCCCACCTGCCCCATCCACTCTGGGGGCAACAACAGCTGCCAGGTTCCTGGGCACAAGCAGGTCCCTCTGCTGTTTTGTCTGGAGGTTCTGCTACAGATGTGTTGGGTAGAGACAGAGTCCCATGGAAGTAGTCAGGCACAAGGCAGAATCGGGCTTCCCAGTGCCCTCCTTATGCCCACAAGGCACCTGGGAGCCCCAGTGCCCTCAGGGGAAGTGGCTGCCTCGCTGGCCCAGACCTTGAGCCTGGGGTCTCCTGGTCCCACATCAGAGTCCCTTGGGGTGTGCCAGGCCAGGCTGGCATCTCTGTGAGAGTGGGGAAGGGAGGGGGACAGCCAAAACTTTAAGGTATATGAGCTGTGAAATTAAATCGAAATACTCAAATAAGGAATCACAACAACATAAGCAAAGATGTTTACCAGGGCTTGAAGTTAAATACAGATTTTTCATAAACCCCAAACACAAGATGTAATAAAGTTCTGTGGAATGGTAAATATAATTTACAGTGGAAAGAATGTTCCTTGTCATCGTAAACCTGAGCGGGCATTCTCACTTTGGGTCTTTGGGAAGCTGAGTTCTGCCGTTGCACCCCTGGGCCTGGCACAGGTTTGCTGGGCACCTCAGCACCCGCTGTGCCGCAGGCCTCGGGGACCCACAGCAAGATGGCTTCAGCCCAGTAGTCACCACTCCCTCCTAGGGTGGCAGGTGTCACCGTGGACCGGGGCTGGCTGGGCTGCCACGGTGACCTTCAGTAATGTGGGAAGGCAGAGCAGCGGCACCGATGCCTTACACACTGGGGAGTTTTTGGACTCTGCTAGTCTTGCTCCAACCCACCTCTCCAGGAAGGAGGGTGCAGGGACTTGGGGGTTGCCCTCCGGACACCAGCCCCAGGCACAGTGTCTCTCTCCTGGTCCAGCCACATGAAAGCTTTTCCTTTGGGTCATTTATGCTACTGTGAGAATGAGATTCTGTTTTTTGGTTTTTTCAAGGTAGGGTCTCAGTCTGGTCCAGGCTGACCTGGAATTCACTCTGTAGTCTCAGGGTGGCCTCGAACTCACAGTGATCCTCCTACCTCTGCCTCCTGAGTGCTGGGATTAAAGGCGTGCACCACCATGCCGGGCTAAGAATGAGATTCTTTATCATAGCCCCAGTGGGACAGTGGCCTTCCCTTCCCTGCGGATGTGAGCACGGACCAGAATCTTGGTGGGTCTGGGGAGTGCACAGGCCTGGAGACGAGGAGGAGCTGCTCAGGGCAGAGCGCTCACTCCTGCGAGCTCGGGGACCTCACTTTCTGGCCTGCCAGTGCTCTGTGACAGCTGGGGCGAGGGCTCTCGAGGGGAAAGTCTATCCACAGCAGCAGCCCCATAGACCAGAGGCACAGCTTTACACATGTGTATGTCTGTCTGTCTGTCTGACATGTGCCAGGCTAGAAGTCTGCTTGTGCCTGGGTTAGTGTGTGGGGATATAGCTGTGTTCGTGTGTGGGGATGTAGCTATGTTAGTGTGTGGGGATGTAGCTGTGTTACTATGTGGGGATATAGCTGTGTTCGTGTGTGGGGATATAGCTGTGTTAGTGTGTGGGGATATAGCTGTGTTAGTGTGTGGGGATGTAGCTGTGTTAGTGTGTGGGGATGTAGCTGTGTTAGTGTGTGGGGATGTAGCTGTGTTAATGTGTGGGGATATAACTGTGTTAGTGTGTGGGGATATAGCTGTGTTAGTGTGTGGGGATATAGCTGTGTTAGTGTGTGGGGATATAGCTGTGTTAGTGTGTGGGGATATAGCTGTGTTAGTGTGTGGGGATATAGCTGTGTTCGTGTGTGGGGATATAGCTGTGTTCGTGTGTGGGGATATAACTGTGTTACTGTGTGGGGATATAGCTGTGTTAGTGTGTGGGGATATAGCTGTGTTCGTGTGTGGGGATATAGCTGTGTTAGTGTGTGGGGATATAGCTGTGTTCATGTGTGGGGATATAGCTGTGTTCGTGTGTGGGGATATAGCTGTGTTAGTGTGTGGGGATATAGCTGTGTTCATGTGTGGGGATATAGCTGTGTTAGTGTGTGGGGATATAGCTGTGTTAGTGTGTGGGGATATAGCTGTGTTAGTGTGTGGGGATATAGCTGTGTTAGTGTGTGGGGATATAGCTGTGTTTGTTAGTGTGTGGGGATATAAGCATATTTGTAAGTATACATACAGGAGCTCATTTTCACTATAGTGTAAATGACTACCCAAGGCTCCCTTCCCATGATGGGGCTGGGCTAGGGGAAGGACCATAGGTGCCTGGCTTGGGGCACCCTCATATGTATGGTATCCTCAAGCAGCACTAGGGCACCCTGGAGTCCCCACCCCTGCCACCTAGATTTGGGATACCCACTGGGGCTCTAAGAAGAAGGCTGAGACAAGCTCTCCTCTGGGTCCACAAGCCCTAGCTTGGATGCCCAACGCTGCAGATGGCGACAGGCCGGGGGAGGGACAGCAGCTGCTGCATGCCTCATGTCTTCAGTGGACAGCTCAGCAGGATACAAGGCCTGCCACCCTCAGCACACCCGGGGCTTCTGACCACCTTGGGTCGGGGCTCCCTCCAAGGCTAGTGCATGCAGGCAGGACTCTACCCACCCACTCTTCTTGGGGTTAGTGCTAGCTGGGAGCTGGGGACCTAGAGGACCAGAGGTGGCCCCTGCCTGGGTTTCCCATCTCAGGGGTGGGATAGAGCAGCAGTCACAGCAGCTGGAGCAGTGTAGCCAATTGATTTCTGTCCTCGTCAGCCCAGGCCCCAAGGGCGGGGCTGGGCCTGAGGTGGGCCACCTGGGTCTCAGGGGCCTCAGGGTTCTTGGGACAATGCTTTTGGGGAGCCACCATGAAACTCTTGGCCTTGGGCCCTGCCCCTCCCATCGCCTCTCCCAGGGGCCCTCTGTTTGGCCATGTCACTGGGTGTCTTCCTGGCTCTTGTAGATTTCCATGTTCCCAGCTCTGCTAATTTATGCACTACTGTCATGGGCAATATTTTCTTTAAAAACAGGATGGGTGTGAGAAATAGTAACAGTGCCCTGAGCCACACTTAATGGGTGGGTCAGGCTGGCTGGTTGGAAGCGAGCTACAGGCTAACAGCTGGGGAACAAAAATAAACAACCCCACACGCAGTGACTGGAGGTAGGCCATCCATGCTTGGAGGGTGTCTTAGGGACACCCCAACACCCCATAGACTCCACAGGAGGCCGGGCACCATCCAAGGGCATGGCACCTCTGGCCTTTGGGGAGCCCCTCCTCCAGCGTCTGTGCTGGGTCACCCAACCTAGAAGAGGTCTCTGGAGGAGGGGAGGAAGCCCGGTAATTTGAGCTGGCTTCTTCCTGTCCTGTCCTCCAGAAAGATACAGAACAGCTGGCCGCCAGCCATAGTCCAATAAATCCCAGCAGACTGCCTGTCATGTGGGGGAGGGTGCTGGTGGGACACTCGTGCCATGCATGGGGGTGAGGGACCCACCGCCCTCTCCACTGTCCCCTGGCACAACCCCCAAAGCAGAAGGCACAGATCTTCGGGCCTCCCCAGAAGCCCTAGGCTGGTCCGGCTTTCTTTGTGTGGATTGTGGGGTGTTCTGCAACAGTGTGCGCAGGGAGACCTGGAGTCCGGAGTGTGGGGACAGCGTTGGCTCCTTTGTGTGGCCAAGTTGCAGGTGCTTTGTGTAGCGCGGGGCGAACTTGAGCTTCCTCAGTTTGGGATTAGAGCAATCCGAGTGTTTTTCTGCATGCCTGCCCGCTCCCGGGCGCCCACAGCCTGCTGGGTAACTGCCTATTATCCGCCGGTTCCACTCCAGTGCCCTCCCCAATAAAACTTTTCATATCCTTATAAACGAACTCGATTGCCGTGTTATAAACATTTACACTGTGCTAACAGATCATCTCCGCACATCAGAATTGGCTAAATTCCCTTTTCCAGATGAATATATTGGAGGAGATTAGAGATATGATAGCTTTTCAGGCTGCTGAACCCAGGGAAATTAGTTTAGTGAGCACTTACAGAGGCTAAATTGGAACCATTAAATAGTGGATTAAATTGATGGCATTTTCATTGTCTGTCCTTCGGTACTGCTGTAAAATCAATTAGCCGTCACCAGCCCATTCTCCATACAGAGCGATGGTCGAACTCTCAGGAAGCCGATGCAAAACCTCCCAGCGGCCGAGGGTATGGGAACACACCTATTACATGCTGGGGACGTGAAATAGCACCGGGCACCCAGATGCCAGGGACATGCCCTGATGCCCGGCTGGGCTGGTCTGTGCAGGGATTCAGAGAGCCTGCCTCTCTCTCCGGCCTGGTGTGATGCAGTTGGGACTCCCTTCTCTGCCTCTAGGGGGCCTGGATAGTTGGGCGTTCAGGAAAAGCTGTGTAAGGGGCGTCCCAGGGCCTCCCTGGGTGAGCGTCAAGCAAGAAAACACGCTGGTCCCCAGCCTTCACGCTGAACTTTCCTGCCCTGTTCTGAGGGGGACACTGAGGCATGGGAGGTCACACAGAGTTGTGTCCAAGTGCACAGCTGGCCATCGACCTCCTGAGACTCCTGGCCCAGGTGTGAGGAGTGCACCCTCGGGCTTGGTGGTGGGGGAGAGCCCTGCACCACCGTGGGACCAGTGGGGGACCAGGTAGAGTGAGACCAGGTAGAGTGTTCGTGAGGTGACAGAAGGGCAAGGGGCGGCAGGGACAGTTTTGTCTCTTGTCAGAGTCCCCAGTGGTCTCTGCAGAGTTCCCTGCACAAAGCACGATGCAGCTTCCTCCCCTGCCTTCTAGGAATGAGGAAAGGGGTCCCCACACGGGGCAAGTCAGCCTGGACACAAGAAGTGGTGGCTGGCTGGAGGTCCCTACCCAATTCTGGTTTATTAACTTGATTTGGGGATTTAGTATTTTTTGAAAATTTTTATTGTCGTGTGTGTGTGTGTGTGTGTGTGTGTGTGCGCGCGCGCGCGCGCATGCGTGCACACATGTAGAGGCCAGAGGACAACCTCAGCTGTCCTTCCTCAGGAACCTTATGAGACAAGGCGTCTCTCTGGCTGGAACTCACCAATTAGGCTAACCTAGCCAGGCAGTGAACCTCAAGTTCTGCCTGTCTCTGCCTCCCCAACATGGACTCCCAGAGTCATGCCTTAGCTTGTTCACACAGGTTCTGGGGATCAAAAGCAGGCTCGTGTGTTTTCAAGGCAAGCACTGTGCCCACTGCGGTTTCACTCCAGCCCTGTACCTGTTTCGATTGGACTCAGCTTGTGCCGCCCAGCGCCTCATCAAGGGACCCACATAATCATAGTGCCAGGCAGAGACTCACTCTAACCCTCACGGATGCATCTTCTCCCTGCGGGAGGAAGCTGGGGCTCCTGAGGTCTTCGCCTTTCTGGGTGCTTTGTGCCAAAAGCACCTTCCCAGTCCTGCTCATAAGTCCACCCAGAAAAGCCCTTTTGGTCTCCTCTAGCCAGGCCAGAGCCCCCCACTCTGGACTTCCTGATATCATAACATCTTTTTTTTTTTGGTCGTTTTTCGAGGTAGAGTCTCACTCTATCCCAGGCTGACCTAGCACTCACTCTGTAGTCCCAGGCTGGTCTTGAACTCACAGTGATCCTCCTGCCTCAGCCGCCTGAGTGCTGGGATTAAAGGTGTGCTCCACCACGCCCGGCTTGCTGTCATAACATCTTCATTGCCCCTGAAGGAGCCTGGCTTGTCCACCTGCCCACAGGGCCCAGCAGTGCCAGCCCTTCCAGCAATGCTAGGGTCATGGGCCAGCAGGGCTAATTCCCTAAAGACTGTCACTGGTCAGTGAGAGCACCAGATAATCTGTCTTCCTGGGGGAGCCACGCTAAGAAGGAACCCTCGTTCGCTCCTGGGCCAGCTCTAGGAAAGGGGAGAGAGCCACAGAGAGGAGGGACAGCCCCACTCAGTGGTCAGAGCTCATGGGATGGTGATGCTGGGAGATACATGTGCTACTTCAGCCACGAGCCCTCTGCAAGTAGGTGACAGCCCCTTTGGAGCACAGGTCTCCGTGACAGAGGTTCTGGAACATGAAGGAGGCCCGGCTTGGCTCAAGCAGCTGTTATCAGAGTGTGCTAGAATGTGCAGCACAAAGGCCTTGCTGGCCTCTTGGCATACAACCTTTCCACCAGAGGCCCCTAAGCCCGACAACCCAGAAGTTCATCACCTTCCTTTATAGAAGAGGTTGACAATGGTGACGGTTAGGCAGAGAATGGAGGGGCTTAGCTGCCCCCTCTACTCCTGAGGGTTCCCTCCCTGCATACTCCAGTAATGAGGAATCCGCCCCTGCTGCCCAAGTTCTCACCCAGCTGGGGGCCTGTTCTCCCCTGTGAGTTTGTGATGAGTCCTGGGTGGCTGGAGAGAAGGGTGGGCAGGCAGCCAAGGACACGGGGATATCTCGTTGCACGCACACACTGGGGGCTTCCCAGAGTATGTGTTGCTGGGGGTATGCCCACAGCATGGATGGATGCTTACAGGTATGTTGTGGTCCCAGGAACCCAGTGGCTGACCCACTTGCCCTTCCTGCCCTCTCCAAGGGCTCAATGGGCCTGACCTCTAGGCATTGGGGACAGGAACACAATGAGAAAGGGCCTAGATCCTTGTCACCTCTTTTCTTCTGTTGCAGTCCCTCAAAGCTGTCCCAGCTCAGCAGCTCCGAAGCCTGGCCAAGGCAGGGTAACCAGCGGAGTCTCAGCAAGACGTGCTTGTCTGGGGCTGGGAAGACCAACACGTGGAAATTCAGGTTGGGGAACTCGGGTTGAGCAGCTGCCGGGGCTCAGCTGGGAGCTCTCCATGTTCTAGAATTTCTGCCATAGAGTGCAGGTGAGAAAGTGGGCATGGGGTCCCCTCCCACACCCACTCTTCTTGTGGACATTGTGGAGCCCTCTGGTGCCCGCGTGTGAGTGAGATTCCGGGTAAAGTCTACCGTGGCCCGGAATGAGTAGTGTTTTGTGGGTGTCATGTGGGTGAGATTCTGAGCATCCGTCTCAGAAAAAACGCAAGTCCCTGGGGGTGGAGAATGGGTAGACAGCACCCAGGCTGGGAGAGAAGGCCCAAGGCTCCCTCCTGCGGCTACCATAGCATAGGACTGCATACCAGGCGGATTTGCAGGGTCAGAGACCCTGAGATCCCAGCTCCCATCCCCTGCGGGGTCCCAACATCTTTCCTGTCTTCACCTTCCTGACCCTTGACCCCGACTGCTCTGGGAATTGGTGGCCCCCAAGCCAGTTGAGAGGTCCCTGTTCCGGCAAATTAACACCCTTCCCCCCAAAAACAAACACATGGCAGTTTCATGTGAGACAAACAGCTGGGCAGGGGGCCTCAGAAGCAGAGAAAGTCATGAATATTGGGGAAAGAGAGCGTGGGCAGAAGGGAGCTGGGCTCAGCTCAGGTCAGACAGTGGGTGCATGAAGAAGAAGTCTTTCTTGGTGCCCAGTTGGGGTGCTGGACCTATGCCAGGCCACAAGAAACAGGACATTCACGTGGGGATGTCTCTGCCTCCAATGTCTCTTAGCTTTCTTGAGGCCCAGGAAAGGACTCCTGAACCCATTTTACAAATGAGGAAACTGAGGCACAGTGATGGTGAAGATCTGCCAAGGGCTCTTGGTGGCTACACACCACATGGCCATATGCACATCTCTCAGATGCTATGGCACAGAGAGGAGCAGAGATGTGCCCAAGGTCACACAGGAAGCTGATGGAGCAGAGCCAAGACACAGGTGGGATTCCTGTCCCCCACCCCGGTCCTGAGGCCCCCGGAGCCCCTCCCCACACTTGGCCCTTTCTCTCAGCCAGACTGTGGCTTGATCACTGGGCTGGATAGACAAGGTTTCTGGCCAGCTGCAGGCTGGGTTCTGTGGGGTCAGGTGCAGGGAAGGGCAGAGGCAAGTGAGAAGAGTTGCCACGGGAAGTTCTCACGGAGGGCCTGGGTGACCCAGCCCGCCCTGGCCCTCCCCACCTGGTCACGCACCATGACGACTGATCTTCAGAGAGAGGCACTGAGCCAGGCACGTGTGGCCCAGATGCCGCAGCCAAGGCCTTGTCTGGAGGAGCGAGGGGTTCTCAGCCAGCTCCCCCCTCCCTCCACTCTAAGCTTCCAGCTTCTGTATGTCCATCTCTGAACACCCCCAATTTGTAAGCCTGGATTCTTTGAGTCCCTCACTTTATTCCCCTGGGGACAGAGGGGTCTGTTGTCTGCAAAGGAAGGTGACCCCAAGCAGGAGTCCAGAATCCCAGGCTCACTGGTAAGTGACTTTGCTATCTGGGCATCAGTTTCTCCTCTGGATTTTAAAAAGATTGAGTCCCTTCCCCATGCCTACCCAGTTCATGTTGGCAGGAAGAGGGGAGGACAGCGCTGGAGTCCAGGCCAGCAGATGAGAAAACAAGATGTGTTGTCACTGCCACGCTTGTCAGAGATGGAGTCTCATGCTTGGCTCCAGGGAGCGCCAGTGGCCCATGGGAGGGGCAGGAAGCTCAGAGCCTTCACCATGCGTCCCACTCACCGCTGTGATGGATGGCTCTAGCTTTGAACACCAGAAGTGCAGCCGAGGACAGAGCCAGGAGGCGAGGCGAGTTGGCGCCTTGGGCACAGCCACCTGTCCATCTGTCTGTCCAATCCTCTGTTCTGCGGTTGTCCCCTGCATCTAAAGAGGGAAGGGGGTCTGGGATATGGCTTAGTTGTCCTGAGCAGAGTGCCTGCTTAGCATGCCCAAAGCCTTAAGTTCCATCCGCAGCACCATATACTCCAAGTTGATGGTGCATACCTGTAACCCTAGTACTTGGGAGATAGAAGCAGGAGATTCGGAAGTTCAAGGTCAAGTTCATAGTGTGTTTGAGGCCAGCCTGGGATATATGAGACCCTACCAAGAGAGAGACAGAGAGAGAGAGAGAAAGGGAGAGAGGAAGAGAGGAAGAATCACCAGAGAGGGCTTAAAGGATACTTCCCCAAACACTTGGGCATCAGGAGCAAAGCTAGGAAGGCCTTGATGAACATGCCACCTGCCTAAAACCAGCCCAAGGAGCAGCTGTGTCCTGCGGTAGTAGGACTCATGGGATTGTGGAGCCTGGGAGGCTGGGTTCTGAGGTCTTCTCTGTGACTTCAATCTTCCTCTTCCAGCAAGGTTGGCAGCACCAGGCATGGTGACACAGGCCTGACACTCCAGCTACTCCAGAGTCGGAGGAAAAGGAGTGAAAGTTCAATGCTAGCCTGGACAACTTAATGAAACCCTATTTCAAAATAGAAAGTAAAAGGCAGCTGGAGAAGTAGCTCAATGTAGAGCTCCTGCCTGGAATCCCCCAGTGAGGGGCTGGGGTGTGGCTCAGTAGTAGAGCTCCTGCCTAGAGTCCTCAGTGAGGGGCTGGGGTGTGACTCAGTAGTAGAGCTCCTGCCTAGAATCCTCAGTGAGGGGCTGGGGTGTGGCTCAGTGGTAGAGCTCCTGCCTAGAGTCCCCCAGTGAGGGGCTGGGGGTGTGGCTCAGTGGTAGAGCTCCTGCCTAGAATCCCCCAGTGAGGGGCTGGGGCTGTGGCTCAGTGGTAGAGCTCCTGCCTAGAATCCCCCAGTGAGGGGCTGGGGGTGTGGCTCAGTGGTAGAGCTCCTGCCTAGAATCCCCAGTGAGGGGCTGGGGTGTGGCTCAGTGGTAGAGCTCCTGCCTAGAATCCCCCAGTGAGGGGCTGGGGTGTGGCTCAGTGGTAGAGCTCCTGCCTAGAATCCCCAGTGAGGGGCTGGGGTGTGGCTCAGTGGTAGAGCTCCTGCCTAGAATTCCCCAGTGAAGGGCTGGGGTGTGGCTCAGTGGTAGAGCTCCTGCCTAGAATCCCCCAGTGAAGGGCTGGGGTGTGGCTCAGTGGTAGAGCTCCTACCTAGAATCCCCCAGTGAGGGGCTGGGGCGTGGCTCAGTGGTAGAGCTCCTGCCTAGAATCCCCCAGTGAGGGGCTGGGGGGTGTGGCTCAGTGGTAGAGCTCCTGCCTAGAATCCCCCAGTGAGGGGCTGGGGTGTGGCTCAGTGGTAGAGCTCCTACCTAGAATCCCCCAGTGAGGGGCTGGGGTGTGGCTCAGTGGTAGAGCTCCTACCTAGAATCCCCCAGTGAGGGGCTGGGGCGTGGCTCAGTGGTAGTGCTCCTGCCTAGAATCCCCCAGTGAGGGGCTGGGGTGTGGCTCAGTGGTAGAGCTCCTACCTAGAATCCCCCAGTGAAGGGCTGGGGTGTGGCTCAGTGGTAGAGCTCCTACCTAGAATCCCCCAGTGAGGGGCTGGGGCGTGGCTCAGTGGTAGAGCACCTGCCTAGAATCCCCCAGTGAGGGGCTGGGGGTGTGATTCAGGCCTCGGGCTCCATTCCCAGGACCAAAAAGAAAGGAAGGAAAGAGAGAAGTGAGGAGAGGAGAGAAGAGGAGGGGGGGAGGGGAGAGGAGAGGAAGAAGAGAAGCTTCCACATCATAGGAAATGCTGCCCAGCATCCTCCTGAAAAGTGATCTGGCAGTGCACACTGGGCACCTCTGAGCTGCTCAGCGCCTTTGACCCAGAAATGCCACCACTGGGATGCTGGTCTGGAGAAATTATCCAAAATATGGGGAGAGCTGTAAACCCAAAGATATATCCATTGCAACATTATTTTTAATGACCAGAAAAAATTGGATACAACTAAATTGTCCAATGATCAGGGAGTAGTTTAGAAAATTATGTTATGCACACTCAGTGGAATACTAGACAGTCATTAAAAGTGATAATTACAAGGATTGAGAATGTAATATGCAAATGTGTCTACAATGTAATGTGTGGGAAGCAGCATATAGAATCATGTGTACGTTAAGGGTGTAGTGATGTAAGAAACATGCATTAGGAACAAGCTTGAAAGGATCGCACAGCAGCACTGAGAGTTGAGGCCAATAGTAATGTTTTCTGTTTTCTGACTTTTATGGAAATGATCGCAATACTTTGGTAATTTACAATATTTAATAAGCAGTTTACTGCGTGGTCATGTGATTATGGGTGAGTTTTGTTTTTCCTTTGAGCCTGTCTGGATTTTAAAAATGTTCTCTGAGGGCTGGAGAGATGGCTTAGTGGTTAAGGCACATGCCTGCGAAGCCTAAGGACCCAGGTTCGATTCTCCAGGTCCCATGTAAGCCAGATGCACATGATGACGCATGCGTCTGGAGTTCGTTTGCAGTGGCGGAAGCCCTGGTGTGCCCATTCTCACTTGCTCTCTCTCTCTCTCCCTCTTTCTCTGACTCTAATAAATAAATTTTTTTAAAAATTAAATTTTTTTTAAAAATGTTCTCTGATAAGGAGCAGCACCCTGACTTGTGATGGGGAAAAGGAAGGTGGGCAGAGGTGTCAGGGCTGCTGGGAAGAGCTCAGCTCTTGTGGGGTGCTGTCAGGGAAAATTGCTCTCACCATAGGGTTGGCTAGGTGGAGGGGTAAATGCACCTGCACTGACTGAGCATGGAGCTTGGCACTTGACAGAAATTGTGGGTGATGACTGGAAGGAGGGCTCCCTATCCCAGTGAAGGCTCTTGGACTCTCACACAGGGATAAGCAGATGGCCAGGAACTTGTACACTTGCTGATGGTGAAGATGATGCTGGTGATGGTGATTTTGAAGGTGATGGTGGTGGTGATGGTGATGGTGGTGATGATGGTGATGATGGTGGCGAAGGTGATGGTGATTGTGAAGGTGGTGATGGTGATGATGGTAGTGATGGTGATTTTGAAGGTGATGGTGATGATGGTGGTGATGGTGATGGTTATGGTGGTGATGATGGTGGTGATGGTGATTGTGAAGGTGGTGATGGTGATGGTAGTGGTGATGGTGATTTTGAAGATGATGGTGGTGAAGGTGATGATGGTGATGGTGGTGATGATGATGGTGGTGATTGTGAAGGTGGTGATGGTGGTGATGATGGTGGTGATGGTGATTTTGAAGGTGGTGACGGTGATGATGGTGGTGATGGTGATGATGATGATGGTGATTGTGAAGGTGGTGATGGTGTTGGTGATGATGGTGGTGATGATGATGATGATGGTGATTTTGAAGGTGGTGACGGTGATGATGGTGGTGATAGTGATGATGGTGATTTTGAAGGTGGTGATGGTGGTGATGATGATGGTGATGATGGTAATGGTGATTTTAAAAGTGGTGATGATGGTGATGATGATGATGGTGATTGTGAAGGTGGTGATGGTGTTGGTGATGATGGTGGTGATGGTGATTTTAAAAGTGGTGATGATGGTGGTGATGGTGATTTTGAAGGTGGTGATGGTGATGGTGATGATGGTGGTGATGGTGATTTTAAAAGTGGTGATGATGGTGATGATGATGATGGTGATTGTGAAGGTGGTGATGGTGTTGGTGATGATGGTGGTGATTGTGAAGGTGATGATGGTGATGATGGTGGTGATGGTGATTTTGAAGGTGATGGTGATTTTGAAGGTGGTGATGGTGGTGATGGTGATGATGGTGATTTTGAAGGTGGTGATGGTGGTGATGGTGATGATGGTGATGGTGATTTTGAAGGTGATGGTGATGATGGTGGTGATGGTGATTGTGAAGGTGGTGATGGCGATGGTAGTGGTGATGGTGATTTTGAAGATGATGGTGGTGGTGATGGTGATGATGGTGATGATGATGATGGTGATTGTGAAGGTGGTGATGGTGATGATGGTGGTGATGAGGATAGTGGTGGTGATAATGATGGCAATGATGGTGGTGGTGATAATGGTAATGACTGTGATGCTGATGGTGGTGATGACAGCAATGATAATGTCCCTGGCAATGATGATTATGAAGGTGATGGTGGTGATGACAATGGTGGCAGTCATGGTGACAAAAGCTCATCTTTCCCAGCACTGCCATGCACCGGGCACTGAACTGCCTTTCAGATGGATTTTCACAGGTGCTGGATGTTGTTGTGTTTATTCTACACATGCATTGAGCTGCCCAGCACCAACCCGACAGCAGTTGGCAGGGCTGACATTTGATCACTAGCCCACAAGATCAGCACCTGGGCTGGGTGAGGCTAGGCCCCACCCACTTGCTGGTGAAGGGTCAGTGGGCATGCTCAGAACAGAGCTGGGCCACACAGATGGCATCCTGGTTGTGCCAGGAAGGGAAAGGTCAGACCTGGTCAACACAGGGGGACAAAAGGTTTTGGGGGCAGACCTCCCGGGTGAAGGTGCTAGGACCTGGTAGGCAGCTCACTTGCTATAGAAAACTGCTCTGAAGAAGGGACGCTGAGGCTAGGAGAGGGACAGGCCTAACAGTGGTGTTTTTATTTCTCTATTTTATGACCAGCTGACACCTTTCAGGGCCCTGCCATAGGATGACACTGTCTCCCCCAAACCAGCCAATTCCCAGAGATGGCAGCCACTCCCTTGTGAGTGTGCCCGCCCGTCACATGTGACCTGCCAGTTCAAGACCACACCTCCAACCACCTCCTCTAGGCGTTCTCACACTCCTGCGCCAAAGTTGTCCCTGTCCTGAGTTCCCAGGGCCTTGAAGGAAGAACAGCCAAATAGCAGCTCAGAACCACCAACATCATTCAGCCTCAGCCTGCCCAACCCAAACCCTGCTTCACCAGTTCCAACACAAGGGCAAGGACATAGGCTATCCCCTCCCCTTCTCCACTATCCAGGGCACCCCACGAGGCTCTGAGTGATATGTCCCAGCTCCTTCTCCGGCAAAGTTTGAGTGCTAAGCTCTTCTTAAAATGCATGTGTCAAAAAGATGAGAAGGGGAAAAATGAAGGGAAGGGAAGAAGAGGGGAGGGGAGGGGAAGGGAAGAGAGGGAAAGATGGGAAAGGCAGATGTCTCTGCTTGTCACATGAGTGTTGTATCACTTTTCCTGGGGAGACTTAAAGAAATGTCTGTTTACCCTAGATCACGAGAGCACAGACAGACAGACAGGACTCCATCCAAGTCCAGCTCAGTGAGCCAGTGAGTTTATAGCGGCTCCTTACAGAGTGGGGCACTCACGGGCACTGCACTGCTAGGAAGTCCCACCCAGCCAACTGTTTAACTCCTACAGCAGCTGTAAGCTTGGGGAGGGGAGGGACTGGTAGTGGACCTGCAGTGCAGGTGAGCACTGCTGCTCTCTTCAGGAAGGTGATGGGCTCACGCCCAGCCCAGAGGAAAGACCCACAGTACCTGGATCAGCCCCAGGTCCCAAAGCTGAAGGCGGCGGAGATGCTCAGGCTGCCTGGAGATCAGGCAGTTCTGATTTTCATCAGCTCAAAGTGGTGGAACCAGGTAAGCAGTGGTCACCGGGAGGGCCTGCGAAGGTCCCGGCTCCATGGTAGGGAAATGTCTTTCCTTTGTCTACAGCTCTGAGTTCTGTTCCTATCCTGACTGCTGGGGACCAGGCCGCTCCCCGACTGTCTCCCTGTCTCCCCTGTGGCTGGGGAGGATGATAGTGTGGGCCTTGGAGGCTGTTAGCTTCAAGTGCTGGCCAGGAATGCCAAGCTCCAGGGCCCACACAGGTCTGGGGTCCTCACCTGTATGTGTCCCTTCCTCATAAAGCCTCCTAGGAAAATCGTGTCTTGGGGTGTGGCCAAGAGCAGTAGCCAGAGCTGGGATGTGTGGCAGCAGGCCCCTCTGCCAGGCTGGCAGGGCGCCTGGCCAGGGCGGCTGGTCCCCAGGCCTGCTGGCGCGGCACCTGGCCCCAACCCAGCACCCCCTTCATCTGGACTCAGCTCTCGCTGTCCATTGGGCCGTTCCCCTGATGGTGCTGGCCCCTCGAGCGTGTGGTCGCAGCCAGCCCGGCCTGCACGACATTGAAGCTTCCCTCCCGTAATTGGCAATTTTGTTATATTTATTCACAACAGATCGGATTGTCAGGAGCTCGCTGGGGCTCTCCGGAGGCCCGCCGTGAAATCGGTTTGAAATGGTGTGTCAGGTTTTTCTCTCCCTGCTGAAGCGACCATCTGGTTGATAGACCAGGGGCTGGGCTCATACGCTGACCCAGGGAATCATAGCTAAGCTGTTCCCGGGGGTCCACACGCCGGCTCCATGGCCTCTCATGTTGCTTCCAGCCTCTCTTATAGGCTCCAAGAGCCTGGCTGCAGAGAGAGGCTGTGGTGGGCAGAGAAGAGAGCCTGGCATAAGAGCCCCACCCCCTTACAACCAGCTTGATCCAGCTGGGGGACAGCAGGGTGGAGGGAGCCGAGCTGCTCCTGCCAGCAGGTCCCTGGCCTGGACACTATTTTTTCTGGGTGTCGGGTTTCTGTATGTCTGGGCATGTATGATCCTGAGTTATGTTAATGTGTGTGTACACATATTCATAGGTCATGTGACCCAGAAACACTGTATACCAACAGATAAGGATAAGAGATATTAGCAGCTATAACAAGTATCCCCAAATCTCTCTGGATGAGCAGATTCAAAGTATAAACTAGTCTTTTGGCCGTGCTGGGGTGGAACTCAGGGCTTTGTGCTGGCTGCAAAGGCTCTCCACCACTGACCCAGGCCCCAGCCCCTCACTGGGGGATTCCACCACTCACCCAGGCCCACTGGGGATTCTAGGCAGGAGCTCCACCACTGACCCAGGCCCAGCCCCTCACTGGGGGATTCTAGGCAGGAGCTCTACCACTGAGCCAGGCCTCCAGCCCCTCATTGGGGGATTCTAGGCAGGGGCTCTACCACTGAGCCAGGCCTCCAGCCCCTCACTGGGGGATTCTAGGCAGGAGCTCTATCACTGAGCCACACCCCAGCCCCTCACTGGGGGATTCTAGGCAGGAGCTTTACCACTGAGCAACACCCCAGCCCCTCACTAGTAGATTACAGGCAAGCTTTCCTCCACTGAGCCACATCCTTGTGTTTTTGAAACAGGGTCTTGCTATGTAGCCCCAGGCTGGCCTCAAACTCACTAACCTCCTGCCTCAGCCTCCTAAGTGCTGGGATTACAGGCGCACCCTCCACTCCCAAGCACAGTATAATTTTTTAGTCACCTGCAAGTGGCCCTGGGTAGCTCTGCTTCCCTCAGTCATTCGGGCTTTGGGCTCCTTCTCCGAATGGCATGACTACTGTAGCATGCAGCATGACAAGGTGACAACACGGAGAAGGACGAGATGCACCAACACGCAGAAAGTGCCTTTTGCTTGTGTTCTGTTAACAGGTCCTGGCCACGTGTTGACCTGTGAGATCCAGGAACCACCACGTGGCCCAGACACATGAGTGTGCGGTACCTCAGCAGAACAGTGGCCCCAGAGCACTTTGGGGGACGTGCTTGAGTCTGAGCCTGGCGTGGGGCCTCATGCTGCAGCAGGAGCTGGGGACTGGGATGGGCCAGAGGAGGAGTAGCCAGTGGGGGACACCGGGTCATTTTTAATGCTGACAACCACATCAAGAAGGTCGTCTGGGCTGTGGCAACGAGAAATCGATTGGTGCTGGACCAGAGACCAAAAGCCAAGCTCAGGAAGGTTGTGGGAACCACAGGGACATGATTTAGCTGGGGGCCTGCTCCCATGTGTCTGCTTGTTTTCCCCCTGAGGGAGCTGGAGGTCACTGGACGGTGGCCAGTCCTGCCCCTGACATCTCCTGCTCAACCTCCAGGGAAATGCTTGTTTTTTTTGTTTGTTTGTTTTGTTTTTTTTTTTTTTGTTTTGCAAGGTAGGGTCTCACTGTGATCCAGGCTAACCTGGAATTAACTATGTAGTCTCAGGGTGGCCTCGAACTCTCGGCGATCCTCCTACCTCTGCCTCCCAAGTGCTGGGATTAAAGGCGTGCGCCACCACGCCCAGCTGGAAATGCTTGTTTTATAAAAACCTCAGGGTCAGAAAGGTTCCAGTGAGGGTCTGCTCAAGACACCTGAGAGCTGGATGACAACATCCCAGCTGCTCAGGCTGGACCATCTGAGATGTGGTTTGCCAGTCCACCCCTCCCTGTGGTGGCTCATTTGGGAGCTGAGGACTGACCTGGAGGACTATGAGTTCTCAGGCCAGCCTGGAACTCTCAGTGATCCTCCTGCCTCTGCCTCCCAAGTGCTGGGAGGGTTGGAGAGATGGCTCAGGTTAGGTGCTTTATAAAATGTTTTTATTCATTTATTTGCAAGTAGAGAGAGATAACAAGAGAGACAAACAGAGAGAATGGGCCTCTAGCCACAGCAAACTCTATGATGCGCCACCTTGTGCAAGGCCAACTGCAAGGTGGCAAGACCTTAACTGCTGAGCCATCTCTCCAACCCCCTTCCTTTTTTTTTAAGGCAGGGTCTGCTTTGAGCCCAGATGGCCTTGAAGTGTGTCTCCCAAATGCTTCTGTTTGTCTCCACATCTTCTCTCCACAGGATGTTGCCACATAAGCCAGGCACAAAAGCATTTTTTCTGACCCTCAGGTTTTTTATCTGTAAAACATAGGGGCCGGGCGTTGGCGCACTTTAATCCCATTTGGGAGGCAGAGGCAGGAGGATCACTGTTTGAGGCCACCCTGAGACTACAGAGTGAATTCCAGGTCAGCCTGACCTAGAGTGAGACCCTACCTTGCAAAACCAAAAAAAAAAAAAAAACATATGGGGTGGGGAGGTCTCTGGGGTGGGGAACATGGCTCCCTCCTCCTTGTAAAAAAGCTTTTGCTCTGGGCTTATTGGGTGCCCCAGGCACTTTAATGTCAAGGGCCCTTGGGGTCTGTTTGGCTTTGCAGGTGAGAATCACTGAGCCAGGAACTCCAACCCTTCCTTTTACCCATGGTGGAGGGAGGGTCCTGCTTGGGGTTGGTGGGCCTGAAGCCCAGGCAGCCTTTGAAGCTGGGGACAATCTCACCTGAGCTCAGTGTCCAAAGCCCCTGGCTCCCTGCCTGGTCAGAAGAGGGGTGGGGCAGAGTGAGGGGCAGCTCTAGACCATCCCATTCCAGTTGGCCCTGCATGGCTTTCCCCTGAGAGCTCTTCATGTCTGCCCTCTCACAGCTCAGGACCAGACCCTGGAGCCTGAGGAACCTGTGGCTGGCCTGAGCCATCTGAGTGGTTTTAAAACAACATATAAAGCCCAGCATGGTGGGACAGTGCACGGGATTCTTTAATCCCAGCATTTGGGAGGCAGAGGTAGGAGGATCACCGAGAGTTTGAGGCCACCCTGAGACTACATAGTGAATTCCAGGTCAGCCTGACCTAGAGTGAGACCCTACCTTGCAAAACCAAAAAAAAAAAAAAACATATGGGGTGGGGAGGTCTCTGGGGTGGGGAACATGGCTCCCTCCTCCTTGTAGAGCAAGCTGGCCATTTGCTCTGAGGCGACGAATGGGGAGCCCCAGGCACTACCTGGGTGAGGATGTCAGGCAGGGCCCTGCCAGCCTTGGCTGGTCTGTTTGGCGCCTACCCTAGTTGCCTGGGTGCACCATGAGTGAGACCCCCAGCTAGATCATCTAGAACCCAGGAACCCAGCAAAGCCACTGCCCCCAGCCATGGTGGAACTAGGGGAGGGCTGGGCCCTGGCTTCTGCTAAGTGGGGTTGGTGGGCCTGAAGTTATGAGCCATGCTACTTTCCTAAGAATTAAATGCAGCCGCAGTTCTCGGTGCTGGCCCCAGCTGGGACACCATAGTCTCACTGAGTACACACTGTGGGCAGGTGGGGTCAGAGCCCTGGCTCCCTGCCTGGTCAGAAGAGGGGTCGGGGCAGAGTGAGGGGCAGCTCTAGACTACACGGCCCAAGGCTAATTCTATAGCAGTCCCTCTTCCAGTTGGGCCCTGCATGGCTGCTGGGTCCCCTTGGTCCCTGCTCTTCACTCAGTCTGCCCTCTCACAGCTAAAATAGGACCAGAGCCCTGGAGCCAAGAGGGTTAGAGGAACCTGTGGCTAGGGGTTGCCCTCCTTGGGGTCCTCGGTCACTTCTGCTCATAGGCACATATGCTAAGGGATGTGGAGAGCCCCGAGCCACACATCTGAACAGGGCTGTGCTGGTTCCATGAAGCACACATACACATAGATCACAAAGCCCAGTCACAAATGGTGCAGGACAGTGCACAGGGAGTCTGTTGGACTCACGACACAGTAAAATGATAAGTTGTTGGATGTGTAGAGCTAGATAAAACAGATGATTAAAATTATTCTTACCAGGCTGGAGAGATGGCTTAGCAGTTAAGGTGCTTGCCTGCAAAGCCAAAGGACCCCGGTTCGATTCTCCAGGACCCACATAGGCCAGATGCACAAGGGGGTGCATGCATCTGCAGTTCGTTTGCAATGGTTACATGCCCTGGTGTGCCCATTCTCTCTCTCTCTCTCTCTCTTTGCCTCTTTCTTCAAATAAAATAAAATAAATTATTCTTACCTATTTTCTCCTTTGCTTTCCCTTTCTCTTTGCAATGCTAAGTATAGAATCCAGGGCCTCACACATGTTACGCAAGTGTACAACCATGAAACCATGACCCCAGCCCTCACTGGGGGAATCTAGGCAGGTGCTGTATCCCTGAACCATACCTCCAGCCCCACTGGGGGATTCTAGGCAGGAGCTCTACCACTGAGCCACACCCCCAGCCCCTCACTGGGGGATTCTAGGCAGGTGCTCTACCACTGAGTCACACCCCAGCCCCTCACTGGGGGATTCTAGGCAGGTGCTCTACCACTGAGCCACACCCCCAGCCCCTCACTGGGGATTCTAGGCAGGAGCTCTACCACTGAGCCACGCCCCAGCCCCTCACTGGGGGATTCTAGGCAGGAGCCCTACCACTGAGTCACACCCCCAGCCCCTCACTGGGGGATTCTAGGCAGGAGCACTACCACTGAGCCACACCCCAGCCCCTCACTGGGGGATTCTAGGCAGGTGCCCTACCACTGAGTCACCACCCCAGCCCCTCACTGGGGGATTCTAGGCAGGAGCCCTACCACTGAGTCACACCCCCAGCCCCTCACTGGGGGATTCTAGGCAGGTGCTCTACCACTGAGTCACACCCCAGCCCCTCACTGGGGGATTCTAGGCAGGTGCTCTACCACTGAGTCACACCCCAGCCCCTCACTGGGGGATTCTAGGCAGGAGCTCTACCACTGAGCCACACCCCCAGCCCCTCACTGGGGGATTCTAGGCAGGAGCCCTACCACTGAGTCACACCCCAGCCCCTCACTGGGGGATTCTAGGCAGGTGCTCTACCACTGAGTCACACCCCAGCCCCTCACTGGGGGATTCTAGGCAGGTGCTCTACCACTGAGTCACACCCCAGCCCCTCACTGGGGGATTCTAGGCAGGTGCTCTACCACTGAGTCACACCCCAGCCCCTCACTGGGGGATTCTAGGCAGGAGCTCTACCACTGAGTCACGCCCCCAGCCCCTCACTGGGGGATGCTAGGCAGGTGAGCCACACCAGCAACTTGCTTGTAAAGCCTGACTGGCCAGGGTTCAATTCCCCAGGACCCCCATAAAGCCAGATGCACCAAGTGATGCATGTGTCTGGAGTTTGTTGCAGTGGAGGGAGGCCCTGGGGTGCCCACTCATGTTCTCTCTCCCCCCCTCTGTCTCACTCAAATAAATAAATGAATACATTTAATTCCAGCACTCAGGAGGCAGAAGTAGGAGTACCGCTGTGAGTTCCAGGTCAACCTGGGCTAGAATGAGACCATACCTTGAAAAAAATAAAAATAGAGGTAGTCATGATAATACTGCAGAGGAAAGCCTGCTGGAAAGGGGAGGGTGCTCAGTGGAATCGAGGGGGAGGGGTGACAAGACAGGATACTAGGAAGGGAACACGATTAAATTATAGTCTGTTCATGTATTAAAACTCTCGATAAAAAGAAGCCAGTGCTGACTGAGTGAGAAGGACCTCTGTTCCTGCCCCACGGCCTCCTCGCAGACTAGCAGCAGCCTGGTTTCTGTCCTGGCCTTACTAAGGCCCACTGTCCATCAGAGGCAACTCCATTTCCAGAAACAGAGAGGACAGTGTGGTCTTGCGTTCCAGGGCTGGCTTGGGAGTGACCAAAGGTGGGACCAGCCTGGGTGCTGGGTAGTTGCTCCCTGCTCCCAAGAGCTCTGCTGGGTCCAGCCACAGGGAGCCTCGCTCCAGCTCCACAGGGCCTGGAATGGGGGGGGACCATTGATCCTCCAGGCAGGGGGCCATCCACGCCAGGAGAGCCATATCCCCATCGACCGCACCGTTTGCACTAGTTACCTCCACGCTCTGCTAACGAGCCTAATGGGTAGGGCGGCACGTGCATGTCTGCCTGGGAGCCCAGGCCCCAGTGCCCACGCCACCTGGCTTGCAGTGAGGGGACAGGACATTGAATCAGTGTCCCATCTTCCAGGGCTGTCGCTGAAGACTCGTGAAACCAAACAAAACACCCACTGGACACCTCAGCAAGGTCCTAGGGTACAATAATGTCACCCTGGGGAGGGGTGGGCCCCACCACCAGGGAGGAGACAGGTGAGAGTGCTCCAGTGGGGGGAGGATGGGCAGTGTGAAGACTAGACAGAAGACAAAGGGAGCAGTAGTAGGGAGTGGCGAGAGGCCAGGAGACCACAGCTGGGGAGGGACAAAGAATGCTGGGTTGGCTGGGCAGGAGAGATGGCTGGCCCCAGCATGAGAGCCCAGTCTCTGTGGAAATGGGGCACCCTTGCTTTCCTGGAGTCATGTGGGAAAGTAAGGAGGTCCAGCTGCCTGGAAGGCACCGGTGGTCCATCCTATGGGTGAGAACCCCACCCTGAATGTGGGCTAAGACGACAGACCAGGAGTGCCCCAGAGCCTCTCAGCAGCATAAGGCCCCCACCCACCATGCAGAGGTCCCATCCCTGGCCTGGAACGGGACCTCCTTCCTCCTCAGCCCCAGAGTCTAGCAAATGCATCAGGCGGCCACTGCCCCACACCCGCCTGCTTACATCACATACCAAACCTGTTCCCATTTGTGCCCTAAAGGTGGCAGGACCTAAAGCCCAGGAGTAGCCATCCTGGGCTCCAGGAAGCTCTGCCTGACACCCCTTTCCCCACCTGGCTCCCTCATGCCCACACCTGTCCCTGGCACTTCCTCAAGGGCCAGATCTCCCGGCCTGTCTAGACCCAAGAGCTGCTGCACTCACAGCCCTTTAGGGACAACTGGAATTGATGCCCAGAAGGACAAGGTGACCTCGCCTGGACACTTGGCCTTCAAGGCAGAGTGCACTGGAATGGCCTCCATCAGCAGGTGGTCTGCCCCTGCCCTGCCCATTCTGTGCCCAGTGAGTCCAGGGCCGCAGCTTGCAACTGGCCATGGGCCGGGGCACTTTCTTCTGCAAGATGACATATCCACTCACATGCTGTGCATCCAGCAGACTTGGGCAATGCTCATATGCCAGAAGAGGAAACTGAGGCCCAGCTGGAAGCAAGAGATACATGGAAAGCCCAGCCCAGCTAAGCAGGGTGCAGGGTGGTCATTGCAGGTCCCTCAACGTCCCTCCAGTGCCCACCAGCCCAGACAGGTGTGCAGTTGCCCTCTCCACTCACGGCCCCGCAGCCCCGATGGCCCATAAATCAGCGAGCTAATCTTTCACCATCCGCTGGCCTCTCTGGGGGCGTGATGGATGGGCACCGGGCCTCGTCGACCGCTGCGAAATCACCGAGCAGGCAGACGGCTAGTAAATCTGACGCGCGGAGTGTTGAAAGGAAGAATGTCTGTTTTCATAACCTACCTCAGTTACAATAAATATTTAAAATACGCATTAACATCCTCTCGTGCGCACAATCGGCCTCTGTGGCCCCGGCCCGCGCAGATTTAATTAGCTCAGCTTCCCCCGCCGGCCACGCTCGCCCGTGGACGGAAGGCCCCTGTTTTCTTAAACTCCCGGCCCCCCATAAATATCAGCCTCGCACAGCTGGGCTCGAACAGAAGCTTTTTGTCTGGTTTCATTTCCCTCCACCGGGCCTCTGAGTCTGCCTGACCCAGAGGCCTCCAGGATCAGGGCAGGGGCCCAGCCAGCCCAGCCTGGCTGGATGGGGTGCTGGGCCCTGTGGGTACACGAGTGGGGTTGAGTCCCAAGGTGTCCTGGCGTTGGGGAGCCAGCCATTCCATCCCCAAGGGGCTGGAAAGAGAAGACCCAGCCATTCAGGGAGATTCCGTGGGGCTGGGCTGGAGCAGCACTCCCAGGGCGCCCTGTGCTAGGTACTCGATCTGGGCTCAAGACTGCCATGTGCCCTGTCCGTCCCCACATGGCACTGGGGAAACTCAGATCCCTTGTGAGGCCAGGGCATTAAAAGCCCTTGAAGAAAGCCGGGCGTGGTGGCGCACGCCTTTAATCCCAGCACTCGGGAGGCAGAGGTAGGAGGATCGCCGAGAGTTCGAGGCCACCCTGAGACTACATAGTGAATTCCAGGTCAGCCTGGACCAGAGTGAGACCCTACCTCTCAAAACCAAAAAAAAAAAAAAAAAAAAAAAAAAAAAAAAAGCCCTTGAAGAGGGCTGGAGAGATGGCTTAGTGGTTAAGGGGCTTGGCCTGCAAAGCCTAAAGACCTAGGTTCAATTCCCCAGGACCCACACAAACCAGATGCACAAGGTGATACACGCGTCTGAAGTTCGTTGGCAGTGGCTGGAGGCCCTCTCTCTGTCTCTCCTCTCTCTGCCTCTTTCTTTCTCTCTCTCAAATAAATAAATAAATAAATAAATAAATAAATAAAATATTTTCTTTTTTTTTTTAAAAAAAAAAAAAGGCCTTGAAGAGAGGTTGGAGCGATGGCTTAGTGAATATAGTGCTTGCTACACAAGTGTGTGAGGACCTGAGTTTGGACCCCCAGAACACAAGGAAAGCCAGACACAGCAACGCCAGCATCTGCGGCCTCAGCAAGACTAACAGAAAATGGGAGGCGGAGGGCTGGAGAGATGGCTTAGAAGTTAAGGCGTTTGCCTCAAAGTCAAGGATCCTGGTTTGACTCTCCAGGCAGAAAATGGGAAGGCCCTGACACGCCCATTGTCTCTCTGTCTGCCTCTCTTCTATCTCTCTCTCTCTCTTGCTGCTTGCAAATAAATAAAATAAAATAAAATAAAATAAAATAAAAAAATAAAATAAAATAAAATAAAATGGGAGGCGGAGACAGGTGAATGCCCAGGAGCTTGTGGACCAGCTAGCCTGGCAAACAAGAGGCCCTGCTTCCAACAAGCTGGAAGACGGGGCCAGCACTGGAAATTGTCCTGTGACCTCCACACGGGCACGGTGGCACACACTCACACCTCCAAAAAAACCTCCTTGAGGTGGTCTGTGGGGCAGCCGGGTGGATAAAGTGCTTTTGGGTCCCCAGCACCATGTTAAAACGGGACACATCAGCACACACCGTAACCCCAGCACTGGGGACGTAGAAAAAGGAGGGTGTTGGGGCTTGCTAGCAGCTAGCCAGTCTAGCCAAATTGA
Organism: Orientallactaga sibirica; assembly: GCA_036365145.1. Classification (NCBI taxonomy): domain Eukaryota; kingdom Metazoa; phylum Chordata; class Mammalia; order Rodentia; family Dipodidae; genus Orientallactaga; species Orientallactaga sibirica. The sequence goes on along the minus strand of JAEOAD010001990.1, from coordinate 2,891,237 downwards.
TGGGTTCCAGGTTCAGTGACAGACCTTGTCTCAAAGACTAAGGTGGAGGGCTGGAGAGGTGGCTTAGCGGTTAAGGCGCCTGCCTGCTAAGCCTAAGTACCCAGTTCCAATCTCCAGGTCCCACATTTAGCCAGATGCAAAATGATGCAAGGGCGCAATGCCACACTTGACCACAAGGGGGCGCACGCATCTGGATTTCATTCATAGCAGCTGAGACACTGCTGGCGCACCCATCTCTATCTCTCTCCCTCTCCCTCTGTCTCTCTCTCTCTCTGTGTCTCTCTCCAAAAATAAAAAAAAAAAAAAAAAAGAATTTTAAAAATATTTTTAAAAAAAGACTAAGGTGGAGAGTGCCTGACCTCTGACCTCCACACACCTGCACACACACATGTGCTCCAACGCATGAACATGCATGCATATACATGCACACCAAAAGAACCCTGAGGTGGGGTGGTATCTCCCCCATTTTACAGGTAAGGCAACTGAGTCCTGGAGGGTTGAAGTGGTTGTTTGGATTGTAGGGGTTAGAAGCTGGATCTGCCCAGAGCCTCAGCCCTTAGAATGCGTTCACTTGTTCATTTCTTCTCCTTCCCTGCTGGGTTTGCTTACTGGCTTACTGACTGCCATTCTACAGCGTATGTCCCTGGGGTCCCAGCATCCTTGGTTGGCCACACAGACCCCTGGGCAGGTTCTGACTGAGCCTGGTAGATATAGGCTGTGGGCTGGGTAAAGGGGAGGAGGGGCACTGGCTGTGGCTCTGGAGGCCCCAAGTGAGCTGTCACCAATAGGATCAGGGGTGAGAAGCAGGCAAAGTGGAGATGAGAAAGGGGGCTGTAGGAGCCAAGGAGCAGGAGAAATCCAGGAGTTCTTCCTGGAGGAAGAGGCTGGGCTGAGTCCCTGCTTGCCAGCCCTCTGTGCTCATGGCTTCTGCAGAGATCTTTGCATAGCTCAAGCCTTGCACAGCCTCCAAGAGGCCCAGGGGTGAGTGTTCCAAGCTGGAGACAAGATCCAGCTGGGGCTGCTGAGAACCCCAGGCTGTCCGAGAACTCACAGCTAGCACCTGTGCTCCTAGCACAGGGACAAGGCTTGAGAAAAGGCCCAGGGCCTGCTTCCCTTTGCAGATGATTAAGTTAGGAACCAGTCCTGAGGGCGGTTCTTGATTCCTAGGGCTTCTGTCCCTAGATGATGGGGATGGAGAGGCTGGGGACATAGCTCAGTGATGAAGTGCTTGCCAAGCATGTTTTAAACCCTGGGTTTTATCCCAGCACTGCAAAAAAAGAAATGAGATGGGACAAGTTTGGAACTCAGACAGAAGATGTGAGGAAGAGCGTAGCATCTACAGTTTGATGGGGCCACAAGCCAAGGGACACCTGGTGCGGCTGAGCAGGCAGCTCTTGGTCTCTTCAGAGTACAAAAGGAATCTGAGAGGGGATGCTCCCCAGGCCTGGTCCTCCTGGGGCTGTAGGATAGTGGGACCCAGGAAACCACAGTGGCCTGAGTCATCTTCATACCTGTCCAATGTGTGCTCAGCACGAGTGCTCCCTGCTGTCTGTCTGCTCCTGGGCTCCGTCCTCCAGGCCCTGTCCCTGTGATGGCCCCTGCATGTCAGCTGGTTTCCATCTTGGCTTCCCTTTTTAAAATATTTTATTTCAGGGACTGTTTGCAAACAAACTCCAGACTTCTCTGAGTTCAAGTCCAGGTTTTGCAGGCAAATGCCTTAGCCATCCTCCAGCCCTGCCTTTATACTCTTGATCTTCACAGCCTAGAGCTGGGACCCTTTTTATTTTTCCTGGTTCAAGTCCAAGTCCCCTGGCCTTCCCTTTAAAAAATGTATTTGTTTGCAGCCGGGCATGGTGGCGTACGCCTTTAATCCCAGCACTCAGGAGGCAGAGGTAGGAGGATCGCTGAGAGTTCGAGGCCACCCTGAGACTACATAGTTAATTCCAGGTCAGCCTGCACCAGAGTGAGACCCTAACTTGCAAAACCAAAAAAAAAAAAAAAAAGTATTTGTTTGCAAGCAGAGATAGAGAGAGATAGAGGAGAGAAAGACCGAGAGAGAGAGAGAGAGAGAGAGAGAGAGAGAGAGAGAGAATGGGCACACCAGGGCCTCCAGCCACTGCAAATGAACTCCAGATGCATGCTCCACCTTGTGTATCTGGCTTACTCAGGTCCATGGGAATTGAACCTGGGTCCTTTGGCTTCGCAGGCAAATGCCTTAACCACTAAGCCATTTCTCCAGTCCCCAAGTCCCTCTTTTGTGGATGGGGCTCTGGGGAGACAAGGAGAGAGAGAGGCCTCTGAGCTACTGCTTGTCAGACTCCCATAGCTACGGCTGCCCCAAGGTAGAGATGCTTTCAGTGACTTCAGCTCTGCTCACAGGCCTGTGACTCCACTGGCTCCTGTTTTTCTGTTTGTGTCAGCAGGGGCTGGAGGGTGGGAGGAAACACGAGCCACATGGAGACTGAGTTCTGCCTGCCAGAGACGTACCAGTCTGGACACCTTCCGGGACAGCCAAGGGAGACTTTTCTCTTGCTAGAAACAAGGAAACTTCTAGAACAACATGTGGAATGGGGATGCTGCCGTGGCCAGTTTTGGCCAATATACCCCTCACTGAAGTTATCACCTCTGACAATCACGCCTGTAACCTCCATTTGCCCACCACAGCCCTCCGGCCTCCAGGCCTCCTTCCCCTGTCCAGCCACACAGCCTCGGGCTGCTCCGCATAGTTGCTGACTCTTCTTGGTTCACACCCACTCCTTTGGGGCCCAGCCTGAGCTGCCCCATCTTCTCTGTGCAGAGCCACCCCTGTTTCAGCTTCTCTCCAGGCTCCTGGGCTTCTTCTGGCCCAGGGTGTACTTCAACATCATAGTGTACATCCATATTTGGGGAAAGCCTGTGTTACACTTGCTCCCATCCCCAGGCTGCAGTCTCCAGACCTTAGCATGCATCTGCCCTGTAGCAGATACTCAGTAAGTTTCCACTTGATGAAGAGAAAAAAGTATCAGCCACAGCCCACCAGGGAAAACGAGGTTATTTTTATAAAATATATGTTACTTGATGTATAGATCATCATTAATAGTGCTTTGTGCATGCATTATGATAGATTACATCATCTCATTAAAATTCCTATCTATATAATATTATGTTATATATAACATATGGACATAATAAAGAGGGACGGGGCATGGATTGTTCAGTGGGTAAATTGCTTTCCTTGCAAGCATGAGGACCCGTCTTCAGATCCCCAACACCTACATAAAAATGCTGGGCATGAAGCCAGGCGTGATGGCACACCTCTTTAGTCGCAGCACTCAGGAGGCTGAGGTCAGTGGATCGCCATGAATTCAAGGCCAGTCTGGAGCTACAAAGTGACTTTCAGGTTAGCCTGGGCTAGAGTGAGACCCTGCCTCAAAAACAAACAAACAAAAAATGCTAGGGGGCTGCAGAGATGGCTCAGTGGTTAAGGTGCTTGTCTGCAAAGCCTAACGACCCGAGTTTGATTCCCCAGTGCCCACATAAAGCCAGATGCACAAAGTGGTGCATACATCCAGAGTTTGTTTGCAGTGGCTAGAGACCCTGGTACGCCCATTCTCTCTTTCTCTTTCTGCTTGCGATTGAATAAATAAAAATGTTTTTTAAGCCGGGCGTGGTGGCGCACGCCTTTAATCCCAGCACTCGGGAGGCAGAGGTAGGAGGATCACCATGAGTTCGAGGCCACCCTGAGACTACATAGTGAATTCCAGGTCAGCCTGGACTAGAGTAAGTCCCTACCTCAAAAAATAATAATAATAGCCAGGCGTGGTGGTGTACACCTTTAATCCCAGCACTCGGGAGGCAGAGGAAGGAGAATCGCCATGACTTCAAGACTACATAGTTGGGCTGGAGAGATGGCTTAGTGGTTAAATGCTTGCCTATGAAGCCTAAGGACCCCGGTTCGAGGCTCGATTCTCCAGGACCCACGTAAGCCAGGTGCACAAGGGGGTGCATGCATCTGGAGTTTGTTTGCAGTGGCTGGAGGCCCTGGCGCACCCATTCACTCTCTCTCTCTCTCTCTCTCTCTACCTGCCTATTTCTATATCTCTCTCTCTCAAATAAATAAATAAAAATAAAATAAAAATTAAAAAAAAAAAAGAAGAAGAAGAAGACTACATAGTGCATTCCAGGTCAGCCTGGGCTAGAATGAGACCCTATCTCAAAAAAAAAATTTTTTTTAATGCTGGGCATGGCAGCATGTGGCAGCAATCCCGGCCCTGGGGAGGGGGAGACAGGAAGATCCCTAGAGCTTTTGGCAAGTTAGTGTACCTAATCAGTGAGCTCTGGGTTCAACAGGAGATCCTGTTTCAAACAAAGAAAAAGAAAAGAAAAAAGGTGTGATCGAGGAAGACATCTGACACAATCTCTAGTCTCCACGTGCACACATGCATGCATACATGTACACCACACACATGAAAAAACATATAAACATGGATAAATCTACTGTGGAGCTTTAGCTGATGGCACTGTGGGCATGCTGCACAGACCCAGATCTGCCACTGGCCTCAGAAGGGGCAGCTGACACCCAGGTAGAAAAAGAGCTGTCACCCAAGAGTGAGGGTTTTGCTGTCTCGGGAACCTCCTAAGATTGCCAGCTGCTTAGGCCAGGCCCAGCGACAGCAGGCAAACCTGTTGGAGAGCACTTTTTGTTTTGGTTTGGTTTTTCGAGGTAGGGTCTTTTCCCATTCCAGTCACCCTAGTAAAGGTGTGGACCACACAGACAGATTAGCACATAGATTGGCATCTGACAGAATCCCCGGTCCATACCTGACCCACTGGAGATGCCACATCCTGGTACTCTGGTGCGGGTACCTGGCCTGGGCAGGCCTCCCAAGGGCTGAAGGCTGAACTGGGCATTTTCCTCTCTGAGGGGAGGGGAGGTAACACTTGTCTTGGACAACCGGAGGGGTCCGCAAGCACAGAACTTGAGAGTGGACTGGAGGGAGTGTGGAGGCCTAGAAGGGAATCGGCCTCATAGACACTGTGGGAACAGATGGCAAGCTGGACCTTTCCCCTCAGCCTCGCAGGTCTAGGTGGGGTCAGCAAGCCCTAGGGCCCAGGGTGGACAGAAAGGGGCTGCCTGCTGGCCAGGAGGACACGCACGTCTCCTGGTCTTCTGCTTTGATACATGAAGAGGCGCGCGCACGCGTGTGTGTGTGTGTGTGTGTGTCTGCATATTGTAATCAGATGCCAACTTCCCACTTCAGCCCTGTGTGCAGGTGTGTTTCACAGTCCCTGGCCTTCCTGGGGTCAATGAACCCCTTTGGTTGTCTTTTAAACTACTCACAGATTCTCAGGGTGACAGGGACTCTAAATGTGTAGCTGAGGGGCTGAGAGGCCTTGCAGCGGGTCTCTTGATGGTCCCGAGACATGGCTCCTGACCTCTCCATGTTAACGCTCTCCCTCCCTCATGCTTTGTGAGTGAGTGTTGGATGGTTCCAGAACCTCTCCCGGTCCAGCCAGGGCTGAGCAGGGCTCCTGGGCCAGGTAGGAGGTGGGTCCTGAACCAATGACCGTCAAGATGCCCTGTCAAGGACCCCACAGAGCCCAGGACAGAGCCTGCCCGGGGGTGGGTGGGTGTGTCCATGGGCTGCATGTGAGCACGAGCATGCGTGAGCAGGAATAGCTCAGAGCAGTGTCGCACGGTGGCTCGGGCCTTCAGGCATCCATGTTTTACTAGTGGTAACTGGTGTCCCTTCTGATCAGTGCAAAGCCTCACTTCACAGCCTCCCTGCTGGAGGCTGCCATAGCCCGCCTAGATTCCGGGTGACAGGGGACAGCATGGACAACTCGCTCTGAAGCACTGGCAAACCTGTTGGAGAGCATTTGTTGTTCTGTTTTGGTTTTTCGAGGTAGGGTCTCACTCTGGTCCAGGCTGACCTGGAGTTCACTATGTAGTCTCAGGGTGGCTTTGAACTCAAGGCGATCCTCCTAATTCTGCCTCCCGAGTGCTGGGATTAAAGGCGTGTGCCGCAGGCCGGGCGTGGTGGCGCACGCCTTTAATCCCAGCACTCGGGAGGCAGAGGTAGGAGGATGGCGCAGTGGGGCTCCTTGGGGATACAGCAAAGCTGTTCGAGGCCACCCTGAGACTACATAGTGAATTCCAGGTCAGCCTGAGCTAGAGTGAGACCCTACCTCAAAAAAAAAATCAAAAAAGAAGGCGTGTGCCGCCACGCCTGGTGAGAGCATTTTTTAAATTTATTCATTTATTGGAGAGAGAGAGAATGGGCACCTGTTGTAGTCAGGTTCACATTGCTGGCAGAAAACAGCCAACCAAGAGCAGCTTGTGGGGAAAAAGGTTTATTTTGACTCACAGGCTTGAGGGGAAGCTCCATGATGGCAGGGGAAATGATGACATGAGCAGAGGGTGGACATCACCTCCTGGCCAACATCAAATGAACAGCAACAGGAGAGTGTGCCAAACACTGGCAAGGGGACACTGGCTATAGCACCCATAAGCCTGCCCCCAACAATACATTGCCTCCAGGAGGCTTCAATTCCCAAATTTCTATCAGCTGGGGACCTAGCAGTCAGAACACCTAAGTTTATGGGGGACACCTGAATCAAACCACCACAGCGTCCCAGGGCCATCAGCCACTGTAAAGGAACTCCAGATGCCTGCACCACCTTGTACATCTGGCTTATGTGGTACAGGGTAATTGAACCTGGGTCCTCAGGCTTCACAGGCAAGCGTCTTAACCTCTAAGCCATCTCTCCAGCCCCACAACACCCGGCCCAAGAGCATTTTTTAAACCATCACAGTGACACAGTCAGATAGAGCCCCCACTCCTGACAAATCACTACAGCCGGGAGCGAGGAGCAGAGGCTGGCACCAGACAGCCTGACTGCTCTGTCCCTTGGAGGGGATCCGAGCAGCCCCTGCTGACCAAAGTTTGTGCCCAGGACAGAGAGTCACGCAGACACAGGCTGAGGCTGTGACAAGGACATGGCGTTGGCAGGTGGGGCTCCTTGGGGATACAGCAAAGCTGGAGGGCTTCCTGGAGCAGAACGACAGACAGTCTGAGACACTTGGATTCTGACCAGAGGACATGTGAACAGATCCCACAGCCCATCTGGATGCTGGTCCCTCTGCTTGTCTGACCACTGGCTGCTGGCCCACAGGGCAGCTGAGATCCTGCTGTGCATATGTGAGTGAGTGCATGCCTGTGTGTGTATGCACGCGTGTCTATATGTGTGCCGCGTGCACGCGTGGGCCTCCCTGACAGCCAATATTTCACAGGCTCCCGAGCCAGCTCCCGCTCCCACCTATTTATGAAGCGGAGGGTAAGTATTTAATTAGTCGCCTAATTGCCTGGGTAATTGGGAGACGTACTCAGCTCTCCAAGTAATCAGTCCGAACAGGCCTCGAAAATATCTGGCCCGATATTCATTAGCGCGCTTCAATCGTTAAACAGTTACTGTGTTTGGTTCATGAGGCCCAGAAAACAGCTGCGCGCCCCACAGCCGCCCACCAGCCCCGGCTGGGCACCCCACACAGACTGAGGGACAGACAATGCCTGCCCAGCCACAGAGAGACCTCCATTAGCCTACAAGGAAGGCTGGGGGAGAAGACATGCAGGGGGACAGCCCTGCTGGAAAGAGCACCGTGAGCCTCACATGGTACCACACTTGACTGTTTGCAGAGCAGGTGTGCATCCCCGAGTCGCTTCCTCATTGTATACATGAGGACTGTAAGAATGTCCATTTTACAGACTGGGAAACCAAGGCCAGCCGGGCAGAGCAGCCTGGGTCTCCCCTTGATCAGCAGCTCCTGGGATCCCCCTCTGTCTCTGTCCAGAACAGTGTCCCCACCCATAAGGAGTATGAAAACGACTGGAGCGACAGCTTTGGGCAGTATCATGTCAGCTGGCCTTTGGGCCTAGTGAACATCCACCCCTCTGGATCTGCAGTGCTGTTTTCACACATATGTGCATACACAGGACCCACACAGTTGAAGCAGATAGATAAAAAAAGGGGGAGCATGCATCCCAAACACCCTCATTTTCGTTTCCAGGACCCACCCAGGCACCTGGTGTGCCCATGGAGGCCTCTCTCATCCATCTCTCTCTCTCTCTCTCTCTCTCTACCTGCCTATTTCTGTATCTCTCTCTCTCAAATAAATAAATAAAAAATAAAATATTTAAAAAAAACAGATACTTTGTATATTATGGATATTTGCTAGTGTTTATAGGTTTTTTATTTTTATTTATTTGCAAGCAGAGAAATAGAAGAGAGACAGAGAGAATGGGCACACTATGGCCTCCATCCAGATGTATGCACCACTTTGTGCAGCTGCTTTACATGAGTACTGGGGAATCAAAATTGGGTCCTTAGGCTTTACAGGCAAGTGCCTTAGCCACTGAGCAATTCTCCAGCTCTAGATTTTTATTTAATGTTATTTTGTGGAGATTTTTTGACATGAGACCTCATGTAGCTCCTTGAACTCCTGATCCCCCATCTCAAGTGTTTGCATTCCAGAATCCCACCACACACCTGGTTTAACATTTTACTTGACAATGATGTCATCTCTTGGGTAATTTTATATAATTACTTTTATTCCCACCATCACAGTTGTGGTAGTTTGAATGGATGGCCCCCGATATAGTCAGGATTTTATTAAAGTTTGTAATTTAGATCTATAGCTGCCTGGCTGGAGGAGGTGTCACTGTGGGTGGGTCCTAGGGTCCAGCCCTAAGGTGTGGGGGTGGATCTGGAGTTCCAGTCTAAAGATATTTAAAGTGTCTGCAGTCTACCTGGAGTTCCTGAAGTGTGCTTGCTTGTGCTGGTGATGGCTCTGGTTTCTGTCTCTGCTCAGGCCTGGGAAAGTGGGCCGGTTTCTTCTGCCACTATGGAACTTCCCTTGGATCTGTGACCTTCAATATATGTCCCTTGCCTGGCTTGGAAGTTCATGCCAGCAACATGAGGCTGACTGTTCTAACAGCGCTTACACTATTACTGTCATGTGTTTTGTAAATCTGTTACAGACTCAGCGATATTCTGTTTAAACAGTCAATTGTCACTTACAGAGATTTGAATAAGAAAAAATATGGTTTCTTTTTCCACAAACACCTTCTATTTACAGGGCTCTTTATTCTTTTGGTAAATTCATGTTTCTGGGGCTGTTCAGAGAACTTGAATTGTTCTTGTAGCCCACATCTGCTGAGAGACCACTGGTGTACCCATTCTCTCTCTCTGTCTCTGCCTCTTCCTCCCTCTCCCTGTTTCTCTCTCTCTCTCTCTCTGTCTCCCTCTCAAATTAAAAAACAAAAAAGGAGAGCAAGGAGCAGCATCATGCATTGCTCTCTGCTTTCTCACTGTGGGCTGAATGTGACCAGCTGCTTCATGTCCTTTCCCACCATGATGGACTGACTGCAAGGCAGAATCGCAGAATCAACCCTTCTTTTTTTTTTTTTTTTTTTTTTTTTTTTTGATTTTTCAGTCTTCCAGGCTGACTGGAATTCACTCTGTGGTCTCACAGCCACTCTCCTAGGTGGCCTCCTAACTGAAGGAATTAAAGGCGTGCACCACCATGCCCAGCAACCCTGCCTTCTTGAAGTTGCTTCTGGTTAGGTAGCTGGCTTCACAAGAAGAGTAAAAAAATGGTACCACCACATGATGTATCCATACTAAGTATGTCCGTAATAAATAATAATAATAAAAAGTAAGCGATGTGCTCCCTTCCTTCTACAGGAAGATGTGAGCAGCTTAAAATTTCCCACCTGTGACGTCTTTCACTTGAGAAAACTGTATTTCCTCCACATGGCCAATGTCACAAAGGCTGTGCTTTCTTATATTTTATCTGATTCTGTTGTTTCAGATGGGAGCATAAAGCCAGTCCTTTTACTGCATCCTGCGTGGAAGTAGAAATCAACTCTTTGGGCAGTGTTTGGAGTCAGAAGCTGAGCTGCACCTCAGAAGAAGAGATCTCACAGCACAGATCCTGGTGTTCACTGAGTCCTGCCTGGATTGAACCAAACCCCAAGCTAGATATCCAATCCAAGCAGTCCTGCTCCAAGGGCCCCTAAATTCCCTCTTCGGTGAAGTTGATCTGCCTGGCATTTTTTTCTATCTTGTCATCATGAGAACTTAAGGGAAAAAAAAGTTTATTTGGGCTCACAGTTTCAGAGGGTTTGGTTCGGTGTCACTTGGCCCTGCTGTTGTGGCAGTGGAAGCAGATGACAGAGGCTGTTCACATCATGGTGGGCAGGAAGCAGAGAGAGCAACTGGAAATGGTCAGGGATGATATAATCCTCGGGACTCACCTCCAGGGACCTGATTCCTCCAGCTAGGTCTCACCTCCTAAAGTTTCCACAAATAGAGTCACCAGCTGAGGACCAAGCGTGCAACGCATGAGCAGTATATGCTCATTTCATACGCAAACCATGGCACTGGACTTTCTGTCCCCTAACATTATCAGCTTTCTGGAGGACCTTCGAGGTGAAGAACCAAGAGACTTGGAAGTGAGTGTGGGGCTGGGCCAGGCTAAATCAGAGAAGACTCCATGAGCTTTGCAGCTTTGAGAGCCCACCCTGGCCAGACAAGGAGAGTAACTGGATCACGGAGTCCCCACCTGTAACCCTCCAGACTCCTCCAAATGCATAGAACAGAGTCCAGAGTCCCAAGACAGGGTCACCCCTCAGTCCACCCCACACCCATCCCACACACTGCCTTTCTTCCCTTGTTCCAGCCCTGTAGACAGCAGGCCCATTCCTACCCCGGATCCTTCACGCTGGCTTGGTGTCAGAACTGGGTCACCCTTCCCTTGGGTGTCTGGCCAAGCTCCACTGGTTCAACTTGAGGGGTCGCAGAGTCCCACATAGGGCTGTACACACAGAGACGTAAGAAAAGGAATGAAAAACAAAGTAAAAAAAGAAAAAGAAGGGCCACCTGGACCTCCCAAGGCTTCTTAAGACCCCAAATCTTCCTAGCATGGTCCCCACTGTGGTCCCACCTGCCTGGGGCTGGGGAGGTATCCTCTAGCTGTCTAGCCATCAGCTCCCTTTGAAAAACCTCTCCTTTGAACAGAGAGGCTGGGTGGTGGGAGAGGAAGGAAAAATAATTACTTCTCAGCCCCTAACCTGCCGGTCAAAGTGACTCGAGGCCCCTCCAGATGGGAGACATCAGCAGGAACTCCTAATTACTCTCGACTCACTAGCAGCCATTTTGGCCAGTGTTTGGAGTCAGAGAACCTCAAAAATTACCAAAAAAAAAAAAACCGACCCATATGTGGGCACCCTGACCCAGCTCCCTGGAGGTTTTCTTGAGACCTCCCTCTTCGGTGGCAAAGCCTCTGGCATTTTTTTCTGCAGGTCCCAAACTTAAAAAGCCTAAAAAAAGTTTACTAGCATGGTCCCCCCAGGCTGGGACACAGTCCCAACTGCCTGGTCTGGGATGATATAATCCTGGGACTGTAGGAACCTGATTCCTCCAGCCTGGGCTCACCTCCTAAAGTTTCAGGAACAACATGGTCTTTAACTTAGGAGTCTTGGAGCCATGCCCTAGCCCCTCACTTTCTGAAAACCTCTCCACTGAGCCACAACAGAGAGGCTGGGTGGGGGAGAGGCAGGAAAAAAAACTACCACTTCCATGCCCCAACCCCTCACTGGGGGATTCCGGACAAGAGCTCACACTGAGCCACACCCCAGCCCCCCTCACCTGGGGATTCCAGCGGAGCCCTCCATGAGCAGGCCCCAACCCCTCACTGGGGGACTCACTAGGAGCTCATTTCCAGGCCACCTCAGCCCTCACTGATAAATAAAAACCACTGAGCCATGGACCCCAGCCCCTCACTGGGGATTCAGAGGCAGGAGCTCTGCCACTGAGCCACCCTGAGCCCCTCACTGGGGTTTCTTGAGGCAGGAGCTCTACCACTGAGACAAACCCCTTGGGGTCTGGGGGGCACCAGGAGCTCTAAGTTACCATCAATACACCCCACCCCCACCTCACTGGGGGGTATTCTCTGGGGTCTCTGAGCCAATGGCCCCTGCCCCTGGGGGATTCTGCAGGGCTCTTCTTTGATAAATAAAAAATTCAGGAACACATGGGGGAGCTCTAGGCAGGAGTCTTGGAGCCACACCCCAATATAGCCCACCCCAGGCAGCCTGGAATCACTGGGGGATTCTTTGGCAGGAGCTCTACCACTAAGCCATGCCCCAGCCCCTCACTGGGGGATTCTAGACAGGAGCTCTACCACTGAGCCACACCCCAGCCCCTCACTGGGGGATTCTAGGCAGGAGCTCTACCACTGAGCCACACCCCCAGCCCCTCACTGGGGGATTCTAGGCAGGAGCCCTACCACTGAGCCATGCCGCAACCCCTCACTGGGGGATTCTAGACAGGAGCTCTACCACTGAGCCACACCTCAGCCCCTCACTGGGGGATTCTAGGCAGGAGCTCTACCACTGAGCCACACCTCAGCCCCTCACTGGGGATTCTAGGCAGGAGCTCTACCACTGAGCCACACCCCAGCCCCTCACTGGGGATTCTAGGCAGGAGCTCTACCACTGAGCCACACCCCCAGCCCCTCACTGGGGGATTCTAGGCATGAGCTCTACCACTGAGCCACACCCCCAGCCCCTCACTGGAGGATTCTAGGCAGGTGCTCTACCACTGAGCCACGCAACCAGCCCCTCACTGGGAGATTCTAGGCAGGTGTTCTACCACTGAGCCATGCCCCCAGCCCCTCACTGGGGGATTCTAGGCAGGAGCTCTACCACTGAGCCACACCCCAGCCCCTCACTGGGGGATTCTAGGCAGGAGCTCTACCACTGAGCCACACCCCAGCCCCTCACTGGGGATTCTAGGCAGGAGCTCTACCACTGAGCCACACCCCAGCCCCTCACTGGGGGATTCTAGGCAGGAGCTCTACCACTGAGCCACACCCCAGCCCCTCACTGGAGGATTCTAGGCAGGTGCTCTACCACTGAGCCACGCAACCAGCCCCTCACTGGGAGATTCTAGGCAGGTGTTCTACCACTGAGCCACACCCCAGCCCCTCACTGGGGGATTCTAGGCAGGTGCTCTACCACTGAGCCACACCCCAGCCCCTCACTGGGGGATTCTAGGCAGGTGCTCTGCCACTGAGCCACACCCCAGCCCCTCACTGGGGAATTCTAGGCAGGTGCTCTACCACTGAGCCACACCCCCAGCCCCTCACTGGGGGATTCTAGGCAGGAGCTCTACCACTGAGCCACGCCCCCAGCCCCTCACTGGGGGATTCTAGGCAGGAGCTCAACCACTGAGCCACATCCCAGCTCCTCACTGGGGGATTCTAGGCAAGTGCTCTACCACTGAGCCACACCCCAGCCCCTCACTGGGGGATTCTAGGCAGGAGCTCTACCACTGAGCCACACCCCAGCCCCTCACTGGGGGATTCTAGGCAGGTGCTCTACCACTGAGCCACACCCCAGCCCCTCACTGGAGGATTCTAGGCAGGTGCTCTACCACTGAGCCACACCCCCAGCCCCTCACTGGGGGATTCTAGGCAGGTGTTCTACCACTGAGCCATGCCCCCAGCCCCTCACTGGGGGATTCTAGGCAGGTGCTCTACCACTGAGCCATGCCCCCCAGCCCCTCACTGGGGGATTCTAGGCAGGAGCTCTACCACTGAGCCATGCCCCCAGCCCCTCACTGGGGGATTCTAGGCAGGTGCTCTGCCACTGAGCTTTAGCCTCAAGCCTCTTTTCACTTCTTTTATTTTTATTTTTATTTATTTATTTTTTTTTGAGGTAGGGTCTCACTCTAGCTCAGACTGACCTGCAATTCACTATTAGTCTCAGGGTGGACTCAGACTCATGACAATCCTCCCACCTCACTTGTTAAAAAATTTCTTATGTATTTACTTGAGAGAATTAGAGAGAGAAAGAGAAAGATAGAGAGAATGGGTGTGCCAAGATCTCCAGCCATTGCAAACAAACTCCAGACACAGGCGCCACCTTGTGCACCTGGCTTATGTGGATCTTGGGGAAACAAACCTGGGTCCTTTGGCTTTTCAGGCAAGCACCTTAAACCACTAAGACATCTCTCAAAACCCTACCTCACTTTTTTTGGGGTTTTTTGAAGTAGGGTCTCACTCTCGCCCAGGCTGACCTGGAATTCACTCTGTATTATCAGGGTGGCCTCGAACTCATGGCGATCCTCCTACCTCTGCCTCCCGAGTGCTGGGATTAAAGGCGTGAGCCACCACGCCCGGCTCACTTTTTAATTTTGATGTTGCAGCCCAGGCGGGCCTTGAACTCTCAATCTTCTGGCCTCAGCCTGTGGAGTAACTGGCCACCGAGCCAGACCATCCCTGAGTTCCAAGCTCTACTTGTCATGTCTGCAGTCCAGCTCCACTCAGTTGGGGTTCTGGGGTCCTGTCCTGAACTGATGGAAACTGAGGGAGCAAGCAGAGAGGTAAACTGACGTCCTGGGCTTATGGGATTGGGCATAGAGGGTCATGCAGCTGGCAAGCCAAGCGAGTGGAGGTCTGAGCGGGTATGGAGGGCATCAGGGCAGGGGTGGGTAACGGCAAGGTGGGGGCCCAAGGGCAGACCCTCCACAGGAGAATTAATTAAAGGCAGCTCACTCTGCTACCACTATGCGATTCTGCTGACCATACCAGGCTGATTAATATTTTCTCCGCCTTTAGGAGGAAGCCATGCAGTTATTAACCTGCTGTGTCAATCTGTCAGCACCCGGCTCAGACACACAGGGTTCCCGGGACCATGCAGCAATGGCCGGCACATGGCTGCCCTTGAGGGCTTTGAGGACAGAGCAGCTGCCCCTTCCTCAGAAACTAGCCCCACTCAGTCCCTCCCTCCTTGGGGTCCCCAGGCAGGAGTGATGCATCCTACCTGCACCTGAGGCCTCTGGGCTCAGCAATGGGCTGTTCTTCCATCCAGACCAGGGTGGAGCGTGGGCTTGGAGGGCATCTGCTTAGACGAGCCCTGCATAGGGCCTTCTATCAGGGCCTTTACAGCTGCTCTCAGCCAGACCTGTGCTGATTTTCAGGGGACCTGGGTGGTGGCACTATGCTGAAACCCTACAATGCCTGGAGAAAGAAACAAAACAGCAATATCACCAGCCTAGCCAGCAAGGCAAGGATGGCTTCCGTGTGTGACCTGAGCAACCATACCTGGCAGCCAGGCCTGGCAGAGTACAAGTGCCAGATAAGAAACTGCCTGCCTCTGAGCACCAGCTCAATGTTGCCCTCTGGGGACCTGCCAATGCCTTACAGGAAGTCCTACAGGCAGGTTGGATGTGGAGTCAGTGAGAGGGTCCGTGGTGACACGCTGTGTGGAGTCAGTGAGAGGGTCCGTGGTGACACGCTGTGTGGAGTCAGTGAGAGTTCCATGGTGACACGCTGTGTGGAGTCAGTGAGAGGGTCCGTGGTGACACGCTGCGTGGAGTCAGTGACAGGGTTCATGGTGACACGCTGTGTGGAGTCAGTGAGAGTTCCGTGGTGACACGCTGTGTGGAGTCAGTGACAGGTTTCATGGTGACACGCTGCGTGGGGAGTGAACAACCCAGGTCAGCTCCTATAACATCTTGGAAAACACCAGATCCTTGGCGAACTCTTGTGGAATGGATCCACCGTCACCCCTCGGTGGTGCTGGGGGAAGCCAGAGCCCGATGCAGGCAGACAGAGCCTCCAGCTGGCAAACCAGCAACCGTCCAAGGGCCTGGCGTGTTTCTTCCAGGAAACCCCTGGACTTTGCACATGCTGCCCTCTCTCCCGAAATCTCCACAGCCACACAGGAGTCCTTTTGTCTGTGTCTCCCTGTGTTCTGGGAAGCCAGCAGGACTATGGGGTTTGGGGTGGGGGGGGGGCTGACACCCTGCAGACTGTCCAAGAAGCACAAGGTAGAGGTCAATTCTTCCTTAGAGCAGGCTAGCTGAGGACCTAGGAGGGAGGCCCACCAATGCCCCTCTCTGACAGTGGAACCCTGACTCCTTTGGAGGCTAGAACCAGGAACACAGACCACTTGTGTAAGGACCCCTCACCAGCATTGGCAGGCAGCGATGAAAGTTTTAAATAAAGGGAAAGAATGAAGCCTCCCCCGAGTTTTCTCACAGAGGGATGTGGCTAAGTAATTATAAACTGACTTAATTGGAACCCACCCTCTTTAGAAGACGCTGGGTGGCTGGCCTCAGCTGGGAAGGGAAGCAGAAGAGGGGAGGGTCCCCTAGCTAGATGGTAAGGGAGCTAATAGGGATTAGCCCACGGGACTGTTCGGAGCCTTGAGTGCAGAGTTCAGATGGAGTGCAGATGGAACCCTTGGCTGCTGGCCTGACCCCAGGGCTCGACCACAGAGTGCTGAAGCAGGCACCCGTCCTGTGAGGGAGACTGACTTGTCTCGACAAGGTGACAAGGGCCATGCACTGCAGTCATACTGTGGCACTGGGAGCTTCAAAACTTTCCAGCCAGTGGGGTCTTACTTCTGGAGAAGGAGGCTGCGGTAGGAATTTTCGGCTTGGCTCAGGAAGTGGTCCTGGCAGAGGGCCCTGCAAGGGCAAGGCCAAGCAGAAGAAAGGACCCTGGCCTGGAGATGACCAGCCGCAGGGCAGGATGGGGTAAGTGAGTTTAGCTCTAGGTGCCAGGCTCCGGAGTCTGCCGCAGGGAGGGATTATGGGTAGGGACCTTGGGATTGATTTGGAGTATCCCATTCAGGAGGGCATTGAGGCTGTTTCTGCCTCTCTCCCTGACTGAATAGCCGTGAGCAATCTCTAGGGAGGAGCTAGAGGGCTGAGGGGCCATAGGTTAGGGAGCAAGAAGGAGAGTCTGGGGCTGGAGGGATGGCTTAGCAGTTAAGGCACTTGCCTACAAAGCCAAATGACCCAGGTTCAATTCCCCAGGACCCACATAAGCCAGATGCATGAGGGGGCGCACATGTCTGGAGTTCGTTTGCAGTGGCTGGAAGCCCTGGCACACCCATTCATTCTCTCTCTCTCTCTTTCCCTCTTTCTCTCTCTCAAACAAATAAATAAAAATAAAATATTTTTTTAAAGAACTCTTTTAAAAAGGGGAGTGTCTGTATTCTGTGGGTTTGAGGGGAAAACTTAAGTTCAAACTTAAGTAGGAGAGGGAAGAGAGAAAGACAAAGGAGAGGGGGAAGGGAAGGGAGGGGAGAAACAGAGAGAGAAAGAGAAAAAGAACAAACGAGAGAGAAGAAAGAAGAGGAAGGGGAGGGAGAGAAAGAAGAAACAAAGAAAACGGAGAGAGTGAGAGAGAGACAGACTAATTCACCCTGAGGTGGGCAAAGGCTGTCTCAGTACTAGAACCCGTACTTGTACCTCCTCCATGGCCTCGAGGACCCAGGTCCGGGCACCTCTCTGTGCCCAGAGAGAGAAGGCAAGACTTCTCATGCCTGACCCTGCAGACTGGTGGTGTCCACGATCCCAGGCCAGGACCCCAGAGTCCACCCCCCACAAGGACTCCAGTAGGGTGGACAGCCCCAGTTGGGTCTGGGCAAGGTCGTAGTGTCCTCCTGGCCTGCGTCTAATCTCACTCGGCCTTAAGAGAGTCATCTAACCCAGCCTCAGATTCCCTGTCAAGAGGCTCTGGGAGAATGACACTTTGAGCACCTTCACCCCAAACCTGGCACCCCAAGATTCTGAGTCCTCCTTATAGCTCCCCACTAGGCCAGTCTCCACAGAGGAAGAACCTTTGGATCCCACTTCCATCCCCCGGCCCACCCCAGCTTGTTCCGGCTGCTGCCCTACTCGGCCTATAAACCCAGACTTTGATCTGGCTTGATTCTTTCTGGCAGGAAGAGACCAAAGCTCCTCCCAGGCCCGGATGTGGGTTCAATGCAGAATAAGAAGTCTGGTCTTCCCGCTCCCCACCCCACTGTCCCCTGACCTCTCCTCTGGTGTAAAAAGGCTGAAGTTCCCAGGCAGAACACCACCCCCAGTCCAAGGGTGGGACTCTGGTGGAAGACTCCCCCCACCCAGAAAAAGGACCCCAGGAACATAGCCAAGAGTGTCCACCCTGGAAGAATCCAAAGCCTGTGCTGACCACAGATACAGAAAGACCCAGGCCAGCATTCTACCCTCAAGACTGGATGTTGACAGCCCCAGCCAGGGCCTTAGGAGCCCCCGGCTCATCATCCAGCATGAAGCCTCTCCCATCTGAGCACCTGCCCTGCGGCCCTCGGGTGAATATCATGGGAGGGACCCATGCCAGTCACTTTTATCATCCAATGCCCTCCTTACAATCCCACTGCCCTTATAAGGTCTGTCCTATCCCAAGATGTCTGGGAATTTTGTCCCTTTAGATCTGAAATGTCCCCCACCAGCTCATGTGTCCCCAGCTGGTGTTGCTATTTTGGGGGATTGTGGAACCTTTAGGAGTTGGGGCCTGGCTAGAGAAAGTGAGTCCCTAGTGGATCTTTCAAGGTTATAGCCCCGCCCCCGATTCTGGCTGCTCTCTGCTTCCTGGTCCACTGTGATGTGAGCAGCACTGCGCACACTCCTGCTGCCATGAGCAGAGCCCCTCCTCTGTGCTTCCTCTCCACAATGAACCCAAACCCTCTAAAATCATGAGCCAAAGCCAATCTCCCCTCCCACAAATTGCTTCCTTTGTACATTCTGTTGCAATGACTCAAAAGTAACTAACACAGGGCTGAGAAGATGGCTCAGCCAGTAAAGTGTTTGCTTCATGAGCACAAGGACCTGAGTTGGATCCCCAAACCCACTCTTTTGTTTGTTTGTTTTATCCAAGGCAGGGTCTCACTCTAGCTCAGGCTGACCTGGAATTCACTGTGTAGACTCAGGGGGATCTCCGAGCGCGCGCGCGCCAGAGAGAGATAGAGAGAGAGAGAGGGAGAGAGGGAGGGAGGGAAGGAGGGAGAGGGAGGGAGGGATTGAGGGAGGGAGGGAGAGAGAGGGAGAGAGCGAGCGCACCCAGGTTAGCTTGGATCTTGAGATCCTCTTGCTTCAGGGTCCCCAGTGATGGGATGATAGGATAGGCTGGTACCACCACACCTGGCTCATGGGGCACTTTTTTGTATGTGTACATGTGCACCTGCATGTCTGTGTGGACATAGGTGTGCATGTGCACGCACATGAGTGCTCACCAATTTGGCTGGCCAGCAAGCCCTAGGGACCGCCTTGTCCGCACCTGCTCAGCACTGGGATTACAGACATGCATGGCCATGCATGGCTTTTATGTGGGTGACGGGGTTCCAAACTCAGGTCCTCACGCTTGCTGCAGCACTTTGCCCACTGAGCCCTGTCCCTTGTCCTCTTGGGGGCATTTGAAGTAAGCCCTAGCCATTACTGGAGGGAATGAGGTGGGAACTGCATGCAGGGAAAGACCTAGACAGAAAACAGAGGTGGGAAAGGACAAGAGAGGCAGGAAAGGGGTCAGGCAGTGTGGACACTGCCACCCTGGCTGGGGTGCCACACCACAAACTAAACATGGCATTGAGCCCCTGTCCTCAGCAGAGGCAGGGTCCCACCTGGCTTCACCCTCCACTCTGGGGCTGTGGGCAAGGGCCTGCTGTCTCTGGGCTCCGGTCACACCAGGGAAACGGGGCTTCCACCCACACTCACTGGGATGCTCATAGAGACTAGGGACAGGCTCGGTGACTCTCCTACATGATGGGACCTTGGCCTCTTGAAGGCCCCCTCCCCCCAGCTGCTGGCTGCCCCCCTCCACTCCCCCACAGCTCCGTCTGGAATCGACACACTTCCTTCTGAGAAATGATGCGTGTTTTCCCGGTCGGGTTTACAAATAACTTCAAATTTTACTGTTTTCTCTCCCTAATGAATTCTCCGAAACCTGTTACAAGCTCCCTGGTAATGAAGGCGGGCGGAAGCCAGGGCGCAGCTCCATGCGGCTGAATCAACTCCAGCATTCCTGCCACCACCGTGCGAGTAGTATTGGTGGGAATCCATTATATTGACAATACCCACCTGGGCACTGCCTGCATCAAGACTCTGTGCTAAAGTGGGTTTGAAAGGTGCCCCTGACCCACGTTACCTCTTTAATTATACTGAAACTCGCGATTAATTCAGAAGCAAACCAGTACCCTGGGTAGGGCCTTGCACACCCAGCCGTCGGTGGCTCCCAGGTCTCCTGAGATGGCCTGTAGCCATAGGGTGGTCTCTCTGTACTACATCTGTGTCTCAGGAGGGGTCACGTGGAGCTGCTGGGGTGCCTGTGGATCTAGGGCATCTGGCAGCACAGTGCGAGCCAGCTCAAGCTATTGTTACTCTCAAGAAAGTTGAGGAGCAGAGAGCAGGGCCCACCATCAGCAAGACTCAAGGTGAGTCTTGGGGACCCCAGACAGCCATCGCTCCATCTCCAGGCTTGGCTTGGGCCTCAATTCTTTCAACCTTTCCCAGACATGAAAAGGGTTAGGGGTTCTCTTCCCCTCCCCCTTGTGCACAAGTGGCAGCAGTTGAGGGCATGTGCCTAAGGGCCACCTCTAGACCACATGGAGCGGTAACAACCACAGCCCCAGGCTGGTAGGGAGGTCTGCCTTCACCATGCATGCCTGGCGCTGCCAACTTTCAGGTTCTGTGGCGTCACACAATGGGGGGCAGCTCCCCATACATGCCTGAAGTGAGTAGCATTCTTGGGGGCTCATCAAGCTTGGTCCAGATCGTGGCTGTCCCCCGACTTTCTTGGACAAGTCCCTTTCCCTCTCCAAGCCTCAGTTTCCCCATCTAGACAGGACAGTGCACTGTTGATACTGAGCCGGCAGGCCTGCTAGGAGACCTGGGGATGACAGTTGGTGGTCTGTGCCACTGGAGCACTGGAGACTCACAGTGGCTTTTCCCATAACTGGGACACCCTCCTCACTGTGCCCACCAAGGTGGGTGAGGTGTCTCACCCTCCAGACAAGATTCCCCACCTAGGTGTTAGACTCAGGGTGAAGCTTTCTGAGCCCAGCATGTCCTGTCATTGTATAACCTTCCTCAGGAAAGGGTCTCTTCAATTCTTTGTTCATTGAAACGCACGTCAGATGCCTTTGTGTCAGAGACCCCAGTGATCCCATTCTTCTTTCATACCAGAAACAAGTGGTTCTGAACTGAACCAGCATGGTGGAGAACATGGGAGCAGATAACGCCCAATTATGCACTGCACCCCAAACTCAGAGAAGGCCCTCCCCACAATAAACTCCCTCTTTGCACCTTTCAAAGGAATGGAGACCTTGGAGCCTTCCTAGGGATCCGCAAGTTTGCCACCAACTGATGATCTTGCCTCATATGAATTAACTGATTCACCATCATCATAATTATTATTGTTGTTATTATGTATGTATTTATTTACTTATTTTGGTTTTTCGAGGCAGGGTCTCACTCTAGCCCAGGCTGACCTGGAATGCACTCCATATTCTCAGGGTGGCCTCGAACTCACAGCGATCCTCCTACCTCTGCCCTCAAGTGCTGGGCTTTGATTCATTATTATTAGTTGTGGTTCCACTGGACCACACCCCCATCTCCTCACTGGGGGATTCCAGGCAGGAGCTCTACCACTGAGCCACACCCCCATCTCCTCACTGGGGGATTCTAGGCAGGTGTTCTACCACTGAGCCACACCCCCATCTCCTCACTGGGGGATTCTAGGCAGGAGCTCTACCACTGAGCCACACCCCCATCTCCTCACTGGGGGATTCTAGACAGGAGCTCTACCACTGAGCCACACCCCAGCCCCTCACTGGGGGATTCTAGGCAGGTGTTCTACCACTGAGCCACACCCCCAGCCCCTCACTGTGAGATTCCAGGCAGGTGTTCTACCACTGAGCCACACCCCAGCCCCCCACTGGGGGATTCTAAGCAGGAGCTCTACCACTGAGCCACACCCCCAGCCCCTCACTGGGCGATTCTAGGCAGGAGCTCTACCACTGAGCCACACCCCAGCCCCTCACTGGGGGATTCTAGGCAGGAGCTCTACCACTGAGCCACACCCCCCATCTCCTCACTGGGGGATTCTAGGCAGGAGCTCTACCACTGAACCACACCCCAGCCCCTCACTGGGGGATTCTAGGCAGGAGCTCTACCACTGAGCCACACCCCCCATCTCCTCACTGGGGGATTCTAGGCAGGAGCTCTACCACTGAGCCACACCCCAGCCCCTCACTGGGGGATTCTAGGCAGGTGTTCTACCACTGAGCCATGATGCCCCCAGCCTCTTTTTACCCTTTTATTTCTTTTTTCTTTTTTAGAGGCAGGATCTTACTCTAACCTAGGCTGGTCTCAAACTCATGGAGATCCTTCGAACCCAACCTCCAGAGTGCTGGGATTATAATTGGCATGGGCTATCACACTTGACTTTTTCTTTTGAGACACATTCTAAGTTGCCCATACTGGTCTTGAACTCACTCTTTAGCCCAGGCCTTGAACATATGATTCTCCTGAGTAGCTGGGATGACAGGCCTGTGCCAACCTGTCTGTCTATAGGCAATATTCAGAAAGCCAATCCACCCTATCCCATCCCTTCCTGCAACGTCAGGAGCTCTGGACTCTACCCATCTTTAAGTGCTGGGCTGGGGCCCTTGGCCATTACCCAGGGACCAAGACACTCCTCTCTCAGCAAGTTATTTACTTTCCTTAATAACCCTTTATGAGGGGCCTCGCGTGGCTTTGAGGGGCAGAGAGCTTGCTGGGAGGGCATCCGTTGGTCGTGATTTTATTAATTTAAAGTCTGCCCTGCAGCAGGCTAAGGAGAGACCCTGCCCGCCTCTGGCTGCACCGACCCCTCGCCTCACCCTCCTGCTCCAGGTGTGGGTGGTCAGCCTGGTTTAATTAAATCCTCCACACACACCTGGGAGGGCAGGCAGCAGCCTGGGGCAGGAGAACTCCGCAGCTTCGCACAGGGGTGTCCCCAGCCTCCACCCCAGAGCACTCTGACTTGTTTGAGCAGAGGCCTGGATTTCCTTCCTTTCCCTTCCCTTCCCTTCCCTTCCCTTCCCTTCTTTGCCTTTTTCTTTCATGTTTCCTTTTCTCTCTCTCCCTCCCTCATGTCGCCCAAGCTGTCCTTAAACTCACTATGTAGCCAAGGATGACCTTGAATCTTTGACCCTCGTGCCCCCACCTCCCAGCACTGGAAGCGGGCCACAACCCCCAGCTCTACATTTTTAAAAATTTTTTTTGTTTAATCCATCAAAACTGATCCATTTTATTTAAAGTACTCATTAGTTGTTTGCATTAAAATATAATTTGCGGGTTGAAGAGATGGCTTAGCGGTTAAGCGCTTGCCTATGAAGCATAAGGACCCTGGTTCAAGGCTTGATTCCCCAGTACCCATATAAGCCAGATGCACAAGGTAGCACATGTATCTGGAGTTCGTTTGCAAGGGATGGAGGCCCTGATGCGCCCATTCTCTCCCTCTCTCTCTCTCTCTCTTTCTCTCTCTCTCCCCCTCTTTGTCTGTCTCTCTCAAATAAATAAATAAAAATAAATAAAAATTTTTTTAAATCTGCAGTTTGCACATGACACAGAATGTCATGCTCTGAACACACAGCTAGACAAATTTTTATAATGCCTACATACTTGTGTGACACCACTGTTGTTCAGGAGGGATGACCCAGCTGGGTGTGGTGGCACACCCTTCAGTCTCAGCACTCAGAAGGCAGAGGGAAGAGGATCGCTATGAAGTCAAGGCCTTCCTGGGCTACAAATTGAGTTCCGGGTCAGTCTGGGCTAGAGTGAGACCCTGCCTCCCAAACATATAAACGACAAAAACAAAGGGCAGGGCTGGAGGGATGGCTTAACAGTTAAGACACTTGCCTGCAAAGCCAAAGGACCCAGGTTCAATTCCCCAGGATCCATGTAAGCCAGATGTGAAAGTGAAGCATGTTTCTGGAGTTTGTTTGCAGTGCTGGAGGCCCTGGTGTGTGCTCATCCACCCCCACCTCTTTCTCAAATAAATAAAATAAAAATAAAAAACCAAAGGGCAGCACTCCCATGAGCCACATGGCTACCAAGCACATATGCTCCCATGATGTGCAAACAGTGAGGCTGGGCATGGGAAGGTGAACTTGGGATTTCAAACACTCAGGCCTTGCATTCATTTTACAGCCCAGATACACATTGAAGCTGCTTGCCATCCTCCTGCCTCAGCACCTTGGCTCTTCCTTATGCTTTTTGGACACATCTACTGGAATGTTCCAACAGTGTGTGTGGTTCGTTTGCTGTTTCTACAGGCTGGTCCTGTGACTGGGCAGGACATTGCCCTCACCTTAGACTGTCACTGTGCCCCACCCCTCCCTCTCACACACTGTGATCGTGACCTAGATACGAACCCGTCCCGGAGTTTCTGCTCACACCTCTGCAATGGGGACAATGGCATGTGGGTTGACTGTCGGAGCTAATGGACAGGAAAACGGGACAAGTCTCTGGAACCCAAACCCAGGTTTGGCACACATGCCATGTGCACCAGGTAGGATAGGATAACCATCACACTTTCTTGGCACTGATTCTGCCTCAGGCTCACCCTCCTGAGTAAGTTCTAGAAAGAGGAGATGGGGGTCCTGTCATCAGCCCCCGAGAGGACAGGAGTGTCCTGCCCTTATTCACTGATATTGTCTGAGGCACTGCAAGGAAAGCGTCCAGCAAGGCCTGGGTCTCCTCTGCAGCGCAGGGCTGCTGCTCTCGACTGAGAGGAGAGGAGTGGGGTCCCAGAGAGGGGGTGATATCCAAGGTTAGAGCGGCAACAAGAGCCACTTCCACGAAGAAGCACATGTGTGGAGCTGGGGAGACGCTCCGCTGGTAAAATTCTTGCCACCCAATCATGAGAAGCTGAGTTTGATCCTTAACACTCAAGTGAAAATGCCAGGTGTGGAGGTGTGTGCCTATTGTCCTAGCATGGAGGAGGCAGAGGCAGACGGATCCCTAGGGTTTGCCTAATTGGTGAGTTTCTGGCCAGTGAAAGAGCCCATCTCAGAAAAGATGGACAGTGGCTGGAGAAATGTCTTAGCGGTTAAGGCGTTTGCCTGCAAAGCCTAATCACCCAGGTTCGATTCCGTAGTACCCATACAAGCCAGATGCACAAGGTAGTGCATGCGTCTGGAGTTTGTTTGCAGTGGCTAGAGGCTCTGTCATGCCCATTCTCTCCTGCTCTCTGACTCTTTCTAAATAAAAAAATTTTAAAGGTGGACAGCGTCTGAGGAATGACACTCCAGGTTGTCCTGTGGCCCTCACATGCACACACAAGAATAGGCACTTGCGTGAGCACACACACACACACACACACACACACACACACACACACACCTCCATGTGCCTTCAGTCTGAGTTCTATCTAATCACAGAGTTTGAAGATGTCAGGAAGGGTTGGTTCCCTTTACAGACATGGAAGGTGCCAGAGCCACAGGCCTGGGGTGCTGTGGCAGGATGGGGACTCTCCAGAGTTTTCCCAGCATGGCAAGAAGTGACAACTGAAGCTCCTGATCAGGCCGCCTCCTCCCTCTTCCAGTCCCGCAGTGGCCGTTGCCTCTGCATGTCCCCCTTTGAAGGTGGAGGTGTGAGGCCACGGTGAGCAGATCTGGCTTACAGAACTTCCTCTGAAACAGGGTCTCCAAAGGGCTGCAGAGTAGAGCCAGTGAGGACAGCGCTGGGACGCGAACACAGAATGACAAGACCCATGTTCCATTGAGCCAGCACAGAAACAGGAACCTGCGGGAGTGGAGAGGCAGGGAGAGTGCTTCCGGCAGCAATAAATCTAGAGAGGAAAGTGGAATGAGGCACTCGAGTGGGGCTACCAGCACAGCAGATAGGCACAGCATTACCAGTGGGTGCTGAAACGAGTGCCTGAGCTGGGCAGCATGGGGTTGGTGGCATTCACTTGTCATACCCCTCACTTGGAGGTTGAGATAGGAGGAGTGCAAGTTCAAGGCCAGCCTGAGCTACATAGTGAGACCTTGTCTGACACAAATAATAATAATAATAATTTTTAAAATATTTTCTTTGTATTTTTTTGACAGAGAAAGAGGGAGAGAGAGAGAGAATGGGCACGCGAGGGCCTCCAGCCACTGCAAATGAACTGCAGATGCGTGCGCCCCCTTGTGCATCTGGCTAACATGGCTCCTGGGGAATCAAACCTGGGTCCTTTGGCTTTGCAAGCAAATGCCTTAACAGCTAAGCCCTCCCTCCAGCCCAATAATAATAATAATAATAACCTATTGGGTATAGTGGCAAACGGGCCATTCACATGGTGTTAAGGGGCATCTCCACCAAGGTCTGGCCGGATTGTCAAGGGAGGGGTATCTCTCTTTGCGAGTACTCTGTCTGGGTGTTTCCAGAGTCTTGACATCTTATTCAGAGAATGGAAGATGCACACGGATAGAAAACCACAAACCGTATTGGAGAGTAAGACGCTGCGGGACATTAGCGGCTCCTTGAGACAGATGGCCCAAAGCCAGCGGTTATTATTTAGGGCTTTCTGTCACGTGGTTGAGCGCCAGCTACTAGGGAGCCGTTCTCTGTTCTGATTGACAGGCTTGGGTCACGTAACCCTTCACTTCACATGCCCCTTCCCATGATGCATCGGATTTTTTTTTCAATCATGCATAGGATGGTAAATAGGGGTTTCCTAAAAGTTCCCTCAGAGAACACTGTTTGCTTAACTGTGTGTGCACCCAGAAGCAGTCCAGGTGAGATCTGCCCTTGTCTCCCCATCCCGGATATATCCCAGGATATATTCGAATAGAAATGAGGTGTTACCAAGGGGTCGGTAAGGGGAGTAACTTATTGCATTGCTTGAAGTGCACTGTGTATGCAGCTCAATGCAGGCGGGGGTCCAGGTAGCTGTCAGTGCATTGCTAGGCGGGGGGCGGGCTTAATGCCCAGGCAAGCAGTGTCCTTGGCTTCAACCTCTTCACCAATGTTTGTCTGTCTCACTATGGGGAAGCTGACCAGATCCACAGTAGCATGGCCTTTGACGGCCTCTCGAACCCCCGGTGCCTCTGACATGAGGGACTGGGAAAGAGCCAGCACAGCTTCTGTGACACCCCCACAGCCCCTCAATGAAGTGAGCACGACACCACCCAACCAAGGGACATCCCACAAGGCCCTAGAAATGGCCAGGGTCAGGTGAGCAGACAAACAGATGTGGCTGCTGCTCTAACGGACTGCTGGTCAGCAAAAAATTATCCTGAGAGAAAACAATTCACAATTCCACTGGCATAAAAGTGCACACGTTTTGTCAAAACATCACCTCAGCAACAAAAAAAAAAAAAAAAATCACCTCAGAGAAGATGAAGAGAGGCCGAAGAGTCAAGGGAAAGCAGATCACAGAGACACGCAGCTCAAGATGTCAAAGCGAGGACGTGGTAGGCTCTCCGGTGTGAAATTCCAGGTTTGCCTGGGTCTTCTGGCAGGAGCTGTGATCAACCGTAAGGAGAACACCAGAGCCAAAAATCTGTATATCATCTCTGGGAAGAGGATCAAGGGACACCTGACCAGACTTCCTGCTGCTGGTGTGAGTGACATGGTGATGGCCACGGTCAAGAAAGGCAAGGCAGGGCTGGAGAGATGGCTTAGCA
This sequence comes from Orientallactaga sibirica, assembly GCA_036365145.1. NCBI lineage: Eukaryota > Metazoa > Chordata > Mammalia > Rodentia > Dipodidae > Orientallactaga > Orientallactaga sibirica. The sequence continues at coordinate 2,863,728 of JAEOAD010001990.1, read as the reverse complement.
TTTAAGGCACATGCCTGTGAAGCCTAAGGACCCAGGTTCGATTCTCTAGGTCCCACGTAAGCCAGAGGCACATGGTGGGGCATGTGTCTGGAGTTCATTTACAGTGACCAGAGGGCCTGGCGTGCCCTCCTCTCTCTTTCTCCCTTTCTCTGTGTCTAATAAATAAATTTTAAAAAATTTAATCTAGAAAAAAAGAAAGGCACGGCAGAGCTAAGAAAGAAGGTCCATCGAGCCGTGAATTCAACAATGAAATCACACCAAAGAAGAGATGGCCGGTTTTTTTTTTTTTTTTTTTTTCGGTTTTTCAACGTAGGGTCTCACTCTATCTCAGGCTGACCTGGAATTCACTATGTAGTCTCAGGGTGGCCTCGAACTCACAGCGATCCTCTACCTCTGCCTCCCCAGTGCTGGGATTAAAGGTGTGTGCCACCACGCCCAGCTCTATTTCTTTCTTTCTTTTCTAATTCTTTGGTTTGACAATAATGAGGGGTCAGAATAAAGAATAAAGGTGAGATGAAAGGTCCCACCATAACAGGGCCAGTTGCAAAGAGCTGTGCAGACTTGTGGCCCAGGATTGCATCCAATAGTGGCAGCATTGTGTGACCCTCCAGTGTGTTTGTAAAATATACCCACTAAAAAGTATTTGCAAAGCTGGGCGTGGTGGTGCACGCCTTTAATCCCAGCACTCAGAAGGCAGAGGTAGGAGGATCGCTGTGAGTGCGAGGCCACCCTGAGACTACATAGTTAATTCCAGGTCAGCCTGGATCAGAGTGAGACCCTACCTCAAAAACCAAAAAAAAAAAAAAAAAAGTATTTGCAGGGCCAGAGAGGTAGTTTAATGGTTAAGGCAATTGCCTGTAAAGCCCAAGGACCCAGGTTCAACTCCCAGTACCCCCATAAAGCCAGATGTACAAGGTGGCACATACGTCTGGAGTTTGTAGTGGCTAGAGGCCCTGGCATGCCAATTCTCTCTTTATCTGCCAATCTCTCTCTCTCTGTCTCTCAAATAAATAAATATTTTTTAAAGTATTTGCAGGCTGTAGAGATGGCTTAGTGGCTAAGGCACTTGCTTTTGAAGTCGAAGGACCCAGTTTCAATTCCCCAGTACCAACATAAGCCAGATGCACATGGTGGCACATGCACCTGGAGTTCTTTTACAGTGACTAGAGGCCCTGGTGTGCCCTTTCTCTCTCTCTCTCTCTCTCTCTCTCTCTTTCTCTCTCTCAAATAAATAAAAATAAAATATTTTTAAAAGTATTTGCTCCAAGTTAAAAAGAAGAAGAAGAAGAGGAAGAGGAGGAGGAGGTAGGAGGAGGAGAAGGAAGAAGAGGAGGAAGAGGAGAGAGGGCTGGAGATATGGCTTAGCTGTTAAGGCACTTGCCTGCAAAACCAAAGGACCTAGGTTCAATTCCCCAGGATCCACGTTATCCAGATGCACAAGGTGGCCCATGCGTCTGGAGTTCTTTTGCTGTGGCTAGAAGCCCTGGCATGCCCATTCTCTCTCTCTTTTCTCCCTCCCTCTCTCTCTCTCTCTCTTTCTCATAAATAAATAAAAAATAAAATACTTTTTTTTTCTTTTTGGTTTTTCATGGTAGGGTCTCACTCTAGCTCAGGTTGACCTAGTATTCACTCTGTAGTCTCAGGATGGCCTCAAACTCACGGCAATCCTCCTACCTCTGCCTCCCGAGTGCTGGGATTAAAGGCGTGCACCACCACGCCAGGCAAAAAATAAAATACTTTTAAAGAGAGAGAGAGAGAGATGCAGCTAGGGGACCTAGGAGGGCAGGCTGAGTTTGGGATTAGGGGAAACACTGTGACAATTGGCCCTGGGGGTAAGCAGCAGACTTTGCAAGGGGAGGGGGGCCTTGCTTTTTATTTTTGTTTTAAGATAGGGTCTTACACCATAGCCAAGGCTAGCCTCCAACTCACAATCTTCCTGCCTCAGCCTCCTGAGTGCTGGGATTATAGGCGTGCACCACCACACTCCAGAATGTGCATCTTTTTAATTGTTCATGGTTTTCTTTGTGAGATGAAGGTCTCACTGTATTACGCCAGCAGATCTGAGTTTCATGGGCTCAAATGATCCTCCTGCCTCAGTTCCCTGAGTAGCTGGAATAACAGGTGTGTCAATATATCTGGTCTAATTTTTCACTTTCCCAGCAGCACTGTGGAAGGCTGATTGACACATAGTACGACACAGCAATGAAAAGGTGACAGTTTGATGGGTTGACAGACTGCTGCACTGCTGAAACCCTCATCAAGACACGCTAGGCTCCATCATCCCAGTTCCTCACCGTTTCCTAGACCCTCTCCCCAGCCCAGAACCTTCTAGATCCTTTGAACCGTCACCTGCACCTTCAAATTCACATGTCTATGAAAGCCTGCTGGGTTTTGCTTTGGATTTCATTGAATCTGTCTGTCGTTTTGGATCAATGCAATCCTTCCTCCTGCCCACGAACCTGGTATATCTCTTCACTTGCTTAGAGCTCAGATTTCTCTCCCCCACAGCTTATGGGCTTTCATGTATGTCTTCTACATCTTTTGTCAGAAGTAATCTTAAGTAGCTCATATCCATGGTGCTTTTAAAAATTATTTATGTAGCCGGGCGTGGTGGCACACACCTTTAATCCCAGCACTCGGGAGGCAGAGGTAGGAGGATCGCCGAGAATTCAAGGCCACCCTGAGACTGCATAGTTAACTCCAGGTCAGCCTGGGCCAGAGTGAGACCCTACCTCACAAAACCAAAATATATATATATATATTTATGTATTTATGTATTTATGTATTTATGTATTTATGTATTTATGTATTTATTTATGTATTTATTTATTTATTTATTTATGAGAGAGAATGGACACACCAAGGGCATCCAGCCACTATAAACGAACTCCAGATGCATACACCCCCTTGTGCATCTGGCTTATGTGGGTCCTGGAGAATCAGACTGGGACCTTTTGGCTCTGCAGGCAAGTGCCTTAACCTCTAAGCCATCCCTCCAGCACCCTCATGGTGCTTTTATAAATGGCATTTTAATGCAATTATCTGATTATTTCTAGTATATAAGGAATAAAATTAATCACTATATATTGTTCTCATATCCTATCATCTTACTAATAGTTTTTAATAGATTCCACCAGTCTCCTTTCCCTCCTTCCTTCTCTCCCGCTCTCCCTCCCCTTTCCTCCCTCTCCCCCTCCCTCTCCCCCTCCCTCTCTCTCTCCCTCCTCCACCGTAGCAAGATTCTCATTATAGATGAGTCTATTGACACGAATATAGACAGCTTTACCTCTTCCGTTCCGGTCAGGAGATCTTTGATTTATTTTTCTTGCGTGATTGCTTTGGCCCCAGAACTACTCAACTAGAACCTGCATTTTAACAGTCCTCCCTGGCAATCCCTGCACATGGTTCCTTCAGAAGGACGGTCAGAAGTCCTGTTACTTGCAACAATGTTAAAAATCTTGAGTTGCCTCAGTGGCTAGAAGCTTTATAAAAGAATGCTCGTGCTGGGGTTGTGCTGGCTGAGGGTGGTCACTCTGTCAGCAGCCGTGATGGGGACGATAAAGGAGGATCCTGGACTGAACTGACACAAATGCCACAAAACCTTTCTGCTGCCAATCCAGGTGAGCCGAAGCCTGTTATACTAGTTTGCCAAATGCATCTAGCTTTTTAATTGTTCAGAGGAAAACACTGAGGAACAAATTTCTAAAGGGTCACAGACATTTAAGAAAGGGTCGCCCATGGGACTTTAGAGATGACTCCGTGGTTAAAGGTGCTTGATCTGCAAGGCTGCCACCTAGGGTTTGGACCCCAGCAAAGCCTTATGCAAGCAAGGCACACACCTGTAATTTCAGTGCACCTAGGGCAATGGGAGGTAGGAGTCGGGAGAATCTTGGAGCTTGAAGGGCCAGCCAGCCTGGTCTTCCCAGTGGAACACCGACAAGAGACACCCTGTCTCAAACACAGTGGAATGAAAGGACCAACACCCCAAGGTTGTCCTCTGACGCCCCACACATGTGCTGTGGCCCACTTGTGCCCCTACACACACACACATAAATTAAGAAAGAAAGAGAGAGAGAGAGAGAGAGAGAGAGAAAGAAAGAAAGAAAGAAAGGAAGGAAGGAAGGAAGAAAGGAAGGAAGGAAGGAAGGAAGGAAGGAAAGAAAGAAAGAAAGAAAGAAAGAAAGAAAGAGGGAATCACCAGTGTCCCAGTGTGGCAGTGGAGGCCTGTAATCCCAGGGCTGGGGAGATGGCGACAAGAGGATGCCTGAGTCAAGCTGGCTAGCTGGTCTAGCTAAATCAGTGAGGTCTGGGTAAGTAACGGGGAGAGTGACTGAGGAAGACACCTAATGCTGACCTCTGGCCTCCACATACATGCATATGTGGCATGTACTCATGTGCCCACATGTATGTGAACACACACACACACAGTACGGAGAAAAGCCCTGGGAGAGGTGGTCAGAATCCCCTACCCAGTGCTCTATGCTCAGGCCTTGCAGGCTTCTGGGAACACCCTGTGGCCTGGTCACCATCTCTCATTGCCCCCTGGTTCCCCTTCTTGCTCAGTGGTCCCCACAACCCCTTGGACATGGCAGTGCCATCTCAAAGGTGCAGAGAGGCGCCGGCACCTTCCGTAGGCTGCTCAGCATACAACGGGCAAGGCAGGGCAAGCCTGTGGGACTTAGCTCCTGCTGGCCCCCAAAGCCTCAAGCCCCCACCCTCTGCTCACCTGCTTTACAGCCTCTGAGTCCCCTCATCCTGCCCCCCACTACACTCCTGGGAACTACTTCCTGCCATCTGCAACATCCGGGCCCCTGGAAGAGACACTTGCTATTTACCACAGACTCATTTAAGTTGGTTAATTTTTAATAATGTTGAAATTTCCATGTGAATAATTCAGGTAAATTATTCATTAAAGTGCAGTTGAAGGGGACCAAGACAATTAGATCATACAGTGTTACCTGTGGTGGGGCAGGCATGGCTCCGGGCGCTCTGACCTCACGCCGCCTCCCTCCACGCCCCTCCCAAGCCCAGCCTCCCAATCCTGCAGCCAGCTGGCCTCTGGTTTCTCCTAGACCCCATGTCCCCCCTCGGTGGCTTCTACAATCCCATATAGCCACCCATCCCAGCATAGCCCCAAGCCCAGCCCAGCACCAGTGACTTCCCGTGGCACTTGGCCAGCACCCAGGGGCCACTACGGCTGCTCTTTCTGTCACGTTTTCCTAAAGCCAGATGTGTTCAATTCTGACCCTTCCTGTCCAGTCATCTGGGCCAGCCTAGCCTCCTGCTGTCCCCAACAGACCCTCAAGTCCACTCTTCATGTGTGACTGTAAGAGGTCAATCTGACCCTATTCCTTCCCAGAACCGTCCACGACCTTCTAGCACTGCTGGACTTCAGTGCAGACTCCTCTAAAGCCCTCAGGAGCCCCCGCCTCTCCCCTCAGGAACTCCCAGGGAGATGGGCCGGTGTGTAAAACACCCCCATAGAAAGTGCAAAGTGTCTCAACAATTGTGGTTGTATTGTCATTAATGGTACTTTGGATACATAGGGCTAAGTGAAATTATTATTAAAATGAATTCCATCCGCTTCTTCCTGTTTTGCATGTGGCTCCTGGAAATTTTCAAGGCGGTGTGTGAACTCCATGAAATCTCTGACAAGCAGGAAGTGAGCTGTGGTCTGAGCACTCAGTCTGTTCTTCTGGGTCGCGCCTGTCACTGTGGCTGCTCTCGATGTCCCTGCTGTTTGGCCCTGCTGTTTCTCCTCAGCACACACACTAGTTGTGCAATCCCGGGGCTGTGTGCTCACTGCTGAGGAGGTGTCTGCTCATAGTGTGTTCTAGCACACAGTGGGTGTGCAGCATGCATTGCATGTCCATTCTCAGCACTCAGTGGGTGTGCCCTGGGCACTGTGTCTCAGCACAGTGGGCAATCCCAAGCTCCCTGTGGCCGTGCCCGCAGCACTCAGTGGGTGGTCAGCAAGTGAGCGGCAGGCCTAGAGGCCATGAGAGGGTGCAGGGTGGCCTTGAAGGGCCTGGGGCCCAGGGGAGGACTCTGGATGGGGTGGGCCCGCTGAGGAGAAGGGTGTGGATTAAGGCTTGGCTTTCTCGGGGCCCTTTTGACCCCATAGGCCCTGTCTTCTGCCCTTCTTGTCACCTTGTGTTTTCTGAAGCACTTCCTCTGTGCCAGGCACCTGCTCTCATCTCCGTTACAAGCCATGGAGACTCTAGTGTCAAACGAAGTCTGCCCCATTCTCCAGATGAGGCAACTGAGGCAGCAGAGGACCAAAGGACCAGAGTTCACACCCAGGAGGGCATGACCCAGTGCCCTTGTGACCTGGCTCCTTAACCCTTTGCATAGTACCTCAGAGAGCCTCTTCCTAGACCTGGGGTAAACTGAGGCAGAGGGCCAGGTGGCCTTTTGGCATCTTCCCCATGGTCTGGTTTTTTTTTTTATTATTTATTTATTTGAGAGAGAGAGATACAGAAATAGGCAAAGACCATGAGGGCCTCCAGCCAAGATGCATGCCCCCCTTGGGAATGGGTCCTGGAGAATCGAGCCCTCAACCAGGGTCCTTTTCATCAATTTAACCACTAAACCTCTCCCCCCATGGTCTGGTTTTACACAAAGACCATGAGTCCAGGGACCAAGAAGGCTTTTCTCAATTCCTGCCCGCCCCTCTCGCCATCCAGGGACCAGTGGCTCCCCTTGCCAGGCGGTGCCCACAGTCACCCTCCACTGTCACCATGCCTCATCAGCACACTCCCCGCCTTAATTAGTGACACCCAGGCAGCTGAGCACACCAGGCGGCTTTTCACTTGTTAAAGGCAACACAGTCAGGGTGGCTCAGTGTGGCAGGCGGGGCAGAAGTCCTCAGCTACAGAGGGGCGTGATGGGGTGAGGATGGAGCTACACAGCTGGGGAAACATGGTGTACTTTCAGCTCCATGGCCTTGAGGAAGAGCCCAGCCCGTCATGCCTCCATTCTTCTAAGGGTGAAAATGTGAGTGCTCCGGAGGCTGAGTCTCCGCAGACACAAACCAGATAACAACCAACAGTAGAGCGAGGCAGAGTCAACTCTCCCAGCTCTGACGCCTTGCAGGTGCTGTGAGGACAAGAGAAGGAAACTGAGGCGGGGGTCACTGGAGGGTTGGGAGCCCTTGGCTTTAGTTCCCATTTGGACCCCTTTTATGTGGTTTGGACTCAGAGCTAGAATCTACAACATGGATGTCCAGGGACCCCAGGCCTGGCTGGAGCCCTGAAAGCACATGGCTGCCACAACAGGCTTCAAACGTGCCTACGTGGAATTCCTCCCTGAAATATGCTCCCCTGAGCTTCCAGACTGCCATGGAGCAGGCCCTGGTGAGTCCTTGCAAGGGCCAGCATGGCCCGTGTACAACTGTCATTGTTCCCAAGACCCAAGCAAAGGAGAGGTCTGCTGTCGCGTTCTTGAAGAAGGAAGGGGCTGGTGGCAAGGAACCCCATGCGGAGTGGCCCAGCAGAAACATTTGCATTTCTGTCATGTGGCTGGGGATGCTGAGTAGCTGAGCCCATGCCAGTGATTCCGGACAGGCCTGGAGGGCTGTCCCCAAATCTTGTCCATCCCCAAGAAGAATTGCAGAGGTGACCAGGCAGGAAGGGAGTGGAAGCCAGGCAGGCAGCTGGGCAGGGGAGCGCCTGACCCCTTAGAGCTTGAAGAACAGCTCAGGGGGACCTCCAGCTGGGGCTCCACGCCCTCTGCCCCGCCTATGGACAGGTGTTCTGTCCCTAGTTCAGCCAGATCCAAGCTTCCCTTCATTCATTTAGCCCTGGGCCCCCTCCAGGCACCTAGCGACTTGGGGCTCCAGCTTGGGTTAGTTTGAATGCTGGAATATACAGATCGCTGGCCCCATGCCCTAGTGGTCACCCCACTCGGGCAGTTATGTCTTGGAGGGTACGCAGAGCACAGCCAAGAAAACTTGGCTGTACCACAAAGCCATTCCAGGACCTAGGACCTCCCATACCTCCTCTGAGAGAAGAAAGCCCCCATCATCCGCTGAGCCCTGGAGAGATCACGGAGATGCCACACCCATCCCCATGCCCACCTGCCACCTCCCAACATCACTTTGAGACGTGGGCATGGGTGTTTGATCTAATCATGCAGCACTGGTTTTTGCAAAGTGGGTCATGACCCTGGTCATTCTGTGGAAATGAATTGCCTGGCAAAATGGAAATTGTCACTTTATTATAGGATTAAAAACTTCAATCCCAATTGAATAATGATGGGAAATAAGACCAGCCTCTGTCCTTCCTTCTCCCTCTCATTAAGGAATTAGAGTCCAGAGAGGAGGGAAGATGTCTAAACAGTATTCAATTTGATCCCCTGCTCCAGCCGGGGTGGTCTCACAGTGTGGGGGTCTCCAGCACAAAGGTGTTCCCCTCCTGCACTCCCTTCCCCTCGGGGAGCAGAGCAGACTTGCAGCCAGGCCCCTCTGCAGGGAATGGAAAGGAGAGAAGGTGTTTGTGATTAAGCCTCATACCCAACCCCCAGCTGGTGGCAATTTGGGAGGTGGAGCCTTGCTGTGGTTCACTGGGAGCTAGCCTTGAGGTGTTCCAGCCCAAGCCCCCCCTGCCAGAGTGAGCTCACCCTTTCTGCTACCTCCCAGCTGCTGTGGCAAGACGTGACGTCCAACCTCTGCTCTGCCATACCACGATGGAACGTCCCTCAAGACTATAAGCTGAAGTAAACCTTTTCCTCCCCGTCTGGTAGTTGGGTCTTTTGTCCCAACAATGAGAAGGTAATTGCAGCAATAGGCAAGCACTCTACCAGCTGAGCTACAGCCCCACTACCAGACGTTTTTATTCTTGTTGTTGCTCCCAAAACAAAACAATACAGAAAATTATAAGTCACCTAGAGATCATTTTTTTTTTTTTTTTTCTCAAGGTAGGTTTCACTCTAGTCCAGGCTGACCTGGAATTAATGTCTCAGCACTGTCTCAGCCAGATATGCTATTAAGTCACCTTCCTAGAGATCATTTAAAACCCATTGGCGGTGGGCTGGAGAGATGGCTTAGCGGTTAAGGTGCCTGCCTGCTAAGCCTAAGAACCGGGTTCCAATCTCCAGGTCCCACGTTTAGCCAGATGCAAAGTGAGGCAAGGGCGCAATGCCACACTTGACCACAAGGGGGAGCACGCATCTGGATTTAGTTTACAGTAGCTGAGAGACTGCTGGCCCGCCCATTTTTATCTGTCCCCCCTCCCTCTCTGTCTGTCTCTCTGTGTGTCTCTCTCCAAAATAAATAAATAAAATAAAACCCATTGGCGGGCTGGAGAGATGGCTTAGCAGCTAAGATGCATGCCTGTGAAAGCTAAGGACCCATGATACTGAGCAGTGACTGTGCATGTATAATATCTGTCTCTAACAAATAAATAAAAATCTTTAAAAGAAACCCATAGGCATATGAGTGCGGTTACACACAGAGGCTATAACGATACCATTTTATACAATGGGCCTGAGCATCCACAGCTCAGGGTATCCACAGGAGTGCTGAGCCCATCCCATGATACTGAGCAGTGACTGTGCATGAATAATATATGTAGTGTGTGATAAAAATGCGTAGTGTGGGGCTGGGAGATGGCTCAGTGGGTAAAAGCTGAGAGGAGCAGTACACATACGTATACTCGTGCTGGGGAGGCTGAGACAGGAGGATCCCTGGAGCTCGCTGGCTAGCTAGTCTAACAAACTGGTGAGTTCCAGGTTCAGTGAGAGACCCTGTCTCAAAAAATAAAAGGTAGCCGGGCGTGGTGGCGCACCACTTTAATCCCAGCACTCGGGAGGCAGAGGTAGGAGGATTGCCGAGAGTTCGAGGCCACCCTGAGACTACATAGTTAATTCCAGGTCAGTCTGGACCAGAGTGAGACCCTACCTTGCAAACCCCCCCAAAAAAATTAATTAAATAAATAAATAAATAAAAATAAATAAATAAAAGGTGCCAGGCGTGGTGGCGCACGCCTTTAATCCCAGCACTCGGGAGGCAGAGGTAGGAGGATCACCACAAGTTCAAGGCCACCCTGAGAATACATAGTGAATTCCAGGTCAGCCTGGACTAGAGTGAGACCCTAACTCGAAAAACCAAAATAAATAAATAAATAAAAAATAAAAGGTGACAGGAGTAGTCATGAGCCCCAGGGGTGTAAGATCTGCTGGTGTCTGGCTAAATGCATATATAATGCTCACCAAACTGCCCAGTAAGCACTTCTCTTAATGACCACACCCATATATTAATGCTACTCTCACTTTTGGTTAGAGAAGCTTCTCTTTTCAGATGGTGGTGACCTTGGGATGATTCAGAAGGCACCATGGTGCTGAGAAGAAGGGACAGAGGAGTGCTCAGCACTGAAACATTTCTAACACACCTTCCAAGGCTCAGGGTCCATTGTGGAAGAGGGGGCAGGAAGAATGTAAGAGCCAAAGGAAGAGTAGGACTCCTTACAACATGCTCCTCCAGACACAAAATGAAAATGGCTTGGATATCCATGACGTCACAGTGCCTGACACTACCTACACAAGACCATCATAATAGGAGGAAAAGATGATGACATCAAAATAAAAGAGAGACTGATTGAGAGGGGGAAACGTATGATGGAGAGTGGAATTTCAAAGGGGAAAGTGGGGGGAGGGAGGGAATTACCGTGGTTATTATCTAGAATTATGGAAGTTGTCAATAAAAAGAAGTTAAAAATAAATCAATAAAAAAAAGGTGAGGAGCTATTGAGGAAGACACCTAATGACCCCCTCCCCACATACAAAAAGAAATGTGTTATTTGAAGTCTGCCACATGAACCATGTCCGAGTGCATGGAACATTAAGGAATTTGCAGTGCACAGCCATACCACAATCCACTGGCAGAACTCATCTTCCCAAACTAATGAAACTCTGTCCCCTTGAAACACAGACTCCCAACACCCAGTGTGTGTGTGTGTGTGTGTGTGTGTGTGTGTGTGTGTGTGTGTGCAGTCAGGTTTGTATTATTGGCAGAAATCACCCGGCCAAGAGCAGCTTTTGGGAAAGAAAACGTGTATTTTGGCTTACAGACTCGAGGGGACGCTCCATGATGGCAGGGAAAACGACGGTATGAGCACAGGGTGGACATCACCTCCTGGCCAACATCAGGTGGACAACAGCATCAGGAGGGTGTGCCAAACACTGGCAAGAGGAAGCTGGCTGTAATACCCATAAGCCCACCCCCAACAAAACACTGCCTCCAGGAGGCTTCAATTCCCAAATCTCCATCAGCTGGGAACCTAATATTCAGAACACCTAAGTTTATGGGGGACACCTGAATCAAACCACCACATTCTACCCCTGATCCCCATAAACTGATAAACATACATGATATAAAATGCAATGCATTCATCCAACTTTAAAAGTCCCCATAGTTTTTAATCAAATCAAACATAGTCCAAAGTCTTTTTTTGTTTTTGTTTTCAAAGTAGGGTCTCACTCTAGCTCAGGCTGACCTGGAATTCACTATGTAATCTCAGAGTGGCCTTGAACTCATGGTGATTCTCCTAGTTCCCAGCTGATGGGGATTTGGGGTTAATGCCTCCAGGAGGTGGTGGTGGGCCTCTTGAGTGCTGAGCTTAAAAGCCTACACCACCATGCCTGGCCCCTATTATATATATTTTTAAATTTATTTATTAGAGACAGAGAGAGGGAGCGAGAGTGAGAATGGACACACTAGGGCCTCCAGCCACTGCAAACAAACTCCGACTCATGCACCACCATGTGTATCTGGCTTATGTGGGACCTGGAGAATTGAACCGGGGTCCTTGGGCTTCACAGGCAAACACCTTAACTGCTAAGCCATCTCTTCAGCCCCCTATTCTATTTTTGATCTACCTCATATATCATCACCATATAGGACACCCTGCGCTATGCTGTGTCCTCCTGCCTGATGCTGAGTCACATTATGCTATAAAAAAAATCCAATTACCACTGCACCACTAGGGGAAGCAAGGAAGGAGATGGTTGAGAAGGGAAGGTGGAAAGAAAGGGAGGAAAGTGGGAAGAAAGAAAAAAAGACAAGGGCAGGGAAGGGAAGAGGGAGGGAGAAAGAATACAAGGGGGAAGGGAAAGGGCAGGAGGGGGAAGTCGAGGGGGAAGAGAAGAGGTGGGAAAAGGGGAAGAAAGGGAAGCGTGGGACAAAGCACCCAATCAAAGGCAGCTGATGGGGCTGGAGAGATGGCTTAGGGGTTAAGGCGCCTGACTCCTAAGCCTAAGAACGCTGGTTCCAATCTCCAGCGGTTCCAATCTCCAGGTCCCACGTTTAGCCAGATGTAAAGTGAACAAAGGGCACAATGCTGCACTTGACCAAAGGGGGCGCACGCATCTGGATTTTGTTCGCAGCAGCTGAGACACTGCTCGCGCGCCCATCTCTGTCTTCCTCCCTCTCTCTCTCTCTCTCTGTGTCTCTCTCCAAAAAATTAATATTTTTTTAAAAAAAAAAGCAGCTGATGGGAGAAAAGGTGTCTATTCTGGCTCACAATCTCAAGGGGAAGCTTCCTGATGGCAGGGGACAGCATGGCATGAGCAGAGGCTGGGCGTCACCTCTGCCACAGCGGGTGGACGACAGCAGCAGGAGAGTGGGTCAACTAACACTGGCAAGCTAGGGGCTGATGAACCTCAAGGTGCAGCCCCAACAACACCTCCTCTAACAAGGCTCCACTGGCCACGTTGCCATCAGCTGGGGACCAAGCCTTCAGTACACATAAGTTTATGGGGGACAGCTGATCCAAACCACCACGGGTAGGGGGTGGAAAGGAATAGGGAAGGTAAGAGGGAAGGGGAGAGAAAAGAAGGGAAGGGGAGAAATCAGAAGAAGGAGGAAAGGAAGGGGAAAGGAGGGGGAGGACAAGGGGTCCAGGAAAGGGTCCCCACAAGTCTCTTGAAAGAGACCATCTCTGCAGAGGGCCCTGGTGGCAGGGAGTGAGGAGGGCCCTTGGGGGTCAGGATTGGACAGGGAGTGGTGTGGAGTCATTTGTCCCGCCTCACCCCTCACCCTGGGGTGCCTGTGGGAATTTGCAGAGCAGAGACGAGCCACTGGAGTCTCTGGAGTCACAGCTGCTCTGTGGGAACAAATGACACACCACACTCAAGGTCCAACGCCACAACACGCCTCTTCCGCACAGCTACCTGGCTGCCCTGGTGCCGAGCGAGGCTCTTGGGCCTGCAGTGAGCTGGCCCTGGAGGACTAGAGAGGCCAGGAATGAAGGAGCAGAGGGGTTGTGAGGGGAGCTCTTGCCTGCTGCAATCACCAGAAGATCACTGAGGGGTCTGGGAGTGACCCGCACAGGTGTGTGATGACCCCTCAGGGTTGGAAGGAGTCGCCCTCATGGGGGACTGGACTTTCCAGGAAGTGTACACAGGGTCTTGGCTGAGCATCCAGTTTACTCTGGACCCCAGCACCACTGGCTGGAAGGGCTCATGCTGTGCATGACCCGGCCCCAGGCCTCAGTTCCTACATCTGTGAAATGGGCTTGACCCCCATGACACCCCCTCTCTTTTGTCTTGTGCTCTTCCTCCACACACAACTGCCTCTGACTCTTGTCACAACATCGCCATCCAGGGGTCCTGGCTGAGCCTCCAGCCCTCCTCTGGGCAGACAGTGGGGTCTCATTTATTGTTTTCCTGAGCGAGTGTCCACAGGGGCCTAGCAGTGCATCCTGAGCAGAGCAGGTGTGGGAAGGCGGGAGGCGTCTCCTTCATCAGAACAAAATAATTAAAAGAGGATTCGGGGATCAAGCAGGCTGCGCTGGGGGCAGCCAGACTTAACTCTTCCCAGGCTGAGCTGCACGGGGGCTGGGCTGGGAGAGTTGGTCAGGAGCTGGACAGACATGCAGCGTCTGCCTGGATCCAAACCCTGAGGGGACTGGCAGGAACTCTCTGGCCCCTGTATCATGCCTGCCATTCTGGCCAGTGTTTTGTGGGCCTGGTCCTGTCCCAGGGTCTCCTTTGAAGCTAGTGAGCCATTACTTTTTTTCTTTTTTTGTAGTACAGGGGATTGAACCTAGGGCCTCATTCAAATAGGCTAGGCAAGGGCTTTACCACTGAGCCACACCTCAAGCCCTCACTGATGGATTCCAGGCAAGCGCTCTACTCTGAGCCCTGTTCCCAGCCTCTATTTACCTTTTGGTTTGAGATGGGGTCTCATTAAGTTGCCCAGGATGACCTTGAACATGCTCTGTAGCATCCCAGGCAGGCCATGAACTTGGCTGTCTTCCTGCCTCAACCTCCCAAGTAGCTGGGATTTCTATGCCTCATTGTAGCTTCTCCCACTCGAGGCTGGTCCCCGCCTCAGCTCTGACCACGTACAGAATGAACCAGACAAATGAGGACACCAGCCAGTGCAGGCAGGCTCCATTCTTGTCCCTGGAGCCCCCCGGGGGTACTTACAGCAGTCCCAAAGGGCTCCAGTGATAACTGGGGTTGGCCGTCTCTCAGCCAAGTGGCCAATACCCGGCCTGAACTTGGCCTTCTTGATGCCAGCACTCCAGTCTTTACCTGGAGCCAACATTAGAGAGATGGGGGAAGATGGGGCCCAGGGCCTGACCAGTGTGGTGGCTCTGCCCAGCCCGTCCCTCCACAAACCTCTGCAGGTTTCCCACTCTGAACCTGGGGCTGCCCTGTCCCTCCAGCACACACAAGATCTCCAGAGTCCTCGTGGGTCCTCTCCAGGGCGTGGCTGAGGACACACGTGGCCCACAGCTAAGTGAGACAACTGAACAGGAGAAATATCAGGGAGGGGCTGGGGACATGGCTCAGTGGATGAAGCACTTGCTACTTACTTGTGAGGATCTGAGCTCCAACCCCAACACCCACAAAGACGTCAAGTGGGTGAGGTGGGCCACCTGTAATCTCAATGCTTGGGAGACGGAGGATCCCCAGGGCAAGCTGGCTAGTCAGAGTTGACCAGGTGGTGAGAGACCTGCCTGGGTAAATAAAGTGAGTGACAATGGAAGAAGACAGCTAACATTGAGCTCCACACACGGACACACACACCTGCACATGCATGCACATCACATACCCATGTACACATGCAAAAAATACTGGAAGGGGCTGGAGAGGTGGCTTAGCGGTTAAGGTCTTGCCTGCAAAGCCAAAGGACCTCGGTTCAGTTCCCCAGTATCCACGTAAGCCAGATGCACAAGGTGATGTATGCATCTGGAGTTCGTTTGCAGTGGCTGGAAGCCCTGCCGTGCCCATTCTCTCTCTCTCTCTGTCTATCTCTCTGTCTCTCACTCTGCCTCTTTCCCTCTCTTGAATAAATAAATAATAATAATAATAAAAGAAAATATAAAAATTACTGGAGGGACTGGGAAGATGGCCCCATGGCTAAAGGCACTTACTTTCAAAACTATAAAAGACCAATGGGAAAATATGTTCCTGTTACCTACTGCCACCTGTCACGTGACACTGAACCCGGAGTAGCATCCTTTCAGCCTGTGCATAAATGCTGCAGGCTGACAATTCCAACAGAGCGCAGAGAACATGGCCGTTCACTGCACCTCGAAGCTGCAGCCTTGGCTGCAAACCTGGTCAGCTAGTGGGTGCGGAGCTGACAGCCTGCTGGTGTCCACATCCTAGGGAATTGGTCTATGACCTCTTCAGGCTGTTGGCTTCAGGCTCTGCTGACACACCTGCTCGGGGCTGCCTGGCTTTCCTCACAGCAGGACATGCAAGTGTCCCTCAAGGACCAAGTGAAGGCCACTTCTTTTCTAGTCTTATAAACCACTGCTAAAGTCACAGGCTGCCCAGGTTCCGTGCCCGCGTGCGTGCGTGCGTGTGTGTGCGTCCATCTCTCCATGGGAGGGAACCAAGGTCTCCGGGCAGGAAGAGCATGAGAAGATGGAACGATGGGGGTCTACCACGGGTGGTGGAAGAAAGGCTCTGTTGGAAGCAGACAATTGAGTAACAGCTCAGGGATCTCTGAGGCCCGAGGGAAGGAGACGCCACCAATGACGAAGACCTGAGGGAGTGGGTTGGTGTGTCCGGAAGCCAGCGTGGCTTGGAGAGGTGAGTGCTGGAGGTGGGAGTATCCAACAGAGGAAGGGGTTGTAGCCTCTAAACTGGTTGCATGGGATCTCCTGGAAGACCACCTCATACAGGACTCTACTGTTAGTCCTGGGATTCCAAGGCAAGAAAATCTGCTCCCCTCCTGGCACGGAAAGGGATGTCAGATGCTCTGACCTGCAGAGAGAACACTGCGCTTCCTTCCTTCATGACTGGGGCCTCCAACCCTCTGTACACCAGGAGGCAGTCCTCAGCTGGGCAGGCTGGTATACTTGCCAGTCACCAGGCAGACTCATGTGCTCCCTCCAAACCAGCACCCAGCACCCATCTCACAGACAACAAGACAGAGGCGTGCTCACAGTGGCCAGGCTGAGTGTGTGCCCAGAACACCTGCCTGGCTCCAAGCTCTTCACCGGAGGGAGGAGAGGTCAGGCACCCCAATCCAGCAGCTTCCATGAGTGCCACCCCATTTATCCAGGAAGTCCCTCTGAGTCCCCTAAGCCCAGTGTCACCGTCAGACACTGTGTGCTCACTGCGAGAGAGCTGCCCCTGGGGACTGGAGAAGGATAAACAAGCTGAGAGCACTCTTGGGAGCTGAGCAGTCCTAGAGGATCCGGCCCCACCTCTTGCCTGTCCGCCAGGGATACCTACAGAGCTCAGACACAGACCCTCACTCCTCACTTATTTGTCCCAGATGCCTGGGCCTTAGAGAGTTCAGAACCATCACCGGGTCCCAACAGCAACCCATGAGCCTGGTTCATCCTGCAGAGCTGGGCCGACCCCTGTCAGCCCCTCCCAAGAAGGCTCAGCAGCAACAGGGTCCCTTCGTCCCCTTCATCCCAGACCCATTCCATGCATGACATAGAACAGGATTAAAACCCAGAATGCCCAACTGGGGGATAGGGCCACCTGCACAGATACTGTCCCTGTCCCCATCATGCCACGGTCCATTGTAAACCCCTGCCAATACACACAGTGGGTTTTTATCAAACTTCCTTGCTAATTGCCCAAGTACCGCACGAACACATCTGGAGTGAGTTTTAGAACAAATCCCAGCCTCCATATCATCTCACTCATAAACACTGCAGTATGCAAGAGGGGCTTTCAATCATTTGTCACTTAAATGATGTTGGTTTCTTCTACGATCCACACAGCACACTCGGGGCTGGGGAGATGGCGCGCTGGGTTAGTGCACTTGCTGTGCTAAGCCTAAGGACCTGGGTCCGATCTCTAGCACCCACATTAAAATGCCTGCAACCCCAATCCTGAGGGGTGGAGGCACAAGGATTGCTGGGACATGCTGGCCAGCCAGTCTAACAAAAAAAAAAAAAAAAAACAATAAAAACAAAAATGGAGCCGGGCATGGTGGTGCATGCCTTTAATCCCAACACTCAGGAGGCAGAGGTAGAAGGACCACTATGAGTTCAAGGCCAGCCTGAGACTGCAGAGTGAATTCCAGATCAGCCCCGGCTAGAGTGAGACCCTAACTTAAAAAGACAAAAAAAGGGCTGGAGAGATGGCTTAGCGGTTAAACGCTTGCCTGTGAAGCCTAAGGACCCGGTTCGAGGCTTGATTCTCCAGAACCCACGTAAGCCAGATGAACAAGGGGGCGTACGCATCTGAAGTTCGTTTGCAGTGGCTGGAGGCCATGGCGTGCCCATTCTCTCTCTCTCTACCTGCCTATTTCTGTATCTCTCTCTCTCTCTCACTCACTCAAATAAATAAGTAAATAAACAAATAAATAAAATATTTTTAAAAAGACAAAAATAATTATAATAATAATTTTAAAAAATTAAAAGGCAGCTTCAGGTTCAGTGAGAGACCCTGCCTTAAAAAATAAGACAAAGCCAGGCGTGGTGGCGCACACCTTTAATCCCAGCATTCGGGAGGCAGAGGTAGGCAGATCGCCGTGAGTTCGAGGCCACTCTGAGACTACATAGCTAATTCCAGGTCAGCCTGGGCTAGAATGAGACCCTACCTCGAAAAACCAAAAAACAACAATAATAATAATAATAATAAGAAGAAGAAGAAGAAGAAGAAGAAGAAGAAGAAGACAAAAGAGGAATAGAGGAGTGACCTGAGGTCTCCTCTGGCCTCTGCACACGTGCACACAGGGCATGTACACCCGCATACACACATGCATGCACACACAAAAAACACACATTCCCAAAGCTCCGTGCCTTGGCAGTGCCCAGCATGGATTTTCCTCGGCACCCAGCTCTCGGCGCAGACTCCACTGGGCACCTTCGCTTTCTCATTTGGGCCCAGCTTAAGAAATTCTCCCCAGTGCTGACAGCAGCTCAAGAAATATGGGTCCCAAAGGCCTGGGAGGACACTGATGTTAGCTGCGATTCTCCACGGTTATAAACGCCGCGCTGAACATCTTTGTGAGGGAGACGCTGGATGGTTTTTGGATCAGCTCTAAGGAGAGTTCCCAGACCTGGAGGCCGGCATCAAAGCTCCCATCCAGATTACTTTGCAAGGAGACACAAACAGTGCAGAGATAGCCATAAATCACCGGGGGATGTGCCCCAACACAGAGGTCACTGAGCAGGCCAGGGTGGAGGTGAGGGGACCGCCTCACAACCCTCCACTGTGGCACAGTGGAAAACACTCTCCCAAGCCACCGGGCCTGCCTTGCCTCTCTTTCTCCATCTGGGGAGTGGGCATCCTCTGAACAGCTAGTCGGGCCTCTTCTAGCCTCTTCGGAGGCTGTCCCCCAGTTGGGGAGAGAACAAGCCCCCATGAGTGTCAGGCCGTTGCAGTGTAGACCTGTCTGCTAGGAGGAAGGGGTCATCTCTATTGCACGAGCATTCAGACGTGTTTGTTTTCAGTTGTCCTTCGTAGGGCCTCCGTGTGCCCCTGGGGAGGAAGGAAGTCTTGCAAAATCCTATCAGGAAAAGCAGAAGTGTCAGAGTCGGGGACCCCACACTGTCTCTGTCTCTCAAACTTGCTCTTTCCCTGGGCTCAGAGACAGAGAAAGAGAGAGAGAGAGAGAGAGAGAGAGAGAGAGAGAGAGAAGGCGGCTTGACCAAGAACACATTGCTCCCCTGTGCACAGGTCCTGCGTAGATTCACTTTAGGATTACAGATCTGGGGACCAGTCACCCAGCTCAAGAGCAAGGTGCCCTCACACTGAACTAAGCCAACACCAGTGTGACCCTCATCCTTGCCCATGCAAGGGCTAACAGCATTCCAGTCTCACGGGATGGGGAAACTGAGGCTGAGTATACCCAGGTTTGCACAAGGTCCACCAGTCAGTCCAGCTGGCCTTGGAACATCTCTCTGCCCTGCCCAGCGAGGACCCAAGCCCCTGTCCTTCTGTGGACCCCCTGCCGGCCTGGTGGGCTCAGGAGGCAAGGCCAGATGGGACAGAATCAAGCTAGGTGAGACATCCGGGCTCAGGGATCTGGGGCTGGACTGGCAGATGGAAGGAGCCGTCCCGGGAGACCCCAGGCACACGCCCCAGGCCGGCGCAGGTGCGGCCGCTGCGGGGCTGCGGCTCCCGCGGAGTCTCGGCGGGCAGCGGGTGTGGACCAGACGCTACCGCGCGCAGGCGGCGCCCCTGCCGGCGGCGGGCAGGATCGCAGGTCCAGACCACAGCAGGTGGGCCAGAATCCCACCCACTGCTGACCCCTACCCAACAAAAGCCAAGCCACTGGTGACCCCGCCCACCATTGACCCCTACCCAACGATCGCCCCGCTACCAATGTCTCCGCCCGCCCGTGATCCCTGCTTCAGAACCGCCATGCCCAGTGGTGACCCTTTCCTCGAGGAACCCTTGACCACAAGTGGCTCCTACCCAACAATGACCCTGTCACCCATGGCCCTGCCCACCTGGGACCCTTACCAACAATTACCCTACCACCAATGATCTTGCAGAATCCCTCCACACTGTCGACCCGTACCCATCAGTGACCCCACCCAGACACCACCCTTCCCACCGGTCACCCCACGCTGGACTCACCAATGATCGTTCGCCCGCATGGCTCCACCCACACCAATGACTATAAATGACCCCACCTAGCAGGGCCTGGTGGCGCACGCCTTTAATCCCAGCACTCGGGAGGCAGAGGTAGGAGGATCTCCATGAGTTCCGGGCCACCCTGAGACTACATGGTGAATTCCAGGATCAGCCTGGGCTAGAGTGAGACCCTACCTCGAAAAAACAAAAACAAAAAGACCCCCCACCTTCTACCAGCTCCTGTCCGCGCATGGCCTCACCCACCACAGACCCTGCTCATTGGACTGTGCCCACAAATGACCCCAGACCCACTGTAACCCTGTGCTCTGGCGACCACAACTGGTCAATGACCACCTCCTTTTTTACAATGACTAAATGCCCACCCTCCAAAGACTCCGCCCACTACAAATCCTTGTCAATCAACGGCCACCTGCATACCAGAAAACCCTGCTACCTTCCCTACCCTGCAGTCTCCACGGAGTACAGGGCTAAGGGAGCCAATTGGTGGAGGACTCCATGCAGATAGCTGCCTGCTATCCTAAACTCTTGGAGATTTTGGTCCTATTTTACAGACGGGAAACTGAGGCCCAGAGCAGTTTGGGGCTGGGCCACTTTTCTTTCTTCTTTTTCCCCAAGGTAGGATCTCATTGTAGCCCAGGCTGACCTGGAATTCACTATGTAATCTCAGGGCAGCCTTGAACTCATGGCGATCCTCCTACCTCTGCCTCCCAAGTGCTGGGATTAAAGGGGTGCACCACCATGCCCGGCCCTGGGCCACCTTTTGATGGGTGCAGCCTGGAGTGAATTGCTGGTGCAGAATTCACCTCAATCAGGGCCTGCTGTGTAAAGCTGTAACTGCTGAGGCTGGTGCAAGAATGGGCAGGGTGGGGCAGGGGAGCAGGGGATATACAGTGAGGATCAGGTTAACCTGGGTCTGGAAGGAGGAAAGGGGCTGAGCCCCCAGGTAGATGTCCTCTTAGAGCCCATGGGCCACTCTGGCTGTTGTCTGTAAACTGTCCTCAGTGTGGGCAAAGGGTTCTGGGGTGCTTGGGGAGTAAACACACTTCAAAGATGGGGGAAACAAGCCGGGCGTGGTGGCGCACGCCTTTAGTCCCAGCACTCGGGAGGCAGAGGTAGGAGGATCACTGAGAGTTCGAGGCCACCCTGAGACTACATAGTTAATTCCAGGTCAGCCTGGACCAGAGTGAAACCCTACCTTGCAAAACCAAAAAAAAAAAAAAGATGGGGGAAACCCTGTCCTGGCACCCACTGTTCCAGGGGCACAAATAGACAGAGACAGTGGCTGAGAAACGGGCCGAAAGGAGAAGCAGAGAGGATAGAGAGAGAGGCGAGCAGCGGGGGCCGAATCAAAGGGACATGCACGGAGGCGGTGGCGAGAAGAGGAAGGAGTGGGCACAGAGTAGGGGAGGGAAGGTGCTCCACTTTCTTTCTGGGTGCTTATTTGCAAAAGAGCTTTTCAGTCTCTTATCTATTTTTTTTTTTTTTTTTTTTTGGTAGGGTCTCACTATAGTTCAGGCTGACCTGGAATTCACTATGGAGTCTCAGGGTGTCCTCAAACACATGGTCATCCTCCTACCCCTGCCTCCCGAGTGCTGGGATTAAAGGCGTGCGCCACCACGCTCGGCTATTTTGATCTTTTGAGAGGTAGGGCCTTGCTCTGGCCCAGGCTGACCTGGAACTTACTCTGTAGTCCCAGGCTGGTCTCGAACTCATGGCAATCCTCCTATTTCTGCCTCCCAAATGCTGGGATTAAAGGCGTGTGCAGCACCACGCCCAGCTCAGTCTCTGTCTAAACCTGTCCATGACTATGTCCATGTGACCAGCAGGGACCATGATGTGGCTCAGACAAGGTCTGCAGGCCCTGCTGTGGATGTCAGAGTTTGGACACGAGTATTATCTTTTTTCATGAGGTTGCAGCCCAGGTTTGGGGATCCAGCAAAACTGGACAGGCTGGCTCAGCTGCAGAAGAACAGAATCAGCAAGGGACAAGGAGGCGACTTTGGCTTCTGCTTGCGAGGGTCTAATGATGGGGGCTCACTACCCCCAAGGCAGCTCACTTTAGTTCTCAGTGATCTAGAACATACTTTTTTCAGTGCTGGGGTGGTCTTGTCATGCTAGGTGAATGCTTACGCCTCTAGGCAGGTGCTCTGACCCTGAGCCATGCCCGCAACACCTCACTGGAGAGTCAAGGCAGCTGTTCTATTACTGGGCCACATCTAAAACCCTCTTTCTCTTTTAATTTTGTGTCTTAGTCTCATTGCCCAGGCTGGTCTCATACTCTCAATCCTCCTGCTTCAACCACCCAAGCAGCTGGGACAATAGACCTGTGCACTGTGCCTGTCTCTGCAGGTCCCTGGGCCTGACAGCCATCTGTTGGCATCTGTGCCTACATGATAATCACTGGAGGCAAGGGTTGGCTTCAAGGATGTCCCTCCCAGGGCTGCTTACACCACAGGGCTTGGAATTGCCCGTCCGCCCGCAGGAAAACTTGCTTGGTTAAGCCGATAGCGACCCTTCCACAAGGGGACATTGTAAAGTCATTGGAACTGGTGCTGAAGGGTCCTTGTTGGCACAGGATAAAACCTATGTTAAGTAAAGAGGACAGATCACAAAGTGACAGCCAGGATACAGTCCAATGTTGGGAAAGAGAACTCAACTGCGTGCTGTCTCAAGGCACTAAATTGGGGCTAATTTGTTACAGTAGCTGCACGAGCCAGCATAGCAGGCTCTCCTGGAAAGGGTGCTGGGTCCATCCTGGACATGTACAGAGTGAGGGATGCGTCTGTATATTTGGCATGTCACCCCTGAGTCTCAGTCTGGCCCAGGCTGACCTTGAATTCACTATGTAGTCTCAGGGTGGCCTTGAACACATGGCTATCCTCCTGCCTCTGCTTCCCGAGTGCTGGGATTAAAGGCGTGCGCCACCATGCCCGGCTACCCCTGAGGCTTTTGAAGTGAGGAATGGCTGGGCGACTTTGGAAACGTTCGCACGACTGTGTCCTTCCACCCCAGTCTCCACAGGTCCACGGCTCACGGTCCCTTCTGTCATCCACAGACACTGGTGGAAGTCCTCTGGTCTCTCTGAACTCCTGGCTCCTCCTTGTCTCCCTTTTGGGTTTTAGATAAAGCATCTTCCTGTGTGACTCAAGCCTCCAACTAGCAATGCTCCTGCCTCCGCCTTCCAAATGCAGGATGGCAGGTGTGTGTTACCATGACTGGTCTGAACATATGTTAGGTTTTTTGTTTTTGTTTTTTTTAGTTTTTCGAGGTAGGGTCTCACTCTGGTCCAGGCTGACCTGGAATTAACTATGTAGTCTCAGGGTGGCCTTGAACTCATGGCGATCCTCCTACCTCTGCCTCCCGAGTGCTGGGATTAAAGGCGTGCGCCACCACGTCCGGCTGTTTGGTTTTTTTAAATGAGAAGGTTGTTGCAATTGAACTTGTTGTTCTTAATGAGAAGGCACCTCCAGTCACTGCCTGGAGAGCCAAACATGGGTCCAGATTTGCAGGCATGTGAGCCTTAACCACTCTCACCTGTGCAGCCCTGTGCTCACTCTGGCCCAGGCTTGTGGAATTAACTGTCATCTCAGGGTGGCCTCACCTTGTGATCCTCCTACCTCTGCCTCCCGAGTGGGGATTAAAGGCTGGAGAGCCAAACATGGGTCCTTTTTTTTTTTTTTTTTCCTTTTTTTTTTTTTTTTTTTTTTGGTTTTGCAAGGCCCAGGCTGACCTGGAATTAACTGTCATCTCAGGGTGGCCTCTCCAGCCCTGTGTTAGTTTTTTAAACAGATAGATGATATGTAGATAGAAGAGCGAGAGAGAGGTCGTAGACAGACAAAGATATACAGGCATATAAGCACGACAAACGGAATAATGCCAGAGATATCGGTGGGGGATTATAACAGGCAATCTTACTGACTCGACTGGACTTCAAAGCACACACCTCTGGAAGGCTGTCTTCAGAGAGGATGAGCTGACAGGCAGGACCTGCCCTGAATGTGGATGGCACTGTCCTGTGAGCCAGGGCCTGGGGGAAAGGAAAAAGGGAAGTAAGGCAGGATGGAATGCCTTCTCTTCTCTCCTCCTTTCCCCACACTCTCCTGACCGCCACAAAGTACTGTATCCATGTCCACTGCGATGGACTGAACTCTCTGCCCCTGTGAGTTACCACAGCAGGGAAAAACTAACAGAATGATAGACGTAGCTCGATAGAGATGGGGATAAATAATAGATAATGATTGACTGGTGTAGCTAGAGGTTATGGATATAGATGAGTGACAGATGATAAGACAGTTCATACACAAAAGGAAGAAATGAGATACATGGAGAGAGACAAGTGACAGGTAGGGAGGTAGATGATAGATAGATACATGAATGAAGGAAGATAGATGGATGATAGAGAGAGAGAGAGAGAGAGATGATAACAGGTAGGTAGATAGGCAGATAGATACCAGAAGCTAGATAATAAATAGACCATAAAGAGCCAGGCATAGTGGTGTATGTCTTTATTCCTAACACTTGGGAAGCCGAGGAGAGAGGATCTCCATGAGTTCGAGGGCACACTGAGACTGCGGGCTAGAGTAACACCCTACCTCAAAAAAATAAAGAAAAAGCCGGGCGTGGTGGCGCACGTCTTTAATCCCAGCACTCGGGAGGCAGAGGTAGGAGGATCGCCATGAGTTCAAGGCCACCCTGAGACTACATAGTGAATTCCAGGTCAGCCTGAGCAAGAGTGAGACCCTACCTCAAAAATCCAATTAAAAAAATTAAAAATAAAGAAAGAAAAAGACTATAAAGTATAGATAAAATATACAGGTAGGCAGATAAGCAGATGGTAAATATATGATAGGTAAATGATTGACAGATGATAAATAGATAATAGATGGAAAATAGAGGCAGATAGATACAGGGAGACTGATGATATGTAGGTAGATGATAAATAGGTGATAGATAAATGATTGATAGATGATAGGTAAATAGATAATAGATACAAGATAGATAGATGATAGAAAAAATGGATGGATAGATATATAGATGATAGATAGATGGATAGAGATAGATACATAGATAGAAAGATAGATAGATAGATAGATGATAGATAGACAGACAGACAGACAGAAAGATAGATAGACAGACACAGACAGGCAAACCTATGATGGACAGGCATGTGATTGACAGGCAGTCTATCCCTGGCAGTGACTGGATGTGTCCTCAGGGGATGTCCTGATGTCCAGCGCCCAATGTGGAGATGACACAAGAAGCCAGCCCAGTACTTTCTCTCCTCTCCTGTCCATTGTTTGGTTGGTTGGTTGGTTTTTTGGGGGTTTGTTTGAGATTTTGTTCACTTGTTTTTGAACCTGGAGCTCACTATGTAGTCCAAACTAACCTGGAGCTCACTGTACATAGCCCAGGCTGGTCTTGCGCTCAAGACCCTCTGCTTCAGCCCCCCAGGCTGGTATTACAGATGAGTGCCACCACGCCTGGCTCCCTCTCGTCTCCTCCCTCACGGGCCCAGGGCTTCGGGAGGAGGACAACCTCGGAAAGCATGGAGGCCTTGGCAAAGCTTAGCTGTCCAAGGCCTTGTCTTTCCCATAGCTGTCGTCCCTTTTGACAGAGAGGCTCAGAGAGGGCTTGAGGCTTGTGCAGAACAGAATCCCACAGCTGGAAGAACCAGCCTCAGTGGGGAACTGGCTCATTTCAGAGCTGTCCTAAAGACCAGGGATTGCTGAGGTGCCCAGGAGGCCTCTCCCCTCATACACACAGACGGGACCAAAACATCTGCCTGCAGCAAGCCTGAGGGATGTTGAGGCAGCCTCCACACCTGCCACTCTGGGCAGCTTATGGGGACATCCCTGGACTTGGGGTCCAGGCCCTACTCCCCAGAAACGCAGGATACACTTGGTGGAGGCAGAGAGGGGACCCCCCTATTTGTCAGGAATTCAATTAGGTGAAGAGTTGCTATTAATTTTCTGGGCTGTCCTGGTTGGAGGGGCTGTGCCAAGTGCAAAGGGGTGTCTCTCCCCTCGCCACACAGCCTGGGGTCAGCCGCAGAGGGGGTGATGACACCCGGCAGAGGCATTAATGAGATGCCGCTAGGTGCAAATGCAAGTTTAATAGGTGTTACTTAACACGGAGCTCCTCCTGCGGCCCCCATGCCCGCCGCGCTGGCCTCCCGCCTTGTTAGAATAAGTAATTAGAGTGTACGAACACTCACCCTGACACTTTAATAAAGTGTCAGCCATCACCAATTTGGTATGTAATAAAATAAAATTAAATATTTATTGCATTTGGGGTCTGCAGAGTATTTAAAACGTACCGGTCCCCCACATGCCACCCCCCAGTCCCCTTCTCACATCTCAGGAACCTCAACCTGAAAAATAGAGAGAGAGAGAGAGAGAGAGTGTCAGAATGAGACCTGGAGGCCCCATGGAGGGGACAGCAAAGGACAGGAGGGGAGGGAAGCTGCCTGCGCAGGTGACTGTTGTGTAGACTGGAGGGAAGGAAGAAGTGACACTTGGACTGCAGGCCCTGTCTTTGTTTCCTTCCTGTCAAGAGCGTACCCTCCTCTCCAGCTCCCAAGTTGTTCCTCGGCAGCATGTGCCCACCGTGCCCATCCCAGGAAGGCATCTGCAAGGGAAAGCCCTGGGTGTGAGTGGGCTATAGCTGCCCCAATTCCAGGCACCAACACCCAGAGAATTTGGTAGAGGGCATAGGAGTTGAGGGGACAATGTGTTTTTTTCAGAGAGGTGGAAACATGAAAAGATCACCAAGAGGCTGGGGAGATGACTCAGTGGATAAAGCACTTGGCTGTGCTACTCTGAGTGCCTGAGTTCGGATCCCCAGACCCACGTAAAAGAGCGCCTATGGCAAGAGGGGACGCAGAGAGAGGAGGGTTTGTCAGAGCTTGAACAGAGACCCTTCCTTAGACAAGATGGAAGGTAAGTGGAGACTGGAGTTCTAAAGTGGAATGGGGGAGGGGAGGGAAATATCAGGTGGCTTTTTTTTTTGTATGTAAGTATAAAAGTTGTCAATAAAAAATAATAATTAAAAATAAAATAAAATAACCAGATGATTAAAAAGAAAAGATGGAAGGTAAGGACCTACCTAAAAATTATCCTCTGACTTCCACGGGTGTACCATGACATGTGCATGACCCCCCCCCACACACACCCAAGTAAGTAGCTGGCCACACAAGCATGAGGACTTGAGTTTTGCTCCCCAAACACCCATATAAAAATGCTGGGTGTGGCAGCATGACTGAAACCCCAGCACTGGGACGGGCTGTCTGAACAGTCAGGGAGACTCTGCCTCAAAGATTAAGATGGTGCTGCACACTCGGGAGGCAGAGGCAGGAGGATCGCCATGAGTTCAAGGCCACCCTGAGACTACATAGTGAATTCCAGGTCTACCTGGGCTAGAGTGAGACCCTACCTCGAAAAACCAAACACAACACAACCAAACAAAAAGAATAAAATGGGGACTGACTGAGAAAGATCCCCGACCTCAACCTCTAGCCTCCATGCACACACTGACACATGTGCGCGCACACACACCAGCGCCCATGCACACACAAACATGCATGCACACGTGAATGGACGCACACCACGTATATGAAAGAAATCTTTAAGGCCTTGGTCCTCTGCCACCCACCCTGAAGGGGTCTTTGTTGCCAGGATCCTGAGAGACGTAGTGGGTGCCACCTGTCCCAAGCCCAGGAGCATCTCAGACCCATTTCTATAGCAACAGAGCCTTCCCTTGCTTCCCCCACAGATGTGATTCTAAGGGAAAGATTTTCCCACAATGCCCTACACATCCTAGACAAGGTGATTCATGTCCAAAAGCCCACACCACCCAGCCCTGGGTTGGCCAGAAGGGCGGCTAGATGAAGCCAGCTTCTCACACTAGCTGGTCACCCTCAAAGCTCAGAGGATGGCTCACCGACCCTCAGTGAACTAGACAGCACCAACTTAGCTTCGGTGAGTCCCACACTGGGCTGGGAAACATCAAAACTACGGACTTGGGAAGCCCCTCTCATACCAGGGGACAGAAGGACAGCGACACCAGGTTCTCAGTGTCCCCGGCTTTCCGCTGCTCTGTGGAAGCCTCGCTCTCAGCCTCTAGACCATTGCTAGATAAGGCTTTCTATCCTGTCCCCTTCCCTGTCCCCAGGGAACTGGTTCTGCCTGCTGAGATGTCTCTGGGCCCCAGTTGCCAGGCGACCACCTGGTGCAACAGGGCAACGACTATCTTGAGCCTTGCGTCTTCTCCCGGCAGCAGTGTTTCCACTGCGTCAGCGCCACTGGCCCCAGGAGCCTCCGAGCCTGCTCCTGCCACCTGTGTCCCCCGGGAGCCTAGACCGTGGTCCTCCCAGTCTCAAAGCCAGATAGAAAGGTCTTCTTTTCTGGTCAGTGTTTACTGCCTGAAGGGGCCTGGGGCATCCTGGCCACAGCGTGGCCCGATTGGAGACCACATAGGCCACCGCCACCTCCCACCCCTCTCCCAAGGACACACAGTTGTTTTCTGACAAAACCCCAACTCTGCTCTCTGCCCTCTCTATGGGGACAGGAGGGGACCCTGCAAAGAGTCAAGTGTCCTGTGATCCTGTTCCTGTCCAGTGCCCCGAGTCTCGGAAGCTGTGGAAGCCCGTGACTGAAAACCTGTGCAAACAGCCTGGCAGACTTTGAGTGGAAATTGGTTGTAGAGAGCAATTAACACTTCATTAATAATCAATGAGTTGCCAATTTACACATCGCCTGGGAACAAATGGCAGATTTGGTTTGCCTGTGACAGCCAGGGCTCTGGTGCCAGCAGCCACCAGTGGCCAGAGTTCTGAAGGAGGGGGTCTGGGTGGGAGCTTCAGGAGATGCTCAGGCATCTGTGTGGGGAGCCAGGGGAGACAGTGGGGACCCTGCCTCTTGCATTCCATGAGGTGAAGTAGAAAGGAGGCTCCTTCAACAGAGACAGTTTTGAGCTGCTCCTGAAAGAAACACCGTCTGCTTGGGAGCATGACCACAGGTAGAAATGCACCCAGCCACCACATGGTGGCAGCTGTCATACTGGGCCCAGGAGATGGGACCTGCCCATTTCCCCTGGGCCATCATGGGGGAGTGAGCCTTTATGCAGCATCTACCGTAAGTAGACGCTCCACACTTGCACTGGGGGCTTCCCAGTGCATCAGGTCCAGAACAGGCAGCTGGGTTTGACACCGGACTGCCCTGCTCTGCAAGGCATGGTCCCACCGGCTCCACGCAGGCCCTGCCACTCCTCACTGCTTGTCAATGGCTTCTTTGAGCAGCGGGCTGCTGAGGCCTCAGTAGCCAGGGAGCACTCCCGGAAGGAGGAGAGAGAGTCCGCAAGCTGCTTCTCTCTCACAGACCAGTCTCTGCCACACTGCCCGCAGGTGCCAGAGAACACAGCCAAGCAGAGGAAGTCCTGCCCACGCACAGGCCCAAGAAGGCCTCAGTGAGCGCTCGGAGAATGGCCACTCTTGTCAAGAAGTGCCCGTCCCATAGCTGTGGCCCCCGCTCGAGTGGTCAGCAAGGTGTGGGAGCGGAGGGTGTTCAGAGAGAGCCATGGAAACAGTCAGAAAGATGGCCTTCCTGACTGGTGTTTGTGCAAAGGTCCTGAAGTGTGATGGGAAAAGGCTTAGGGCACACTGACAGGTGAGTCAGACAGTCAATGAGAAATCATAGGAGAGGGGACAGGGAAGCGGGCTGGATGGTTAAGGCAAGAGGTGAGGGATACAGCTCCTTGCTCACTGGCTGAGCATAACACCAGAGCCTTGGGTGTTCCTGTAAGCTGAGGTTGGCACAGGACCAGGTGGGGACCAGCCATGGGTGAGATGGGGAGGGGACGACAATCGGGTCCTCTGGGGGCCTCAGGTGTCCTTCACAGGTGTAAAGTGACTCCTGGCTGGGGCCACACAGGACTTCTCAGCTTCCATCCTAGGCCCAGCCCCCTCACCACCTCCCATCTGCACCCGCCACCCTCGCCGTGAGATTGAATTTACAACGGACTCCAACACATTTAAATCCATTTATTGCAAAATTACTTTTCAATAATTACATCACCGCGCCAACTGTGTTACATAATGAAATTAGCATGAGAGATATTAGAGAGAATATAAAATTATAAGAAATATTGAAATACCCCTTTCCCGTCTGTCTTCATGAGGCCCTGTAGCTTAACTGGGAAGCGGGTGAACTTCGTGGATGGGACTAGAATGCATAGAATGTAATTTCATAATGTCTTTTGTATAAATTAATTATAACAGTTATTGCAGCTTTGTGTTATTGGACTGAAATTTCCCTCCACTGAAGCCTATTAGGGGAGAATGGGACCCCAGCCAGTGGTCTTGAGCCCCCTGGGGAACCACAGTGTGGAAATGGTGGGGAAGGGACAGGAGAAGGGTCTGGACTTTGGGGGTTAGGCAGATCAGCATTCAAATCCTGAACACTATGTGGCCCCTGTAAAGTCACTCGGTGTCTCTGAGCATAGATTCTCCTCAAGCCAGACATAGGTTAACGACCCTTTATCCAGAATGCTTGGAACTCTCAGGGTTTCATATTTCAGAGCTTCTTGGGTTTTGGAATGTTTGCATACAGTATTGGTTGAGCAACTCTAATGGAGAAATTTGAAATCTGAAACATTTCCTTGCATGTGGACATGGTGTGTGTGCGCGTGTGTATGCACATTTGTCTGTGTGTGCGTGCTCGTGTTCATGTACATGTGTGCCTATGGAAGCCAGAGACCATCGGTAGATGTCTTCCTTAGTCACCCTTCACCTTCTTCCTTGAAACAGGGTCTCTCACTGAAAGCAGAGCTCACTGATTCTGCTGGACTAGAAAGCAAGCTCCAGAGAACCCCCAACCCTTCTCTGTCTCCCCAACACTGGGGTTGCAGGTGCGTGCTGTGCCTGGTCTTCATGTGGATTTGGGGGCCAGCTCAGGGCCTTGTGCATGCACAGGAAGCACTTCATCGGCTGAGCCCGCTCCACAGCCCTGAAACTGTTTTGAGCACCTAACATGCTCAAAAAAGTACCAGATGGAGCAGGGTGGCTCACCTTTAATCCCACACTGGGAGGCAGAGGTAGGAGGATCAGAGCTGAGACACTGAATTCTGCTGGACTAGAAAGCAAGCTCCAGAGAACCCCAATGCAACCCTTCTCTGCCCCCAACACTGGGGTTGCAGTCCTGTGAAGAGTGGAGACAAGAGAATCACTGGGGCTCACTGGCCAGCCAGTGTGACCTGGTCTTCATGTGGATTTGGGGGCCCTCCTCAGCTCAGGGCCTTGTGCATGCACAGGAAGCACTTCAAGTCCTGGGCTGGCTGGTCTTAGCCCGCTCCACAGCCCCTGAAACTGTTTTGAGCACCTAACATGCTCAAAAACTACTCCCCTCAAGTACCTTGGGTGAGATGGAGTGGGTAAGTGCTTGCCATGCAACATGGACACGCTTTAATCCCAGCACTCTGGAGGCTGAGGTGGCAAGGCCATCCTTGAACACCTGGGATAATCCCAGCACTCGGGAGGCAAAGGTAGGAGGATCGCCGAGGCAGAGGTGAGTTTGAGGCCACCCTGAGACTACATAGTTAATTCCAGGTCAGCCTGAACCAGAGTGAGACCCTACCTCGACCCTACCAAAAATCAAGGGGAACCTCAATAAATAAATAAATAAATAAAGCCGGGCGTGGTGGCGCCTGCCTTTAAAAAACAAACAAAAATAAATAAATAAATAAATAAATAAATAAATAAATAAATAAATAAATAAATAAAGCCGGGTGTGGTGGCACACACCTTTAATCCCAGCACTCGGGAGGCAGAGGTAGGAGGATCACTGTGAGTTCGAGGTCACCCTGAAACTACATAGTTAATTCCAGGTCAGCCTGGGCCAGAGTGAGACCCTACCTCGAAAAAAATAAATAAATAAATAAATAAAAATAAAAATAAAAATAAAAAATAAAAAGAATTCTCCTGGAATGTCACCTGAGCATAGGAGTAGAACTCTACACTTGAACCCTATCCTATAGTTTAGGAACAAGTCACAGGCCCTGCCCACATCTGAGACAAGGGTTATGGTGTGAACTCCAGGAAGCTGGAGCCTGGGGACCCCCAGGGTCATCCTCCAGAGAGAGGGGTGTGACCAAAGCCACACAGCCCAACCCACAGAAATGGTGAAGTTTCCCTGTCTCTGTTCTGACCCTATAGTGTGGTGCAGGAGGGTTGAGGACAGGGAATCAAGTACCAAAAGGTGAGCCGTTCACAGGTGTAGGGAGTGACCAGGGACGGGTGGGCCAGGTCCTGTGTAGTCTGGGGTAGGCTGGTGTCTCCTGCATGACAGAAGGCTAGGGTCAGAGGGCAGAGAGAGGAAACGGTCCCACTGTAGTACCTGCAAGCTTTCTGCCCCTCATGGAACAATCCAGAAAGGCTCCATTTATCAGAGAGTGGAAGTCGGAGCCTGCTCCATGGGCACTACGGTAGTGTGTGCGTGCACTTTCCAAGGGGCCCTGCCATCCCAGTACACCCTGAGAACGTGCGCAGGTTAACTGAGGCAGCTGTGTGCTCCTAGCTGGGGGCTTGGGGCAGCCCCCTCCCCGCCCCCACCAGGGTGGACAGCAAAGTGTTTAGGAAAATGCAAAAGAGATCATTGGTTCCCAGCCAGAGCTCCAAGAATCCTGTGCACAGGGAGTTCTACTCCAGCTGTGGACACACAGGTCCCAGGGAAGAAGAGACCCATGTCGGGGCACAGGAAAGAGCACACTGCCCACAATCCTGCCCCCCAAACTTGAGCCAGCTCCTCCTCTTCCCCAACAAGCCAACAGCTCAGGTCTTGGGTGAGGACCTGCTGGGAAGTTGGGTGGGACCAGAGCTCAGCAAGCACCAGCTCAGGGACACAAGTGAAGGCGGCAGAGCCTTCCCAGCCTCTCCCCACCCCACACAGGGCCAGCACCCCTCCACACTGACGCAGAGCTGCTTTCCAGGCCCAAGTCACACAGAGGATTCCTGAGCCAAGTTCAAGGGTTCAAAGGTCCAAGCCCAGAGGCCAACAACTTGTTATCACATTTCTCAAACGGTTTCTGAAATGGTAACAAACATGTGTTGCTAACATGTAAGAGTTTAAAAGCAGGAAAGACTAGTGGTGTGGCTCAGTGGTAGAGCACCTGCCTAGAATCCCCAGTGAGGGGCTGGGGTGTGGCTCAGTGGTAGAGCTCCTGCCAGTGAGGGGGCTGGGGTGTGGCTCAGTGGTAGAGCTCCTGCCCAGTGAGGGGCTCCCAGTGAGGGGCTGGGGTGGGGCTCAGTGGTAGAGCTCCTGAATCTGAGAATCCTCCAGTGAGGGGCTGGGGTGTGGCT
This sequence comes from Orientallactaga sibirica, assembly GCA_036365145.1. Classification (NCBI taxonomy): domain Eukaryota; kingdom Metazoa; phylum Chordata; class Mammalia; order Rodentia; family Dipodidae; genus Orientallactaga; species Orientallactaga sibirica. The sequence continues at coordinate 2,830,352 of JAEOAD010001990.1, read as the reverse complement.
CAGTGGTAGAGCTCCTGCCCCCCAGTGAGAATCCCCCCCCCAGTGAGGGGCTGGGGTGTGGCTCATGGCTCAGTGGTAGAGCTCCTGCCTAGAATCCCCAGTGAGGGGGGGCTGGGGGCCTGGCTCAGTGGTAGAGCTCCTGCCTAGAATCCCCCAGTGAGGGGCTGGGGTGTGGCTCAGTGGTAGAGCTCCTGCCTAGAATCCCCCAGTGAGGGGCTGGGGTGTGGCTCAGTGGTAGAGCTCCTGTCTAGAATCCCCCAGTGAGGGGCTGGGGGCGTGGCTCAGTGGTAGAGCACCTGCCTAGAATCCCCCAGTGAGGGGCTGGGGCGTGGCTCAGTGGTAGAACACCTGCCTAGAATCCCCCAGTGAGGGGCTGGGGGCGTGGCTCAGTAATGGAGCTCCTGCCTAGCATGAGCCACTCTCCAGGGACCAGGAGTGAGAAATCAGCCCCACCCCCCAATGAGGAGAGGGCAAACTCTTCATGGTCTTTCCTGTCAAGGAGGGCCATTCAGTGATGAAAAAAGGCAGTGGGGGATGGAGGCTCCAGTATGAAGGTGTCCTCCTAGAATCACCAAAGTCAGGAAGCTGCAGCAAGAACCTCACTGGCTCTCGGCCAGCCTGGGCTACAGAGAAAGACTGTCAAGATCACTGAGGCACACACAGCGGTGAGGAGGGGAGCGCAGACAGCCTGGGACAGGGGCTGGTCGGAAGAAATGCTCCTGTTCCACTCAGGAAGACCAGGCACAGGACGCTGAGAGGGACGGAGGTCCCGGGAGTGGTGACAGGGCAGTATCTGTCCCTCAAGGACTGCGACCTGGAGGGGTGCAAACCAGCTTGCCAAAGGATGCCATGTTTCCCGTCTTGTCTGGTCCATGCACACAGGACAGGGCACTTTCTGAGATGCTTGCCCTTCCTTGTTTGACACAAGATCTCTCTGTGAAGACCTGCCTGGCCTCAAATTTGCACCAGTCCTCCTGCCTTGGCCTTCAGAATGCAAGAATTATAAGCAAATGCCTCCACACCCAACTTTCTTTACCTATTTTTTCTTTTTTTAAAAAAATTTTTTCTATTTTAAAAAAAATTCTTTTTTGTTGTTTTTTGTTTTTTGTTTTTTCAAGGTAGGGTTTCAGCACTCTGGCCCAGGCTGACCTGGAATTAACTTTATAGTCTCAGGGTGGCCTTGAACTCATGGCAATCCTCCTACCTCAGCCTCCCAAGTGCTGGGATTAAAGGCGTGCGCCACCACGCCGGCAAAAATTTTATTTTTTTGGAGCGAGACAGAGAGAGAGAGAGAGAGAGGAAGACAGATAGAGATGGGCACGCCAGCAGTCTCTCAGCTGCTGTGAACGAAATCCAGATGCGTGTGCCCCCTTGTGGTCAAGTGCGGCATTGCGCCCTTGCGTCACTTTGCATCTGGCTAAACGTGGGACCTGGAGATTGGAACTTAGGTTTAGGAGGCAGGTGCCTTAACCACTAAGCCATCTCTCCAGCCCAAAAAATATTATTTATTTATTTATTTGAAACCGAGGGAGAGAAAGGATGGGTGCTCCAGGGCCTCCTGCCACTGCAAACTAACTCCAGATGTATGCGCCCCTTTGTTCATCTGGCTTATGTGGGTCCTGGAGAATTGAACCGGGATCCTTGGGCTTTGCACGCAAATGCCTTAACCACTAAGCCATCTCTCCAGCCCCCCTTTTTAAAAATATATTTTATTTATTTTCTTTGCCTATTTTTGTATACTTTTTTGATTTTGAGGCAGGCTCCCATTCTGTGGCCAAAGCTGGCCTCAAAGTCATAGTCCTCCTGCCTCAGCCTCCCAGAGCTCTGAGATGACAGATGTGCACCATCAGACCTGGCTATGCTGTCCATTATTAAGTTGAATTATTTTGTTGTTGTTGAGTTGTGGAAGATTTTATACACTTAACATATTAACCCATTACCAGATAGAAGAGTTGCAAATATTTTCTCCCACTCCACGGGTTACCTTCCCAGTCTATTGACAATGTCTTTCTATGGTAAAAGTTTAACATTTTGGCAGTTGCACAGGCTCCCACTGTGGAGGCTGCCCTCTTCTGAGTTCTAAATCAAAGGGGGGGTGCTGAAGAGATGGCTGAGCAGTTAAGAAACTTGCCTATGAAGCCTAAGGACCCAGGTTCAATTCCCTAGTACCTACATAAGCCAGATGCACAAGGTGGCACATGTGTCTGGAGTTTGTTTGCAATGGCTGGAGGTCCTGGCATGCCCATTCTCTCTCTCTTTCTCTCTCCCTCTCTCTCTGTCTCAAATAAAAATAAATAAATATAAATATAAAGCCGGGTATGGTGGCGCACGCCTTTAATCCCAGCATTCAGGAGGCAGAAAAATAAAAATAAAAAAGGATCGCTGTGAGTTTGAGGCCACCCTGAAACTTAAATATTTTTTTAAACACTAAAAAAATAAGTGAATTCACAGGTCACCCTCAGGCTAGTTTGAGACCCTGAGACCTTGAAAAAACCAAAAAAAAAAAAAAAAAAAAAAAAGAAAAAGAGAGATGGCTTAATGGTTAAGGCTTGTGCCTGAGAAGCCTAAGGACCCTGTTGATTTTCCAGTCCCCATGTAAGCCAGATGCACATGGTGGCACATGCATCTGGAGTTTGTTTGCAGTGGCTAGAGGCCCTGGCACACCCATTCTTCCATTCTTACTCTCGCTCCTCTCTCTCTCCCTCTCTGCCTCAAATAAATAAAAATTTTTAAAAAATTTTAAAAAGATAAAGAAAAGCCAGGCATGGTGGCACAAGCCTTTAATCCCAGCACTCCGGGAGGCAGAGGTAGGAGGATCGCCGTGAGTTCAAGGCCACCCTGAGACCAATTTCAGGTCAGCCTGGGCCAGAGTGAGACCCTACCTCGAAAAACCAAAAAAAAAAAAAAAAAAAAAGATAAAGAAAAACCAAAAAAATTAAAACTCACTGGAGAGATGGCTCAGTGGTTAAGGTGTTTACTTACAAAGCCTAATGACCTGGGTTCAATTCCCCAGTACCCATGTAAAGCCAAATGCACAGAGTGGCACATGTGTCTGGAGTTTATTTGCAGTGGCTAGAGGCCCTGGCAGGCCCATTCTCTCTATCTCCCTCCCTCCCTCTCTCACTCTATCTCTCTGCTTGTAAATAAATAAATAGGTATATAAATAATTTTTTTTCAAGCCTGACCTGGAATTCACTATATAGTCTCAGGGTGGCCTCAAACTCATGGTGATCCTCCTACCTCTGTCTCCTGAGTGCTGAGATTAAAAGGTGTGTGTTGAGCTGGAGAGAAGGCTTAGTGGTTAAGGCGCTTACCTGCAAAGCCAAAGGACCCAGGTTCAATTCCCCAGGACCCACATAAGCCAGATACACAATATGGATCATGCATCTGGAGTTCATTTGCAGTAGCTGAAGGCCCTGGCATACCCATTCTCTCTCTCTCTCTCTCTCTCTCTCTCTCTCTCTCGCCCACTTCTCAAATAAATAAAGTTATATATATATATATATATTATATATATATATATATATATATGTTATATATGTTATTTTAATTTTTTTATTTTATTTATTTTTGGAGAGAGACACAGAGAGAGACAGAGAAGGAGAGGGAGGAAGACAGAGATGGGCACGCCAGCAGTGTCTCAGCTGCTGCGAACGAAATCCAGATGTGTGCGCCCCCTTGTGGTCAAGTGCGGCATTGCGCCCTTGCGTCACTTTGCATCTGGCTAAACGTGGGACCTGGAGATTGGAACTGCTGGAGTGGAACCAGCGTTCTTAGGCTTAGGAGGCAGGCGCCTTAACCACTAAGCCATCTCTCCAGCCCTATATATATGTTTTTAAAAGGTGTGTACTACTACGCCCAGTTCAAATATTTTTTTAAAGAACTCCCCAAACCCCATAATCCATAGCGGAGTCAGTGTTTGCTGTTGTCACAGCCACGAGTTCAGGATGTTTGCTCACGCTGCACTTCTGTCCTTGGCTACAGCAATCCTGGGAAAGTCAGATCCCAGGCTCCCACCTCTCACCTTGGGGCTGGCAACCACCCCTGGCTCCTTGGGCCTGGGCCCTCCCAACCGGCCATGGGTGAGGCAGCTGTGGAAGGTCCCTCAGGGCCGCCGACCCTGACTCACTCCCCTCTGTGTGTATTCACACTGTATACACCACACTCAGCCCTGGTGCACAGCTATGTGCCCAGCAAGTCCAAGCAGCACCCTCCCCCAGCCCAGAAAGTGCACAGGATCAGACGGACACTCGCTGGGCTCCTGCTGTATGCTGGGATCGTGTGTGAGTGCCTGAACATGACCATAAACTTCTCTCCCTCCTTCAAAGCCCAGCCCAGGAGACACCTCCTTCACTTCCTGCCTCAACTTCCAGAGCAGCAAGTCCACCACCCTGCCTCACCTAATCTCTTGAGTGTCCCCTTACTTTCTTTTATTTATTGATTTTATTTTATTTATTATTTGAAAGATAAAGAGGCAGATAGAATGAGCATGCCAGGGCCTCAAGCCGCTGCAAACAAACTCCAGACACATGCACCACCTTGTGCATCTGGCTTATGTGGGTCCTGGGGAATCCAACCTGGGTCCTTTGGCTTTGCAGGTAAACACCTTAACCACTAAGCCACATTTCCCCAGCCCTTGAGTGTCCTCTTATTTGTCACTTCAGGGTCCTAAACAGGAGATGACTGCTCAAGGGGAAATCTTCCCAAGAAGCCAGGAACGCCTGAGACACAGTTTATCCCAGCAGCACGGGGTCTTGCACACAGTAGGCTGTTCACCAGCGTTTGCTGAATAAATGTGCAGAGGTTTGGCACTGGGGGTTTGGTCCAGTAGAATTGAGCTGATTGCTCAGTTTGCCAGGGCCAGGTGCTGCTGGCCCCAGGCACAGATGGGAAATCCAGGCAGCTTTATGGAAGGGGCGGGGACATCTAAGGACTCCACTAGATTCCACACCAGTTTACCTACCATCAAAATAGTTCCTGGTCCCCTACAGCCTCAAGTTCACCGCGCTGAGGGTCAGGGGTCATGATTGGTTTTGCCTTTTCAAAAATATTTTTAAGCCAGGAGTGATGGTGCATGCCTTTAAGTCCCAGCACTTGGGAGGCAGAGGTAGGAGGATCATGGTGAGTTCAAGGCCACCCTGAGACTACATAGTGAATTCCAGGTCAGCCTGGGCTAGAGTGAGACCCTACCTCAGATGCATGCACCACTTTGTGCATTTGGCTTTATGTGAGTACTCGGGAATCAAACCCAGGCTGTTAAGCTCTAAGCAAACTTTAACCACTGAATCATCTATCCAACCTCTGTTTTTGCTTTTTTTTTTTTTTTTTTTTTTTTTTTCCGAGGTAAGGTCTCTCTCTAGCTCAGGCTGACCTGAATTTCACTATGTAGTCTCAGGGTGGCCTTGAACTCATGGCAATTCTCCTACCTCTGCCTCCCAACTGCTGGGATTAAAGGCGTGTGCCATCATGCCCGGCTCTGTTTTTGCTTTTTAAAATATTTTTTGTTTGTTTTTTTGTTTTTCAAGGTAGAGTTTCACTCTAGCCCAGGCTGACCTGGAATTCACTCTATTCTCAGGGTGGCCTCGAACTCACGGCAATCCTCCTACCTCTGCCTCCCAAGTGCTAGGATTAAGGATATGCACCACTATGCCCAGCTTATACTTGGCACTTTTAAAAATATTATTTGTGTGAGAGCAAGAGAGAGAGCAAGCGAGCAAGCAAGCATGGGCATGATGCCAGGTTTTCCTGCTGCTGCAAGCAAACTCCAGATGCATATGCCTAGGGAATCGAACCTGGGCCTGCAGGCTTTGCTAACAAGCACCTTTTATTGCTGAGCCATCTCCCCAGCTCTGTTTTTGTTTTTGATTCTCACTATGTAGCCCAGGCTGGCCTCCATGTCACTGTAACTCAGAGTAGCCTTGAATTTGTAATCCTCCTGCCTCAGCCTCCTGAGTCCTGGGATCACCAGTATGCACCTGGCTTAGAGCCAGAGGTCACCTCCTTCTTATACCCCCAGCATGAATCAGAGAGGCATGAGTATGGGTAGTGAGACCCCCCCAGGGTCCCCTCTTGCTATCCTCTGTGTGGTTGCCTCCAGTGTACACCCGGGATGTTCTGAGCTGGGCTGAATGTCCCCAAATTGCCCCATAACCCTGGGCACCACCTTGCAAGACCCTGAGCCTCAGTTTCCCTAAATGTTCAACGTAAGAGTCTCATATACACAGCCTCTCAATGTCCCCTGGCAGGTATGGCCCCAAATGCCCCATGTCAGCGCCCCTCAGGCCTGGGGCATCCTCCTTGGAGCTGACCTTGCCTTGGCCGGGTGGGAAGGAAACCTCTCAGCAGAGCAGGGCGAGGCGGGCCAGCGCAGCCTTGCCTGGCACCGCGCTCCTGCACCCGGTCTGTTTGTTTTCATAAGCAATTCAATATTTAAGACCCGGCGAGCCGCTGTGAGCTCTCGAGTCCCCCCTTCCTTTGTCTGGGCTCCCTCCGCCCGCCGTGCACCCCCTCTGACACACCGTGCAATTCTGATGGAAAATTCATTAGTGGTCCTGCTTCTCTCCCTCCAATCCCCACCTTCCCAGGCAGCTCCGCGCGTCAGCCTCTCCATCCTGATTATCTGGAGACGCCAATTTCAAAGAGACATCTTAATAGTGATGTCAACGAATTAATTAGATGTGTTAATGAGCTAAAAGCAACCCAAATTAAATTAATGTAGTAATAAGCGCAGACAGCAAAATTAGCTCCAATTTCTCTAAATGGCTCTGAACTGTATACAACACCTCATCTCGCTAGAACATTACCACCCCCAAGCTAATCAAGAACTGGTGCAATTAGTTGCTTAATTACAAACAGGCGCGTGCGCGCAAGCACACACAGGCACACACACACACACACACACTCACACACGTCACACACTCACAAGAAAGATGAGAAATGCAGTGAGCTAGCCAAGGAGGGGTGTGGAAAGTGCGGATTTACATTTACAGATATCCTGAAATTAGCATAGGTCCCTGTACCTCCTTGTCGCAGAGGGCAAGGCTGGCTGGAAATAGCAGTGGTCCAAACACATCCCTATCTGCTGGGAGCCCCACTTAGGGCCAGGCCAGGGGTATCTGGGTGGGGTGAGCCCAGGTGGAGAAACGGGAGCGGCAGGAGGAGGAGGGAGCAGGGGGGGCAGGGAGCTGTTCAGAGTTGTTTATTGCCTGCATCAGAATCCGACTTGGAACTAAAAAGCTAATTGTCCGGCCTGGCTGATTTCCCACCGGGCACGGAGAGCTGCTAATAGCTTCGCAAGCAGCTCAGGTATCTGATTAGCTGTAATTGCAGCCTGAGACAGAGGGGGGAGGGGCAGGAAGGGAGGAGAGGAGGAGGGGGAAGGGAGGGCACCACATCCTAGTCACGGGACCCCAGGTGGGCAGCAGGGGGGAGTGGAAGGAGCCAGGTACCGGGCAGGGATGTGATGAAGGGACAGTAGCCACAGGACGTAGGAACAGCGCAGGGTGACCAGGTGGCCCAGCCACCAACTATCCTTCACTAGGTGCTGCATCCCCAGGAGCCTTGGCTTCCCAGGCCCAGCTATAGGTGGGAACACAGCCCTTGTCGTTGGTCCTTGTCACATGACCAGAGCCCAGAGATCAGGAGCAGACTAAGAGGTGACAGGGCTGACAAGGGGACTCAGCAGGGAACTCTGGTCTGGGCAGGCTGGAAGGTCCAGGAAGCCCCAGCGAGGGACACCCACAGAACCCTAGGGATGGTGTCATGCATCTGCCGTTTCAAATCCAGGTTATTGATTCTGGATGGAAGGAAGGAAGGAGGGGACCAGTTTTGTCCCTTTGGGGACAACCTCGAAGAACTCCAGCTCCAGAGAACACTGAGGGGGACTGGACCCCTCTGTATCCCCTTCTTGTCCTCCTTGGAACACTCTGTCTGCTCCCTGGGGCCTGGGCCCCTCCTTCTTCATTTTTCCTGCATTTTCTCAGCCACACTCAAGTCCCCACATCTTTCTGCTGGACTTCTGATTCATTTAATGCATCCCTATTGTTCCTTGTTCCGCTCAGAAAGCAACGTGTGCTCACCACCATGAACCCACTGGCCGCAAACTTTGTCCCTCAAAGTGGGCCACCCCTCCCACCCTGAGATGACCAGCCACTGCCCCTGCCTTGCAGAGATGGCCCTGTGCTATGACCTGAGGCACTGCACTAACAGAGGGGGCCCCCTGGTTGGAGACACCTATGAATCACGCTGTCAGGTGACAGTCTCTGGGGAGGAGGGTGCTAGGTAGGAGAGCTGAAGGACCGAGCTGCACTGCTGCACTGTGGGCCACGCTTCCTGGGGAGCCATGGGGGCTGAGGAACCCTGTTCTGCACCCCTGCACCCCACCTCCCTGTGAACACGTGGGCCGCAGGATCTGTGGGATGCGTGCAGGAGCCATTTGTGAATTTTGGGGAGGCTTCCAAGACCACCCAGGCCACACAGACAGGGCCTCACACAGCTCCCATTGCAGGTAGGCAGGGCCATTTTACAGATGGGCAGAGTGAGACCAGGGCCACAGGACGGAGTGGATCAGATTGCTCAAGTCAGAGCAGGCCTGGCCACACGCTCCCTTCATGCCAGGCTGGGCACCCTGGACGCTGTGGCAGGGTTGTATTTCCCAGTAGGGTGAAGGATTGCTTTGCTGCTGGAGCAAGGCCTCCAGGGAACTGCGCCTGTAGCTGATGGTGAACCGCACCCTCCTTGACCATCGCTCACCTCCAGCCCTGCCCGTGTGGCCTGGAGAGCCCAGGCCTGCCCCTGTCCTGTGGGTGTGTGATGTGGAGTAACATGGACGGTGCTTATGAGGGACACAGGGCCCAGGGAAGGGAGGCATTGCACTTTGGGGACCTGGGCCATTACAGAGGTTGCCCACACTCCCACAGCCCACGCCAATTAGAAACTCACTTTGCATTATTTTAATTCGTCTCTGGGGCCTTGAAAGGAAAATCATGCGATTATTATTATTTTTTTTTTAAGCTGGAAACTCCAGCAGCTATTATATAAATTACATGTAATTGAATACATCAGAGGAAGTGTCCTTAAACAATCATATCCCCGACACAGGGGCCACCCTTCTGTAATGACCCCCTCAGGGCTGCTGAGAAGATGGAGGCGGCAAGGCTGCCCAGGCCACTTAACCCAAGGAGGAGACAAAGAATTTATATATATTTGGGAGAGAAAGAGGCAGAGAGAGAGAAGAGAAGAGAATGGGTGTGCCAGGGCCTTTAGCCACTGCAAACAAACTCCAGACACATGCGCCCCCTTGTGCATCTGGCTTACATGAGTACTGGGGAATCGAACCTGGGTCCTTAGTCTTCGCAAGTAAGCACCTTAACCGCTAAGCCATCTCTCCAGCTCCAAGACAAAGGTTTTTTTTTTTGTTTTGTTTTGTTTTTTGGTTTTGCGAGGTAGGGTCTCACTCTAGTCCAGGCTGACCTGGAATTCACTCTGTAGTCTCAGGGTGGCCTCGAACTCTCGGCGATCCTCCTACCTCTGCCTCCCAAGTGCTGGGATTAAAGGCGTGCGCCACCACGCCCGGCAAGACAAAGGTTTTGAGACTGATTTGTCATGGTCTCCACTAGCACGCTGTGTGGCCTCTGGTAAGTTACCTAACCCGTGACTTTCAGTTTTCTCCTCTATTGCAGCCTCTGCCTTGGATAACCAGATGAGGCCTTTCAGCGCACAGCATGGGTGTTCAGGGCACGTGGGATCCATGGTAACCAGGTGTAGGGATGGTAGTCATATAGAATTACATTTTCATAATACAGTTCCTGGGTACTGGAAGCAGGAAGAACACAGAAAATGCTGGAGGGATGGCTCAGCGGTTAAGGCACTTGCCTGCAAAGCCTAAGGACTCAGGTATGATTTCCCAGGACCCACATAAAGCCAGATGCACAAGGTGGCTCATTCATCTGGAGTTCATTTGCTGAGGCTGGAGGTCCTGGCATGCCCATTCTCTCTCTCTATCACTTTTTTTTATTTTTATTATTTTTTATTATTTTATTTTATTTTTGGAGAGAGACAGAGAGAGGGAGAGGGAGACAGAGAATGGGCACACCAGCAGTCTCTCAGCTGCTGTGAATGAAATCCAGATGCGTGCACCCCCTTGTGGTCAAGTGCGGCATTGCGCCCTTGCGTCACTTTGCATCTGGCTAAATGTGGAACCTGGAGATTGGAACCACTGGAGATTGGAACCGGCATTCTTAGGCTTAGGAGGCAGGCGCCTTAACCGCTAAGCCATCTCTCCAGCCCATCAATCACCCTTAAATAACTAAATCATTGAATTATACAGAAAAGAAAGAGCCAAGGCCAGGCACATTGAAAGCACTAATTGGCATCCAGAAAAGGAGATTGCCTGTCTGAGGTCACACAGGAAACAGTGGGGCCCAGAAGCAGGCCCTGCATCCCCCATCAGACCTGGAGGCAGAGGCAGAGGCTTTGGCTAATGGGAGACAAAAGGAAGAGCCAATGGGCTGGGCTTGGGAAGAGAATGCCAAGCTGGCATCAAGGTCAAATGAAGCCGCATCTCTTGCTCAGAATGAACCACTTTGCATGAGCTTGGACAAGCCCTGCTGTCTCAGTTTTCCTGTCTGTAGATTGAGGGGCGTCCTGGCAACTTGCTTCAGGGAACTTACCTCAGCCACACTCTAGCGCTCCAGAGGTGGGGCATGCCCAAACTTCTGAAGGCATTTGAGGACAGCTAGAGACCTCCCTGCGTCCACCAGTGTGGAGCTCCTCAGAGCTAGCCCTCAGGGACCCTCTGCGGCTGGTCATAGCAGCATGGCACTGCACATGTCACTAGGCAGGTGGTGTATTCCATCATTCTAAGGCTAAAGCATCTAGACACCTTGCTGTCCCGGCAGGGAAAGACAGAGAGGGGCCTCCAGTCCTGGGGTCACCATATGAAATTTGCAGCCACGTGCTACCAGACCTTGGCCCCAGGACTGGCAAACAGGACACTCATAGGGAGGAAACAAGCAGTCACCTCTTTACTTGTTTGTTTGTTTGTTTGTTTGTTTGTTTGTTTGTTTGTTTTTTGAGGTAGGGTTTTACTCTGGTCCAGCCTGACCTGGAATTAACTATGTAGTCTCAGGGTGGCCTCGAACTCATGGTGATCCTCCTCCTCTGCCTCCCTCTGCCTTAAAGGCAGTGCTGGGATTAAAGGTTTGTTTGTTTGTCACTCCTGGTTCTGTTTGTTTATTTTTGAGACAGTCTTATGTAGCCCAGGCTGGCCTTGAACTCATTTTATAGCGGATGACTTTTGATCCTTCTGCCTCTACCTTTCAAGAGCTGGGATTACAGGTGGATGACTTTTGATCCTTCTGCCTCCACCTTTCAAGAGCTGGGATTACAGGTATGCACCACGCTTCCTGGTTGATGCAGACCTGGGGACAGAACCCAGGTCTTCTTGCATGCTAAGCAAGTGTTCCACCCACGGAGGCACATCCCCAGCCCACCTTATCTCTTTTTTTGCACTGTCTGAAAATTCAGAGGGAGAGAAGGAAGAAAAAGGGGGACTTGGATGTGGCTCAGTTGGCAGGGTGTGTGCCTAGCATGCACAAAGCCTTGGGCCCTAACCTAGCACAGCATAGACAGAGTAGAGTGGTGCATGCCTGTAGTTCCAGCACTTGGGAGGTGTAGGCCAAAGGATCAGGAGTTCAAGGTCATCTTTGTCTACAAAGGAAGTTTCCAGGCCAGCCTGGGATGAGAGCCTGTCTCCAAAAATAGTAAAAAAATAAATTGAAGCCGGGCGTGGTGGCGCACACCTTTAATCCCAGCACTCGGGAGGCAGAGGTAGGAGGATCGCTGAGAGTTCAAGGCCACCCTGAGACTACATAGTTAATTCCAGGTCAGCCTGGACCAGAGTGAGACCCTACCTTGCAAAACCAAAAAAAATAAATAAATAAAATAAAATAAAATAAAATAAAATAAAATAAAATAAATTGAAAGTCAGGTCTTCACAGGTTACGGTTAGGACTTACTCAAATTTTTTTCCCAGGGGTCACAGTTCAATGCCTCACGAAACTACATTTTCTCCCATTGAAGTATAATGCCTTCCTGAGTGGCTCAGACCTCCATCTCAGCCCGCCCCTGACCCCAGCCCTCAGCACTAAGCCCAGGGACGCTCCTGGCTACTTTCTTTCTCTCTCATCCCCAGCCCCAGGCTCCCCAGAGCCTGGCCTTTTCATAGTCAGCACACCCCCAACTTGTAAAATAACAACCTACCACCAAAACGTTCTCTGATCTGTGTAAACTGCAGCTGACGCGGCGCCGCGTGATATTAATATCTTTTGTTTGTGTGTCTAGGTTCCACGGAATCTGATTAAGGAATGTTCTCGTGTATCCGGGTGTTCGAACAATTCCACCCTGCTGCAGGGCTGGGGCCACCACTCTGCGCTTTTCTCCTCCTGCCCCTGGGCGGGGAGGCCTGGCCACCACCCTCCTTGGGGGTGTCTCTGATGTGCCCTTCAAGATGTGCACAAGGTGAACTTGAAGCCAGGCTTCCCTGGGCCTGTACCACGCCTGCCTCCCTCCTGTGTCCACACTGCCTTGGCAATAGGGTGGGCAGAGCCACCCTGTGGGGTTAGCAGAATTGCCTTGCGTGTGGACAGAGCTTCACTGTGGGTGGGTGGGTGGGGGTCTCCTGGTGAGATAAGCAGTCGCTCTGTGGAATAGGCAGGTCCGCCTGTGTCCCTTGCAGTGGGCAGAGCCTCCCCTGGAATGGGCAGACTGGCAGAACTGCCCGGCCTGAGAGGGGCTTCCTTGACAGTGGGTAGAGGGCCTGGTGAGGGTGCGTGGGGCACAGGGGCCCGAGCTCTGGAGCAGCCGGAGCACTAGGGGTGCCCACTTCTTGGGGACTGGGCTGGGCTCACTCCAGTCCGATAATAACGTAGGGACCAAGGCTGAAATCTATCCTCCGGGAAGGCCAGGATAACTACCAGCCCATGGGGACACAGACCCAGCAAGGCCAGGCACTTGCTCGCCTCATGTAGTGACCTTCCAGGCTTGGATCCCTTTGGAAGAACGCATGAGACCAAAAGGGCAAGATGGGGAGTCCTTCAATCTTGGGCCACCAGCTGTCCAGGACCTTGGTGAGAGGCCATCCCTTCCAGCCTCAGTGGCCCTCTCCTTAGAAGTGACCGCTCCGTGTACACAAGCCTGCTGTTGCCATAGCTCCAGGCCGGCCACACCACTGCCCTGTGGCTGGATCTGCAATGTGTGCATTGGATATGCCACAGCAGCGCCCTCCTACCAGGCCGTTCTGCCCTGCATCCTGAGAACCGTGAAGAAAGAACACGAAACCCCAGGCACGTCCCCAGAGGAGGTACAGCAGGTGGAACCTGGACCCTGCCTGAAGCAGGGATTGCAGAAGGTGCAAGGTGGGGAGGGAGGGGGCCATGGTGACCCAGGGCCATCACCTGGTCTGGACTGAGGGCTTGGAAACTCCGCAGCGCCACCTGCCGGCCACGCTCAGTGCACCCAGCGAGCCAGGCTGCAGGGCTGGGGCTGAAGAGGGGCACAGCCTTGCAGACTAAACCCATACCAGGAAGTGCAATGACACAGCGCCGTGTATCACCTAGTCCTTCATTCAGTGGCTCCATTTCACAGATGAGGAAACTGAGGCGAGAGGAAGGTAACCTCAGTACAAAACGACCCAGTAGGGCTTGAACAGGACAGCCTGGATGCAGAGTCAGAGTTGACCCTAAAGCTATATTTATACAGGCCATTCATTAATGCATGGAGTTAACCCCATTCCACCCTCACATTGATATCACTCTGCACTGATAGCCAGGTCTCAACCCCCAGCATCCTGAGCTGTCCCCAGGACCTCCAAGGCCCGGAATTTAGGGGGGTGCACTGAAAACCTCAGGGCTAAGAGAGCAGGGCACATTGAACCCAGGGGGCAGTCGCAGGTCCCTCAGTTGCCAGGGCCCATGACTCAAATTCTCAATTTTTCCTCCCACCCCCTATGTACCACCAGGAGTCCCTGAAGGACCAAACTGGAGGGAGAGGTTGCGGATTTGAGACAGCCCTGCCCACATAGGGTCACCCAGGGCTTGTAACTGCCATGGGTGGGCCATCAAGCACCCTTGTCTACTGCTGCCTGCACCTCTAGCCCCGAAGCCTACACTCCTGCAGCCTCTCTCCAAGGGGGAACATCTCTAGCAGAGGGAAAGAGACAGATGGTGCTGGCCTAGGTGCCAACCCAACCAGCGCTGGACAGAGCCAGATGCTGCCGAGAGCTGCCGCCAGGTGCCATGGCAGAAGTGAACTCTGCCTGCACCTGGTGGACAGGGAGGTCATGCCAGGGACCTGGCTTGGTGCTGCCTCTGACAAGTGTGACCGTGGGTGAGTCTCCCCTGCCTCTGCCTGGCCTCCTCCACTCCCAGCCCTCCCTCCCCTCACGTCCCTGCGGTCACAATTATCCTGTTCGCTTTCCACCATGTCGCCCTAGGACCCAGTTACACATGCCTATGCCACCAACTGGCTGTGTGACCTTAGGTAAGTTTCTTCACCTCTCTGTGCTCACACAGTGGCCCAGCTGTGGGCCAGGCCTGGAGCTACAACAGAGGCTGGACCAAGGAGGAGGAGCTGCAGTCTTGGGCCTGGATGTGCGGTGCCATGGTGGATGCCATCTTGCTGTGCCATTCCACCCTCAAGGCCAGCCTGAGAGTGGTCACACTGACTTCATGCACCCATTCTAAGGATATGAAAATAAAGGCTTCGAGGGGTGATATGATTTACCATGAAGGCAAATGGAAATAGGCTTCAACCCCATGTCCTCAGGCTCAGGCTCCCCCCTGCCCCCATCACGCATGGGGCACCTGGAAGATGGCAGTGTAGACACCCGTGGATGCTCATCTTGTGGCTGCCACTCCTGAAGGTGGCATGGCTAAGCCCGCCATGCATTTACAAATTGGCAACCAAGGCTGCAGTGGAGTTAGGGGAGCCTGACATATACCCCAAAGGCCCCAGCAAGGGGCTGGAGAGATGGCTCATCAGTTAAAGGCTGTGGTAGTTTGAATGTATGTCCCCCAATAGACTCAGAATCAGAGTTGGATTTCCAGCTGGGCATGGTGGCACACATGCCTTTAATCCTAGCACTCAGGAGGCAGAGGTAGGAGGATCACCATGAGTTCAAGGCCACATTGAGACTACATAGTGAACTCCAGGTCAGCCTGGACCAGAGTGAGACCCTACCTTGAATAAACCAAAAAAAGAAGAAGGAGGAGAAGGAGAAGGAAAAGAAGAAGAAGAAAAGAAAAAGAAGAAGAAGGAGAAGAAGAAGGAGAAGGAGAAGAAGAAGATCACTGTGAGTTCAAGGCCACCCTGAGACTACATAGTGAATTCCAGGTCAGCCTGAGCTAGAGTGAGACCCTACCTTGGGGAAATAAAAATAAAATAAAATAAAAACTTGGATTTCTAGCCACCTGGCTGGAAGAGGGGTCACTGGAGTCAGATCCTGAGGTCCAGCCCAAAGGTGTTCCTGGGGGTAGATCTGATCTCCAGCCTACGGTTCGCAGAGTGAGCTCTGCCTGGGGTTCCCTGCTGTTTGCAGCCCATGTTTACTGCTTTTGGTGGTGCTAGTGGTGGTGGCTCTCTCTCTGCTCAGATCTGTGACAGGCCAGCCTCCTTTTGCCATTTAGGAACTTCCCCTGGGTCTGGAAGCCTGAAATATATCCTGTTCCTCTCATAACTTCTTCTGGGTTGGAGGTTCATCCCCGCAGCATGGAGCTGACGACAACAAAGGCGCTCGCTTGCAAAGCCTGATGGCCCGTGGCTCGATTCTCCAGAACCCACATGGCGTACATGTCTAGAGTCCATTTGCTTCAGCAAGAGGCCCTGGTGCGGCATACCTCCTCTCTCTCTCTCTCAAATAAATAAAGAAAATATTAAAAACAAAGATCCCAGCAGGTTGGACACACCACAGAGGAACAGCCTGCTAACCTGCTACCACATGGCGCACCCCCACACTGCCACACATGTACCCCTCCTGGGTCACAGGTCATGACCAAAACAGGAGGAAGGACCACTCTTCTCTGTCCCAGGATGGGTGGGGATCAGCTCAGTCCAGAACTGACAGCTATGACTCCAGGCCGTGACAATTTGCCTTATACTCTCCACACACAGGTGTGTGTGCTAAGCTGAGCTCAGCCACGCACCTGCTCTTGTATGTTTCAATTTCACATGTGTTACAGCTGGCAAACAGCTGCAGACTGATGGGGCAGGGGGGCAGATGGGAATAGGAGGAATCATGATGGATGGATGGAGTGGGTAGGTATATGGGCAGGTGGATGGATGGATGGATGGATGGATGAATACCCAGCAGGTGGGCAGATGATTTGATGGCAGGATGGATAGATGGACAGGTGGATAGTTGGATGGATGGATGGATGGATGGATGGATGGATGGATGGGTGGATGGATGGATGGAGAAATACTTGGAAGAGTAGAGAAATAGAAGCTAAGGAGAGACAGTGTACTACCACTTTTTTTTTTTTTTTTTGGTTTTTGAGGTTCTCACTCTGGTCCAGGCTGACCTGGAATTAACTATGTAGTCTCAGGGTGGCCTTGAACTCTCGATCCTCCTACCTCTGCCTCCCGAGTGCTGGGATTAAAGCTGCCACCACGCCCGGCTACCACTTTTGTTTTTGTGTTTGTTTTTTTTTCTGGTAGGGTCTCACTCAGGTTGACCTGGAACTCACTCTGTAGTCTCAGTGTGGCCTCAAACTCACGGCGATCCTCCTACCTCTGCCTCCTGAGTGCTGGGATTAAAGGCGTGCGCCACCACGCCCGGCTACAACTTTTGTTTTGTGTTTGTTTTTTTCAAGGTAGAGTCTCACTCTAGCTCAGGCTGACCTGGAACTCACTCTGTAGTCTCAGTGTGGCCTCAAACTCACGGCGATCCTCCTACCTCTGCCTCCTGAGTGCTGGGATTAAAGGCGTACACCACCACGCCCGGCTTGCCACTTTTGTGAGTACAGACAGGATCCTCTTGTGCTTGCTACAAGCTCCATCTTACAGATGGGGAAACTGGGACAGGAGGTAGAGCCGTGCTGGGGCGGGAAGAGGAGTCCAGAACCCTGCCATCATGGAGGCACCTGCTGGTCAGGATAGCCCAAGGTATGTCAGGGCACAGAGCCACACAAACCCCAGAGGACCAAGGACTCACACCCACTGGCCACGTAGGGAAGGGCTGCTGGGACCCTGCCTCCTCTGCAGTCTGTGCAAGGCCACCCTCCTGCTACTGTCCCACAGCCAGCTCAGCGTCTCTGACCTCTGTGACCTAAGGAGCCGAGTGCTTTATTCAATTCTGTAACCCCCCAACTCAGCCAGGCCATGGGGGTGCAGAAGCCGGGCTGTGTGGAATGATGGCACAGACCCTCAGCCCCTGAGACCAGAGTGCATAGCTGGAGAAGTTTGTTACTTAGCACAGGCCTCGTACATAAATGCCAGCCTGGCACCTGGAGAGCTAGAGCCAGCTTGTGTGGCCCTCAGATCTGGTTCTCCAGGAGCACCTATGTGGGGGAGCCCCCCCACCCACAACCATGCTCGACCCCACCCTGTCACTCCACCTAGCAAAACATACCACAAACGAGGTCTGTCTGACTTCCTCCTTAAATCTAACCCATCCCCCAACTCTGCACCCCAACCATGAAATCCCAACACGGTCGTTTGTGCCCTAACACCTTCTGTCCTCCACCTGGCCAGCACTCCGCCTCCCTGTACCCCTCCCTGCCCAGTTCTGAATATCCCACCTCAAAATGCTCGCACGGAGCTGGAGAGATGGCGTAGCGGCTAAGGCGCCTGCCTGCTAAGCCTAAGAACACTGGTTCCAATCTCCAGCAGTTCCAATCTCCAGGTCCCACGTTTAGCCAGATGCAAAGTGACGCAAGGGCTCAATGCCGCACTTGACCACAAAGAGGGTGCACACATCTGGATTTCATTCACAGCAGCCTGAGACAGTGCTGGTGTGCCCATCTCTGTCTCCCTCTCCCTCTCTCTCTATCTCTCTCTGTCTCTCTCTCCAAAAATAAATAAAAAATAATAATAAATTTTTTTTTAAATGCTCGCACGTTCCCACGTCTCCGCATCCCTCCCCTCCCCTCCTGCTGCCCTGCAGCCACTTCCTGGTGGTCAGATTCATCTCAGAGCCCAGACCTGACGAGGCCACAGGGTCCCCTCCCCTCTACAGCAGCCCGGATGCTCAGGCTAATTCCATGAAACCCCCCAGAGGACTCAAGTCAAGGACATCTTGCGAAGTGACAGACCAGGACTCCTCAAAACTGTCAGGGTGATCCACAGCAAGGGACAGGACTGAGGCCAAGGGGACGTGGGGCAGCACGGCAGGAGTGATGCTGGGACAGAGAGAAGGCTTGGGGGAAACCGTGGAAATCTGAATGGATGGTGGGAGTGGTTACCTGGGCATCAGCTGGCTTCAAATGTGTGTAAAGTCAGAAGATATGAACAGGAGAAACGTCAGTAAGATGGGAGCTCCTTGCCTGTCAGGGACCTCATCTGTATCTGAATACCTAACCTGCTGCAGGACAGGAGAGACCAGAAGACTGGGACTCCTCAAAACTGTCAGGGTGATCCACAGCAAGGGACAGGACTGAGGCCAAGGGGACGTGGGGCAGCACGGCAGGAGTGATGCTGGGACAGAGAGAAGGCTTGGGGGAAACCGTGGAAATCTGAATGGATGGTGGGAGTGGTTACCGGCTGGGCATCAGCTGGCTTCCGTGTTGAAATGTGTGTAAAGTCAGAAGATATGAACAGGAGAAACGTCAGTAAGATGGGAGCTCCTTGCCTGTCAGTGGACCTCATCTGTAAGTCTGAATACGCTAACCTGGAAGAGCAGGTGTGGCCAGAAGACTGGACTAAGACATGGTGCACACTGGGGAAGCTGAGGCAGGAGACTCATGAGTTTAAGGCCAGCCTGGGCTACATAGAAAAACCCTGTCTCAAATAAATAAGGGCTGGAGAGATGGCTTAGCAGCTAAGGCGCCTGCCTCCTAAGCCTAAGAACGCTGGTTCCAATCTCCAGCCGTTCCAATCTCCAGGTCCCACGTTTAGCCAGATGCAAAGTGACTCAAGGGCACAATGCCGCACTTGACCACAAGGGGGCGCACGCATCTGGATTTCGTTCACAGCAGCTGAGAGACTGCTGGCGTGCCCATTTCTATCTCCCTCTCCCTCTCTGTCTATCTCTCTCTGTCTCTCTCTCCAAAAATAAATAAAAAATAATTTAAAAATTAAAAATAAATAAATATCAAATCAAAACAGAGCAAAATGTTCTTCTGTTAATCTTGGTGGTGGGACTCAGATTTCTATTACATTGTTTTCTTGCTTTTCTGGGTTTGAAATGTTTTATACTCTTCCAAAGGAAGCCCAGTGGGGCTGAGTGATGGCTTAGTGGTTAAAGACACTGTTGCAGTCAGGTTTGCATTGCTGGCAGAAATCACCCGACTAAAAGCAGCTTGTGGGAAAAAAGAGGTTTCTTTTGGCTTACAGGATCGAGGGGGAAGTTCCATGATGGCAGGAAAAACGATGGCATGAGCAGAGGGTGGACATCACTCTCTGGTCAACATAAGGTGGACAACAGCAACAGGAGAGTGTGCCAAACACTGGCAAGGGGAAGCTGGCTATAATACCCATAAGCCTGCCCCCAACAATACACCACCTCCAGGAGGCTTTAATTTCCAATTGCCATTAGCTGGGGAGACTAGCATTCAGAACACTTGAAGTTTATGGGGGACACCTGAATCAAACCACCACATTCCGCCCCTGGCCCCCATAAACTGATAACCGTACATGATGTAAAATGCAATGCATTCATGCAAACTTAAAAGTCCCCATAGTTTTTATCAATTCCAATGATGTTCATACGTCCCCATAATTCAAGGTCTTTTAACTGAGCCATAATACCAAAAATAATCCCCCAAAAAACCCATAATGGCACAGAATAAACATTCACACTGCAAAGGATGGCATTGGGCAAAGCAAAGAAATATTCAACCAATACAAGATTTAAAACAACCAGGGCAAATGTAAAACTCTGTAATTCCAATCCAACAACTACTTAGTGACAAATCTCCAAGTCTGATAACTCTAACCAGCAAACAAGTCTTTGGAGTTCCAATTCCACCCCTCCAGCTAGGCTACTCACAGTCCTGGAAAACTTCATCCAGGGCCAGCAGCTCTCCTTGGCAGCCATATCATAGTCCTGGCATCTCCACTGGGTCTCCACTGCAACCCACAGTCCATCCTCATGGCCCCACGGGATTTCCATCCAAGCATCCATCAAACCTGCTTCACACTGCCCATGGCCATTTCCAAAACACAAGACCGTGTTGCAAACTCAATGACCCTCTCTTTCCTGCATTTCTTATACTCCACAATACCAGGTAGAGTGCCAATTTGTTAATCCAGGGGAGAATAAATCAGACTTTGAAGAACAGGACACTCCTTCAGCATTCAGGCCCCTTCAAAAGAGTCTGCATTCTTCCTGTTGCCCCAGTGCAGGTTAGCTGGCCCAAACTCAAAGGTTGTAATCTCTCAATTGCAGCTGAATGGGCAGAGCTCACCCAAAGATTTCATTTTTTCTGTGCCTTATCCC
Source organism: Orientallactaga sibirica (assembly GCA_036365145.1). Lineage (NCBI taxonomy): Eukaryota > Metazoa > Chordata > Mammalia > Rodentia > Dipodidae > Orientallactaga > Orientallactaga sibirica. Next base: position 2,809,699 of record JAEOAD010001990.1, on the reverse strand, counting down.
TCTGCTCACACCAGTTCATTTTTATGCAAAGCAACCCTGCACAACTTCTCAGGACACAGGCATAACAGCAAACTTGTCACACAAACTGCTAGCCCAGTCCAAGTAAAGCTCTTTCTCACCCTCATAAGCCAAACCTCACAGTCCATAGTTCTTCCTCTTGAAAATCAGCTCCAAAAGGCCAAAGCCACAGTCAGGTGTCTAGCAGCAACCCCACTCCTGGTACCACTTTACTGTTGCAGTCAGGTTTGCATTGCTGGCAGAAATCACCCGACTAAAAGCAGCTTGTGGGAAAAAGGTTTATTTTAGCTTACAGGATCGAGGGGGAAGTTCCATGATGGCAGGAAAAACGATGGCATGAGCAGAGGGTGGACATCACTCTCTGGTCAACATAAGGTGGACAACAGCAACAGGAGAGTGTGCCAAACACTGGCAAGGGGAAGCTGGCTATAATACCCATAAGCCTGCCCCCAACAATACACCACCTCCAGGAGGCTTTAATTTCCAATTGCCATCAGCTGGGGAGACTAGCATTCAGAACACTTGAAGTTTATGGGGGACACCTGAATCAAACCACCACAGACACTTCCTTGCAAGGTCTGATGGCCCAGGTTCAATTCCCCAGTACCCACATAAAGCCCAGTGGACAAAATGGCACAGGCACCTGGAGTTTGTTTGCAATGGCAGGAGGCCCTGTCATGTACATTCTTTCACTCCTTCTCTCTCCTTCTCTCTCTTTCAAATAAACAAATACATATATATATATATATATATATATTTAAAAAAAGAAGGCTGGAGAGATGGCTTAGTGGTTAAGGCACCTGCCTGCAAAGCCTAAGAATGCCGTTCAATCTCTAGGTCCCACGTTTAGCCAGGCACACAAGTGATGCAAGGGCGCAATGCTGCTCTTGCCCACAAGGGGGCGCATGCCTCTGGAGTTCTTTCACAGCGACTGAGAGGCTACTGGCACCTCCATTCTCCCATTCTCTCTCTGTCTCTATCTGTCTCAAAAAAAAAAAAAAAGAAAGAAAGAAAGAAAGAAAGAAAGAAAGAAAGAAAGAAAGAAAAGAAAAGCCAGGCGTGGTGGCGCACGCCTTTAATCCCAGCACTCGGGAGGCAGAGGTAGGAGGATTGCCAAGTTCAAGGCCACCCTGAGACCACATAATGAATTCCAGGTCAACCTGAGCTAGAGTGAGACCCTACCTCAAAAAAAAAAAAAAAAAAAAAAAAAAAAAAAAAAAGAAGGCTGGAGGGATGGCTTAGCAGTTAAGACATTTGCCTGCAAAGCCAAAGGACCCAGGTTCGATTCCCCAGGACTCATGTTAGCCAGATGCACAAGGGGGCGCATGCATCTGAAGTTCGTTTGCAGTGGGTGGAGGCCCACTCTCTCTCTCATCAAATATATATATATACATATATATATATAACCAAAAAGTAAAAGAAAAAAGAAAAGAAAACCCAGACCTAGTATTTTACCCCTATCAGGTAACCGCTAAAATCTCAGCCCTTCAGAGCCTGGCCAGTTGTATAGCAGATTTCAGGGTGCCTCTCACTGTGACATCATCAGAAACAGGCCAATCCCTACAGCCTGGTGGCTTGTAGCTGAACCCCTATCAAGTCAGGGGTTCCTACAGGGTCAATGTTGGGAGGGGTCAGCACTGTTTGCCTCACTTGAAATCAGCCCTGGGGATCAGAATGCTGTCCCCACCCCAGGCCTGGGTCTGGGGTCCATCTATGGAGTGGACTTGGCTCCTCCATTTCACAAATACTGGACTGAGGCTCTTTCCAACAAGCAGCAGGGTCTGGACTGTTATCTCCACTCCTGCCTGGTCAGAATAAATTCCCGTGGCCCTTTGCAATCTAAGTCCAGTAACCATCCATGCAGGATCCTCACCCCTCCTTGCTGTGACATGCTGTCCTAGCTGACTGCACTGTGGTCACCTGCTGTGGGGGTCTTTACACTTGCAGCCCTGTGGTTCCAGGCCTTAGAGGGCCAGCCTTCTGTAATGAGAGGGCTGGTCAGAGCTGGGAGGGTGCTGGGGTCCCGCTGCCACCCTCACAATGCTGATCCACCAACGCCGGACGTGCCTGTGCTTGGTAACATCCCCACGGGACCGACATGGGGAGTTAGAGAAGGGGCAGCCAACGGTCTTTAAAATCCACACAGGGGCTGGAGGGATGGCTTAGCGGTTAAGGCGTATGCCTATGAAGCCTAAGGACCCAGGTTCAATTCTCCATGTCCCACATAAGCCAGATGCACATGGTGGCACATGCGTCTGGAGTTCGTATGCAGTGGCTAGAGGCCCTGGCACGCCCATTCTCACTTTCTCTCTCTCTCTCTCTCTCTCTAATAAATAAATAAAATAAAATATTTAAAATCCACACAGTCCACACTCACTGCACCCGAGGGAAACTGAGGCACAGAACAGCTGAGATTCAGCACAGACCCTTCAGAAGTGGGACAAGGTGCTGGAACTAGCTCTTGGGGAACCTTGCCTCCCAGGCCAGGTGTCCCAGGAAACACAACAGCCAAATGCCCCAACATCAGCACCTCAAACTTCTGCAGCACTCCGATAAGAGGTGGACCTTCTTGGGCCTGCTGGAAGCCAGGGCGCATGGCCCTCCCTGCCAGAGTGACAAAGCTGTGAAGCATGGACGCAGCAAACCAGGCTTTAAGGAAGGGAAACTGAGGCACGGGCCCACAGGTGAGACGCTCTCATGAGTGCACATCCATTGTGATCCCATGTCTTTCCTCCAGCAACCCTGTGACAGCAGGAATCTGAGTTCTGGGCTGGGCCACATGCCCACCTGGCCTCACCTGGCCCCGGCCCCCCAGGAGCCATTTACCGTCCAGAGCTGGTCCAAGATATTAATTAAGATAAATCTACCTCAATTTTGAGATTCTCTTATCGTGTAATTTATCAAAATTATGTTAATTATTTCTGTAAGGCAGTGAAATTATTACCTCTTTTGTGTCTGATTTGTATTAATATTCATAATTTAATAATTCAGTACCCTGGCCATCTGGTCAGGGGAACACATGCCTTCCTCCCTCCACCCACGCCAAGACTCTGCCATTGCCCCATGGGCACCCTGGGGCCAACCACCCTGTGTCCCCTGCATGGTCTCCCTCGTCCAGGACCCAAGGATGCCACCCAGTCCCCCAGCTCCTCTGGCCACACAGGTACACGCGGGCTGCTGCCGCCCTGCATGGCAGGTGAAGCCAGCTGAATTGACATTTTCCACACTTTGTGAGTTTTACACTGTAATTTGACATAATTAATGCCTACATTGCTGCTGATAATTTAGCTAGTTAATTAAACTCGGAGGAGATAATTAAGGAAAGGCTACTGCTTGGGTTGCTAATTGTTTTTGTCATTATTTCAAGGGGGCCGACAGCTGCCGGCTGAGTCATCCTATCCTATCAGCTGCTGGGTCATGTGACACTGGGGTCCCTCCGGGGACCCCCTCATTTCCAGAGGAGGGGAGGAACACAGCCGGCTACCTGGCTGCTACCTGGAGCCTTGCCAAGCGCTCCTGGCTGCTCCTGGCCGGTCCTCCCCTCTTCCCCACCAGTGACAGCTCCCAGCGGCTCTCCAGGTTGGGAGGTGGCACCCTGCCTGGGAGCTCTGGCCAGGGGTCACACAAAGGTCAGCTTTTGCAGAGTAGCAGGGACCTCTCCCAGCCCAGCAGCCCAAGGAGTCAGGTAGCCCCTAGCAGCAGCACCTCAGCCTTCTGCAGTGGTTAGATAAAAGATAGAACTTTCTCAGCCCACTGGAAACCAGAAGATCTTGTCCATACAGGGAAGAATGGCCTGGAGAGGGTGCTGGGGCAGAGGAGAAAAGAGGAGGAGGGGGAAACACAGAGATGGAGGGGGGAATAATTGGAGCCATTCTAAGCCCTGTCTAGCCCCACCCCAGGCCCGCTTCCTGTCCCTGGCCCTGCAGAGGGGAGCCCCGTGGGGCCAGCAACAGTGCCACTGCCCACAACACTTCCGCTTATAAAGCCAGCATTGGCACGCCACTGGCACCATTGTCCCCATCTCCCTGATAGGAAGCCAGGGCCCTGCGAGAGGCCCGCATGAGCAGTGGTCTCAGGACCCAGCGCAAGCCCTGCAGAGGCCTGCTGTCCATCCAGGCTCTCCTGGCAGATCCTGATTCTTCCTTCTGTGCCTTTGAGCGGCTCTCATCGCTCTCTCCAGGCCTTACCCAAAGCTGTGAGACGCAGCCAACAAATACCCATATGGGAATGTTTTCTCGTTTTCCCCAGCCTTGAAGAAAACTGGAGAGAGGTTTAAACAGATGGGACTGTGAACTCACATGAGGTGGGATGTGACCTGCACCACTATCTTCCTTGGAAATCAGTCTTTGCAGATGCAATTAGGTATGCTTTTTTTTTTTTTTTTTTTTTTTTTTTTTTTGGGTTTTTCGAGGTAGGGTCTCACTCTGGCCCAGGCTGACCTGGAATTCACTATGTAGTCTCAGGGTGGCCTTGAACTCACGGCGATCCTCCTACCTCTGCCTCCCGAGTGCTGGGATTCAAGGCGTGCGCCACCACGCCCGGCTCTTAGTCACCTTCATGTTGCTGTGACCAGAAACAACAGAAGAAAGAGGTATATTTTGGCTCATGGTTTCAGAAAGTTTCAGTCCATTACGGCAGGGAAGGCCTGGCTGAGTTCCTGGCAGCAGTAGCCTGTGGCAAAGTCTGTTCACTTCATGAAAGATGAGCAAACCTGGGCCTAGAGAGATGGCTTAGCAGTTAAGGTATCTGCCTGCAAAGCCTAAGGACCCAGGTTCAATTCCCCAGAACCCAAGTAAGCCAGATACACATGGTGGCACAGGCATCTGGAATTTGTTTTCAGTGGCTAGAAGCCCTGGTGTGCCCATTCTCTCTCTGCCTCTTTCTCTCTCTCAAATAAATAAATAAAGTAAATTTGTTTAGTTTTAACACCACAAAGAAAAGCATTTGCTGCTTCTAGTTGTCACAAGCCTGGCCCCTGGCAGCTGAGAGTGTTTGGCTGGGCTTTCAATTCAGGACAGATGAGACTGGACATTCAGGTTGACCACTGCTGATGGGCAAACAGGCTCCTGGACCGTGCAGCTTGCTTCACACACAGTGGCCACTAGCGGTGGCTGTCAAGCACCTGAAGTATAGCCAGCGGTGCGAAGGAGCAGAAACAAAAACCACGTGGACCCAAAAGGCACCATAGTGCTGAGAAGAAGGGATGGAGGAGTGCCCAGCACTGAAACACCTCTGTCACACCCTCCAAGGCTCAGGGACATTGTGGAAGAGGGGGCGGATAGAATGGAAGAGCCAAAGGAAGGGTATGACTTCTTACAATGCAACCGCCCAGACAGAAATTGGCCTCGATATCCATGATCTTGCAGTGCCTAGCAATACCTTCGTAAGACCCTCAAAATAGAAGAAAAAGATGATGACAGCAAATTAAAAGAGAGACTAATGGAGAGAGGGAGGGGATATGATGGAGGAGTGGATTCTGTGGAATGGGGAGGGGAGGGAAATTGGTGTTTTCTGTAAAAGTGGAATGGGGAGGGGAGGGAAGATATCATGAGACTTCTGTTAATTCCAGGTCATGGACCAGAGTTGTCAAAAAAAAAAAAAAAAAAAAAATTAATTTAAAAAACCGCGTGGAATTTCCCATCTTTTTTTTTATTTATTTATTTATTTATTTATTTATTTATTTATTTATTTTTCCCCATCTTTTCTTGTTTCTCCTTCTTCTCTGGTGCCGGGGATGGAATGCATGCAGGCTGGGGAGATGCTGTACTGTTGAGCCACACCCTAACCCTCACTGGGGAAGTTTAGACAACATTCTACCACTGAGTTACACTCCTAGACTTCTCTCTCTCTCTCTTTCTTTCTTTCTTTCTTTTTTTATTTATTTTTTTTTTTTTTTTTGAGGTAAGGTCTCACTCTAGACCAGGCTGACCTGGAATTCACTCTGTAGTTCCATGCTGGCCTTGAACTCACAGCAATCCTCCTACCTCTACCTCCCAAGTGCTGGAATTAAAGGCATGTGCCACCACACCTGGCCATTTTTATTTTTTATTTTGAGACAGGGTCTAAGTTGTAGCCAAGATAGTCCTGGAACTCTCTGTCCTCCTACCTCAGCCTTCCCAGTAGCTGGGGTGACAAGCCTGAGTCTTGGGCTCCTGCTCACAGTGACTATTCTTAAACCATCAACACACATTTACCAAAGTGGCCTGAATGTCCTTTAAACTCTGGCCCAGCCACTGCCCTCGTGTGCTGCTGACAGTTCTTCTCACGGGGCACCATCCAGTTCCTGGCACCTCCACCTACACCCACCTACAAACCCACCCTCCCCTTTCCAGAAAGTTCTCCCATGTAAATACATAAGGCTAGCAATGGCCCGTGTGGCTATTTAATGTTAACACCATTTAATTTCATGCAACTGAGAGAGCAAACACAAAAGGTTTATTTATTTGCTTACATGTGCGTGTGCGTGTGTGTGTGCACGTGCATGCTAAGGTCTCTTGCCACTGCAAACCAATGCCTGTTTGGCTTTACATGAGTGGCTGAGAAATTGAACTGGGACTGGCAGGGTTTCCCAGCAAGTGCCTGTGGTATCCCCCATAAACTCGTGTTCTGAATGCTTGGTCTCCGGCTGGTGGCAATTTGGGAGGTGGAGCCTTGCTGGAGGACATGTGTTGTTGGGGGCAGGCTTAGGGGTGTCACAGTCAGCTCCCCCTTGCTAGAGCTCAGCTCACTCTCCTGTTGTCCACCTGCTGTGGCAGACGTGATGTCCAGCCTCTGCTCATGCCACGCTGTCCCCTGCCATCTTGGAACTTCCCCTCGAGACTGTAAGCAAAAATGCTTTCCTCCCATCACTATTTTTGGTCAGGTGCTTTATCCCAGCAGTAACCGTAACATGCCTCTCACTGTAAGCTATCTCCCCTTTCCAAAGGTTTGTTTAGATGTGCGTGTATGGATACGTGTGTGCCCAAAAACTCAGGGAAGGTGTTTTCCTTTCTACCTTCTTTGAGACAGGGTCTCTCTGCTGAGTGTGCCACCTAGCTGACCTGTGAACTTCCGGATTCTTCTGACTCCACCTCTCATTGCTACAAGTGCGTTGGGATCATGGGCACTTGTGCCACTTTACATCTGGCTTTATGTAGGTGCTGGGGAATTGAGAGTGGGTTAGCAGGCTTGCAAGTATGCGCCTTTTACCCACTGAGCCATCTGCCCAGCCCCAAACTCAAAGGTTTTACCTATTATTTATTTATTTATTTATTTATTTATTTATTTATTTAAGAGATAGAGAAAGAAAGGCAGATCGGGCTGGAGAAATGGCTTAGTGGTTAAGGCATTTGCCTTTGAAGTCAAAGGCTCCGGGTTCGATTCCCCAGGACCCACGTAAGCTAGATGCACAAGGAGCACATGCATCTGGAGTTCGTTTGCAGTGGCTAGAGGCCCTGGCGTGCCCGTTCTCTCTCTGTCTGCTGCTCTTCTCCTTCTCTGCTTGCAAATAAATAAATAAATAAATTTTAAAAAATATTAAAAAAAAGAAAGGCAGATATATATATGTTTATATATACATATATATATGTATATGTGTGTGTGTGTACATATATATATATATATATGTATACACACACACACACAAAGAGAATGTGTATGCCAGGGCCTCTAGCCACTGCAAATGAACACACCACTTTGTGCATCTGGTTTTACGTGGGTCCTAGGGAATTGAACCTGGCTTTACCAACAAGCACCTTAACCGCTAAGCCATCTCTCCAGCCCAAATAAAAATATTTTTAAAAATATTTTATTTATTTAATTTGAGAGAGAGATACAGAAATAGGCAAGTAGAGAAAGAGAGCAAGAGAATGGGCATGCCAGGGCCTCCAGCCACTGTAAACAAATCCCAGATGCGTGTGTCCCCTTGTGCATCTGGCTTTCGTGGGTCCTGAAGACTTGAGCCTCGAACTGGCGGTCCTTAGGCTTCACAGGCAAGTATTTAACTGCTAAGCCATCTCTCCAGCCCTAAAAAAAAATTTTTTTTTTTTGGTTTTGCGAGGTAGGGTCTCACTTTGGTCCAGGCTGACCTGGAATTAACTATGTTATCTCAGGGTGGCCTCGAACTCTCGGCGATCCTTCTACCTCTGCCTCCCGAGTGCTGGGATTAAAGGCGTGTGCCACCACGCCCAACTCTAAAAATATTTTTTAAAAAGATAAAACCTGGGCTGGAGAGATGGCTTAATGGTTAAGGAGCTTGCCTGCAAAGGCAAAAGATCCCAGTTCGATTCTCCAGAACCCACGCAAGCCAGATGCACAAGGGAGTGCATGCATCTGGAGTTCATTTACAGTGGCTGGAAGCCCTGGCTCTCCCTCTCTCTCTCTCTTTGCCTCTTTCTCTCTCTCAAATAAGTAATAAAATATATAAAATATATTTTAAAACATATTTTTATTTAAGTGGGGGCACATGGGTGTACCACTGCAGATAAACTCCAGATGCATGTGTCACTTTGTGCATCTGGATTTATGAGGGTACTGGGGATTTGAACTGGCCCCAACAGTTTTGCAAGCAAGTGCCTTTAACCACTGAGCCATCTCCCCAGCCCAGGTTTCACCTTTTTAAGAAAGGAGGATTGTGACATATTTTTCAAGTTGTGATGAGATAAGGGGCTCTGGAGGGTGTGCCTTCAACTGGATTACATCTGGTGCCCTTTATGAAGTACCAGGAGGCGGCAGAAGAAAGGGTGAGATTCTTATCAGCAGTTCAATGGGCCTCTTTCCCGCTATCCGTCTTCATCAGCCTTGGGAGACAGCTAGCGTGGGATCAGACCTCCAACCTGGGATGGGAGGAGTGTGATTCCTCACTGCCAACCAGCCTGAGGGGAGACACCAGTGCACCAGCAGACAGATGGGCTCCCAGCACTGCCACAGCCACTTGGCCAAAGATCTCTGATCAGCCTGGGCCTGGGAGGCAGGAAGAGACTCAGGACAGGGCAGGAGGTCTGGGCTCCAGGTGAGGGGGAAGCTGGGAGCCAAAGCAGCCACAGGGGAGGGCGGGGGAGGGGGGTAGATTCCAGCTGCAGAGCCAAAAGCGTACGATGGCTGCTCTGTCCTCTGGCTGTCCCCTTCCCAGAAGGGTCAGGAACTCGCAGGGAAACAGGAGGTGAGACCATAGATAGAGTTCGTACCCACCTCCCACTGCACACTCTGGGTCCCAGGGCTCCCGAACGCCAAAGCCCCTTGCACGTCTCCCGAGTGCCTCCCACACTGCAGCGTCCGTGCATGGATGCGACTCAGACAGGACTTGACCCCCCCCACCCACCCCCCGGACAAGAGGTCATGCACCAAGGAACACCCGCCAAACCCATTCCCAGTGCAGTCTCCAGCTCTGAGGGACCCTAAATCCTGTCTCTCCTGCTCTCTCCTCCCAGCTCAGCTCCTGGTCAGGAAACAGCTCCCAGGATCTCACAGCGAGACTCGGGTCAAGGCTCGGCCAGGATCTGTCTCCATGTGCCTGTCCCTGCAGCCGGAAAGGTGGCCAGTAGCTTGAGATATGGGCCTCACTCATTCATTCATGGGTTCACTCATTCAACAAACCAGTGCAGCTCTGGCATGCGCCTGGCACTGTTCTGGTGGGGATGGGTGAGTTCTTTGACCTCAAGGACATCAACCTTAAAGGGCAGCAGGTAGACGAATATCCAAGCCTAGAGCTTGGGTGCCTGCCTCTGTAAGGAGGGCACACGTAGGCTGAGATCTGGAAGCAGGAGTGGCCTTGCTGAGAGCGTGCTCCAGGCGCAAGGCCAGTACGTGAAGCCCTGGGCGCAGAGACGGGGCAGCAGGAGCCGAGAGAGCATTTGGCAAAGAAGTGAGACGCTACGAGGACACAGCCTCGACCCTAGCACAGGATGGTGGGTCACTCCGTGCCACCACCCCACCTTGCCTCCTCCTTCTTCTGCTATAGCCACTCAAGCCCAAAGCCAGGCCTGAGAGGGGCAACCCCTCCCCATACATCTCCACGCAGCAATATTCTGGGCTACTTCCAGGGACAGTGCTTGCTGCCTACACAGGTGAGAAGGGGGCATCCGGTCAGGCTCTCCTGGGCCATCAAGATGGACTCCATCACGGTGTGGGTCTCTCCTTTCCTTACAAGCTCTCGCTGTGACCTGGGGTGGGTGAGGTGCAGGGATGATTCAATTCCAACTGGGGAATACCCAAGGGCCACCTCAGGGGATCCCCCAAGTGCACCCTGCACTGGCTTTCAGTACAGGCACAACCCTCCGTCGGTCCCCATACTCCATGTCCCCTCCACCACTGCGCCCTGTAAGGTAACAGGCACTAGGCCCTCAACACATGGCAAGGATGCCACCCAGGCCTGCCTCAGGGCCTGGGCCACCAGAGGAAGGTTACTGACCACCTGGCATCCCAAGACAGCATCTGGGGTTCGCAGAGGGCCTCTCTGATGAAAGAGCAGAGTGTCAGTGCCGGGCCCCTCCTCTGTGTAACTAGGCAACACTCCCTTCCAGAAGTCCCCCCAGCTGCCCTGACCAGTCTCCACCCCATGTGGGAGGAGCCAGGGTCCACTCCACCTGGGCATAGTCCAGAAGTCTGGAGAGCTACTGACGCCCAGGTACCAGCCCCAGATCAACATCTGACCTGCTGTGTAACTTTGGGGAGTTGCAGCCCCTCTCTGAGCTCCCACTTGCTCCAGGCAGCCCTGGCACTGTGGTGTGTTGCTGTCTCCTCCTGGTGGCCAAGAGGCTGCAATGCAGTGGGTCACCCAATGGGTCAGGCCTAGCGTGATGTGGGGGGCAGGGTCAGGCAGGTCTGCCAAAGCCCCTCCAAGCCTTGTGCTCTTAATACACAAGAGACCCAGGGGTTCTGCACTGAGCTGTCCAAAACACCCAGTGCCCGAGGAACAAGGTCACGCCGCCACACCTGACTGAGTCCCCGAGGAACAAGGACACGCCGCCACACCTGACTGAGTTATTGCAGGCCAGACAGCAGGGGCACCTGGTACTTCCCTCCAGCTTCCCCAGCGCCGCTGAGCATCCACAAACCTGCAGACCACAGTCCCACTATGCCTATGGCCAGACACACCATTCGTGACCACCTGAGGACCCCATTCTCTCACACCGAGGCATCCTCTGTCCCTGGTCACTTTTGCCAGAGGGACCTGGGCATTGTGATCCCCACACAACACCCACATCTGTCCCCTACAAGCCTACATCAGCCCATTTGGGCAACTAGGCAAAGACCAAAATGCTCAGCGAGAGGGCCAGCCACCAAAGAATCAGAGCACGTGGCCAGAGACTGGGAGGCAGGTGCTTGGGCCAGGTGCCGGGTCCCCAGTACATGCAGGCAAGAGTGGGAACAGCAGCAGAAGGTTCAGTATTTTTATTAAGGCCACAAGGGCCCTGGAGACCCCAAGTGCCGCATCCAGGGCCACAGCACCAGTCTTCCTGAGTCCAAGGGGCAGGCCGGAGCTAGTGACGGGCAGGTCACCCCAGTTAGCTGCCCTTGCTTTTCGAGGTCCAGATCTTGGGCAAGCGGAACTTGGACCTCTTCCTCTGGAGACCTGAGGGAGACAAGGCCTGAGGCTCCCACACAGGACCCTGCAGGAGTGCCCTCCCTTGCCGAGAAGCACGGCCATGGAGAAATTCTGCCGGACACCCCACACCCTGCAGTCGTCTGCTGCTTCTCGGCTCCCCATCACACCCCATCCACAGTTATTGGCCATTTCTTGGCTCTTGAGGCTAGGGAGCTTGGTCCACAGTTCACACCTGCTTGTCCTGTAAGGACTGTGGCCTGGGTCCCAGCCCTGACACCACAGGAGGCCTAGATCACCCAAGCCCAGGAAGCCCATCATGCCCACCCCTGCCCGGCCCACAGGCCTACCGAGGTTCTGGATCATGTTCTGTAACATCTGGTCCTCTTCCTGCTCCCTGAAACAGGGATGTGGGTGGCTGTGAGAGGTACAGACCCTGCAGAGGGGCCTAAGACCCTATGCAGGGCCCTGTGCTCTTTCTCTACCATCTCCCCTGGCATAGGCAGATGCTCCACTCCCTCACTACCATTCCAGGTCCCTGCCCTCCCCAACCCAGTGCCTCAAGACTGGCCTGGGGACAGCAAGGGATCTGGGTTAACTCAGGCTAAGGCTCTAGCAGGGTCACAGAAGACCCAGTTTGAGCTTGGGCATGGTGACACACACCTTTAATCCCAGCACTCAGGAGGCAGAGGTAGGAGGATCACCATGAGTGCAAGGCCACCCTGAGACTACATAGTGAATTCCAGGTCAGCCTGGATTAAAGCAAGACCCTACCTCGAAAAACTAAAATAAAAATAAAAATAATAAAAATGAAGTGTTGAACCCAGATTTGGTGGCGCACGCCTTCAATCCCAGCACTCGGGAGGCAGAGGTAGGAGGATCACTGTGAGTTCGAGGCCAGCCTGAGACTACATAGTGAATTCCAGGTCAGCCTGGGCTACAGTGAAACTCTACCTTGAAAAACAACAAAAGAGGAAAAAAAATGAAGTGTTGGGTGCTCAGAAGATTGCACAGTGGTTAAAAGCATTTAATTTTGCAAAGCCTGTTGACCCAGGTTCAATTCCCAAGGCCCCCATGCTAGCTAGACACAAAAAAAGTGGCGTGTCTGGTGTTCATCTGCAGTGAAAGAGGCCCTGGCATGCAAATAAGTAAATAAATTAATTAAACTAAAAGAAGCTTAAACCGGGCAGTGTGATGATATATGGCTGTCATCCTAGCTACTCAGGAGCTGGGGCAGGAAAATTATGAGCTTAAAGCCTGCCTGGGCTACAAAGTGAAATTCCAGAACAGACTGAGCTACAAAGTCAGCCCAAGACCAGCCACAGAAACCTACTAAGATGATGTCTCAAAATAAAAGCTAAAAATAGGGTTGACAGGCATGGGGCGCCATCTTTAATCCCAGCACTTGGGAAGCAGAGGTAGGAGGATTGCTGTGAGTTGGAGGCCAGCCTGGATCTATAGAGTAAATTCCATGTCATCCTGAGCTAGAGTGAGATCTTTCCTCAAAAAAAAAAAAAAAAAAAAAAAAAAAAAAAGGGCTGAGAATGCTGAGAATGTGGCTCCCCAGACATTGAAAGACTCAGTGGTAGAGCTCCTGCCTAGAATCCCCAGACTGGGGTTGAAAGTGTGACTCCCAGTGGGGCTGGAGTGTGGCTAGGTAGCTCCTGCCTAGAATCCCCAGTGAGGGGCTGGGGTGTGGCTCAGTGCCTAGAATCCCCCAGTGAGGGGCTCCCTGCCTAGAGTCTCCCAGTGAGGGGCTGGGGTGCTGCCCAGTGGTAGAGCACCTGCCTAGAATCCCCCAGTGAGGGGCTGGGGGTGTGGCTCAGTGGTAGAGCTCCTGCCTAGAGTCTCCCAGTGAGGGCTGGAGTGTGGCTCAGTGGTAGAGCTCCTGCCTAGAATCCCCCAGTGAGGAGCTGGGGTGTGGCTCAGTGGTAGAGCTCCTGCCTAGAATCCCCCAGTGAGGGGCTGGGGTGTGGCTCAGTGGTAGAGCTCCTGCCTAGTGAGGGGCCCTCAGTGAGGGGCCTGAATCCCCCAGTGAGGAGCTGGGGTGGGCTCAGTGGTAGAGCTCCTGCCTAGAATCCCCCTGGGGCGTGGCTCAGTGAGGGGAATCCCCCAGTGAGGGGCTGGGGTGTGGCTCAGTGGTAGAGCTCCTGCCTAGAATCCCCCAGTGAGGGGCTGGGGTGTGGCTCAGTGGTAGAGCTCCTGCCTGCCCCAGTGAGGGGCTGGGGGCCTCAGTGGTAGAGGCCTAGAATCCCCAGTGAGGGGCTGGGGTGTGGCTCAGTGGTAGAGCTCCTACCTCTAGAATCCCCCAGCTGGGAGTGTGGCTCAGTGGTAGAGCCCTGCCTAGAGTCTCCCAGTGAGGGGCTGGGGTGTGGCTCAGTGGTAGAGCTCCTGCCTAGAATCCCCCAGTGAGGGGCTGGGGTGTTGCCCACTGGTAGAACACCTGCCTAGCATGCATGAAGCCCTAGGTTCCATCTCTAGTATCAAAAAAAAAAAAAAAAAAACCAGAAGGATTTTTAGAGTCAGCTCCTAGCTTTGTAGGCCACATGGTGAGGGTCCAATAGCCACACTGAACTACAGAGACACAGGACATTTCCAGCATGACAGAAAGCTCCACGGGGCAGTGCTGGCCCTGAAGGACCTGAAGATCCCACATGCTCTCTGGTCTGGCTCCTTCTTACTAAGAGAGGAGGCCAGCTGCCCAGATCCCTGACAACGCTCCTCCGTCTTGCTCCCTCACCTGATCCGGTCCTCATCCAGGAAGTCCACAATGTCGCTACGGTCATTGACGGTGCTCACATACTGACTCAGGAGCTCTTGTTCCCGCTGCCTGTCCTGCAGTGACTTCAGACCCTCTGTGGGGACAGCCTACAGTTAGGATCAGGGGTACAACGACCCCACTGTCCATGGCATGCTTCCTTACTCAGGAGAAGAGTGAGGTGCCATGGGCTGGGTGGGGCATGGGCTGCGCAAGGAACGGGCCACTGGGCCTGAGTGTGGGGGCCTGAGTGCATGCTCTGAATGGTGAAGCTGCATTTGGGGTTCCTGTCCTCCTGTCCTTGAGCCCTAGGACAGCTGCCTGGGGCCGTTGGGAGGCCTGCACTTAGGAGCGCATGACCGGCACAGAGCAGTTAAAAGACTTGGGCAGACACAACCAACAAGTTCACGGCTAGACTCTCAGAGCGGGTGTGGGTTCCCGGGAATGGAACCCTTCCACGTGCGCTGGTGTGCGCTCTGTGGCTCTCGGGCCCTGCTTCCTGGGGAGTAGGAACGTGGGGCAGGGTGAGTACACACCAGGCCTGGCCATCAGCCTGCGCAGCTCGCCCTCGAGGTCCAGCTGCCGCTCCTCCAGGCACTGGTCCTTGAACCTGCAGGGCATATGGGTCTGAGGTCTGGCCCTGGTGGGTCAGTTCCTTCCCATACCTCCTGGGGTGGTGCCTGTAGGCTGTGGCAGATGCTGGGGACCTCACTTGTACATCAGCTCCGACTCCAGCCGTAGCAGCAGCTGCTTCTCATGGATAAGCCGGAACCAGTCCACCATGAGGCTGTCCTCCGTGGCATCTGTTCAGAGACGTGGCTGGGCAGAGAGGCCACAGGCCACCCCGGTACAGAGGGGCAGGCCTGGGACAGGGCCATAAGTGTCCCCACAAGGAGAGCTGGCAAGGGTGTTCGGGATGGCTGGCCTGCAGCCAGTGGGGCATATGGCCAGCCTGAGGCCAGCAGTGGTGTAGCTGTCCAGTGGGGTGTAGCCAGCCAGCCTGGGCACGGCTACCCAGTAGAGACTGGTCATTCAGTGGATTGTGGCAGGCCAGTGTGGATACGACCAGAGGGAGTATGGTTACCCAGTGGGTATGGCCAGCCAATGCAGGCATGACCAGTCACTGGGGACACGGTCAACCAGCAGAGGTGTGGCTTCTCATTGAGGGTGCGGTTAGCCATCAGGGGTGTGGTCAGCCTCCAGGGCATGGCCAACCAGGAATGTGGTGGATCACTGGAAGAGTGGCCACCCAGCAGCACCCAGTGCATGGCCAGTGTGGCCTGGACCCCCCACTCACCTCCCTCGGCTGCCCGCAGTCGCTTCTCCAGTTCCACGCCCCTGAGCTCCAGCATGTCCAGCTGCCTCTCAATGTTCTGCAGCTCCTTCTGGATCTCCTCTTGGGAGATGTAGTCCGGGTGCAGCTGGGGACCAAGGGACAGTGAACAGGACCACAGGAACACCACCACCACCACCACCACCCCCAGCCCAGCTTACTCACCCTGACCGGAGATTTCATGGTCTCATCAGGAAGAGCCGGGGTGCTGGCCAGGCCCTTGGGCCTCCCTAGAGAAGGAGCAAGCTGAACTCCTGGGCCTTAGGACACCTCACCCAATAAAACCCCAACATGGCCTATAAGAGGTCTGGCCTCTCTATGCTAGGCCCGGTGAGCTCCAAAGCCCCAGTAAGCACTACCCCCTTTATCTACACCCCAAATTGAACACCATCTTCAAGGCTGACCTGCTGTGACCTGAGGCTGAACCTTCTCCTTCCAGCTGTGGGCACGTGCTTCCTGCCCTGAGGGCTCTGGTCGAAGCCAGTCGGCAGAAACGTCAAGATTGGCAGGGACAGCCAATTTCCTGCGGTGGGACGGGGACGGGGAGGCAGCTGCCAACACACAGGTGCGGGGTAGAAACGTGTGTCAGCCCAGCAGGTCACAGCCCTGCCCTGAGCCAGGACCCCTGAGAGCCCAGCCTGAGCTCTTTCCCATGTCCACCCAGAGAAGAAGCATCTGGAAAACCCACATAGGGCTCACGCTACTCAAGGCCAGAGTGACCCGGGAGGCTGGGTGGAGTAAAGCAACAGCACTAAGAACACATGACACACACATGTGCACACATACAGCACATGCCAAACACATGTGAACATTAGTGTGCTCTATACTCAGCATGCCCACACCTACCCACACTGCAACACATGCACACACATGCACCATGCCTGAACACACATGCATGCAGATGCATCCTGATCAACATGCTCAGCACATGCACTCCATGTGTGCATTACCCTCACACATATGCACGAGTGCTCCATATGTGGGACACACGTACATACATCCTGCTTGAACAGGCATGTGCACACACACGCCCTACACACAAATGGCATGTCCTACATGTATACGCTTACACATATCTGAGCACACATGTGCAGGCATGTCACCCAAATACTCATGCATTTGCATCCCACATCAGCACATACATGTGCACATGTACCCCCTCCTCCTGCTGAGCAGGCTCCCTGCCAACCCCCACAGGTGTGTGCACATTCAGGGCACACCCCCAGGCTCCCGCCAGCATTACCTGTGAGGCTGGGTCCAGGACTGGCCGATCTCTGCGTCCTCTCGGGCTGCACGGGGGTCAGGGTGATGTGTACGCTCACTTCTGAGCTGCAGGAAACCTTCTTGGGCGCGTCTTTCCCCCTTGGCTCTGAGACCTGTGGCTCTCTCTGCTGTAGAGTCCTAGGAAGAGGCAAAGCAAAGGTCAGCCGAGCCCAGCCCTCAGGAGCACGCTCAAAGCCATGTGCCCACAGCCAAGGGGAACAGGATGCTTGGCCTCCACCTGCTCATCTAGGAGGCTGCCCCAAAATGTGTGCACAGGCTGAGGGTACACACAGGTCAGGTGTGCTGATGCCCTCCCCGGGCCTAGGCCCTGGTCCTCATGTGGACACACACATGAGCCCCCATGCCCAATTTGGACATGAAGACCACTGCTGGACATCCATGTGTCCTCCATGCTGTGAGGTCTCCGTCCGTCACCCTACCAGTGTGAGGTGCCCCCTGTCACCCTGTGAGTGTGAGTCACCCATAAGCCAGTTGGTGTGAGGCCTCTCCCATCAGCCGGCTAGTGAGATGTCCTGTCACCCTACTGCTCTGCTTGGCCCACGATGCTCAAGCTGCTATGACTCGGCTTTCCCCTCATTTACAGAAAGGTTCCTCCATGCTGTGCTCCCACAAGCACTTGTGCTGTATGCCTGCCTGGCTCCCATCACAGGCCACTGGGCACAGGTGTGGTCCCAGCAGGGTAACTCTGCCACAGCCCATCCCAACTCACCTCTCAGTAGAGCTTTTCTTACCCACAGGTCTCAGGCGGGCCCTCCAACCTTCTGGGCCCTCCTCATGGCCTTCCTGGGGCTGGCACTTGGGCCTGGGTGGGGACAGGATGTGGATGTGGATGCCATAGCAAATTAAAGGTGTGCTCCTCCGAAGACAGCCCCCCGAGCCAGCCCAGAAAGCAGGATGGACAGAGGTTCCAGTCTGACCTCTTATCCTATGTGTCCCTGGGGGAGTCAGCTGCCTTCTCGAGGCCTTGATTTCCCCTCTGCCTAACGAGGGGCCACTGACTCTGTGTGTCGTGAGAAGGAACAGCTGGCCACAACTGCCCACCCATCTGCACCCTTTATCTCACAGCTGAGGGGCTTTAACAGAGTGCTTAGCCAAGAGAAAGATCTGGAAATACAACTTTCGCAGGGTACCAAGTCCAGCCCCAGGACAGTTAAATAAAAAGGCCCTAAGATAGGAGGCCTCCAGGAAGAGCCAGGCTCCAGGGGAGCAGAAGGACCCGAATCCCAAGCCAGGCCATCATGAATGTGGACAGGGCCTCCTTCCACACCTCGAAGCAACTGCTGAGGGCAGAAGACCCAGCGACCTGGGCTGAGGCGCCAATCTGGGGCACTGTGCATCAGTGATCAAACAACGTGACTCTGGGGGTGTTACAGGATACAGCCTAACAGGGATACAGGGGGCAGGTGAAGAGCCAGGGGACGTGATGAGGCAGATACCAGCCATCCTGGGAGCTGAGCAAGGTGACAGCAGGCATTCACAATGCTCTCCAGGGAGAAGGGAACCATGGCTCAGGGAGAAACCTGTCCAGTGGCAATTCCAGGGGCTCAGCACCCTTGGCCCCTCACACTCAGTTAGGGGTTCTTACCCATGGCCCTTGGGGTGTCTGCCTGCAGCCTGGAGCCCACACTGGTCCTGCTGACCCCTGAGGGTACGACCAGGCTCCCGCTGCTAGCCTGGGGCGGTGCAGATGGTCGTGAGGTTCTGCCCATTTTCAGGGGTGCTGGTGGCTCCATCTTGGAAGGGGGACTGAGGGGCTGGGGAGCAGCCGAGCTTGACAGCTTGGCTGAGGGAATTGCCCGTGGTCCTTCAGTCTTGGGATGGGCATTCTGGGCAGAGGAAGTAGCTGAGGAGGGCCTATGGGGAAGAGAGCGGGCATCAGGCATGGGTGGACCCCGGAGTTCCTTCCAGCATTACAGTCCCACAGTCCCCTCTCCCCTGCCAGGGAGCTAGTTGTCAGCATTTCCTCTCTGAACACAGGCTAGTCTACCTCAGTGAGGGGCAGCCCACAGCATCTACTTAGACTCTTAGCTATTTTATGTTCCCATTGAATCTACTGTCAGTTGAGATTAAAATGTCCCCCAAACAAAACATGTACACAGGTTTCCAGGATTAACAAGCAATAGGATTCTGGCTGGAGTCACAGGCTGACCTGGGCCTACCTGGCTCATTGCTAACTGACTCATAGATGGTACAGCCCAGCTGGGCTCTATGACTTTGGGCCGCCTGCACTCCCTCGGCTCGCACACATGCTGTAAGGGGGCTGCAGACACAGAATCCAGGCAGCCCCTCTGCACTCCATCCTGGGAGAGTCAACACGGACACTCCTCCCAATCCTGTGATCATCCAGGAGTCTCTGGGCCTGAGAGGAAAGGGGTGGGGTCAGACAGTTCCTAGCCAGGAGCCCCACCCAAAAGAAAGGGCGTTGTGAGGCAGTTGTGTGTTGGGCAGCCTGAGACAGAATGTCCTTACTAACAGCTGTTAGATTAAATGGGGTCCCCCTAAACCTCATGTCCACAAGGAAGCCTGGGGTATAATCTTATTCAGAAAAAGGCCTAGGCAGATGTGAGCATATTAAGGATGTGATAACACTGGAACACAGTGGCTCTGTGCAGAAATGTTACCATTGTCAGAGACAGAAGACACACGGTGGTTCATGCTTGCAATCCTAGCACCAGGGCAGCTGAAGCAGGAGGTTCAGGAGTTTGAAGCCAGACTGAAGGTTTTTAAGATGGTATGTTTAAAAAGAAAAACCAAGGCCTAGGGGCTAACGAGATGACTCAGCAATGAAGGTGCTTGCCTGCAGAGCCTAATGACCCGAGTTTGGTTCTCCAGTACCCACATAAGGCACAAAGTGGCACATGCATCTGGAACTCATTTGCAGTGGCTAAAGGCTCTGCCATGCCCATTCTCTCTCTTCTCTCTCTGCTTGCAAATAAATAAATAAAGATATTTTTTAAGCCAGGCGTGGTGGCGCACGCCTTTAATCCCAGCACTCAGGAGGCAGAGGTAGGAGGATCGCCATAAGTTCGAGGCCACCCTGAGACTACATAGTTAATTCCAGGTCAGCCTGGACCAGAGTGAGACCCTACCTCGAAAAACAAAAACAAAATATATATATTTTAAAACCCAGCTGGGTGTGGTGGCATGAACCTTTAATGCCAATATTCAAGACGCAGAGGTAGAAGATTGCTATGAGTTTGAGGCCACCCGGAGACTACAAAGTGAATACCAGGTCAGTCTGGGCTAGAGTGAGACCCTACCTCGAAAAACCAGAGGAAAAAAAGGCCTAAGGATGTAGCTTAACAATAGAAAGCCTAGAATCCCCTAGGTAGGTGTGGCTCAGTGGTAGAACTCCTGCCTAGAATCCCCCAGTGAGGGGCTGGGGGCGTGGCTCAGTGGTAGAGCACCTGCCTAGAATCCCTCCCCCACCCCCACCTCAATGAGGGGCTGGAGGCATGGCTCAGTGGTAGAGCTCCTGCCTAGAATCCCCAGTGAGGGGTTGGGGCGTGGCTCAGTGGTAGAGCTCCTGTCTAGAATCCTCCAGTGAGGGGCTGGGGCGTGGCTCAGTGGTAGAGCTCCTGCCTAGAATCCCCCAGTGAGGGGCTGGGAGTGTGGCTCAGTGGTAGAGCTCCTGCCTAGAATCCCCCAGTGAGGGGCTGGGGGCGTGGCTCAGTGGTAGAGCTCCTGCCTAGAATCCCCCAGTGAGGGGCTGGGGTGTGGCTCAGTGGTAGAGCACCTGCCTAGAATCCCCCAGTGAGGGGCTGGGGTGTGGCTCAGTGGTAGAACTCCTGCCTAGAATCCCCCAGTGAGGGGTTGGGGCGTGGCTCAGTGGTAGAGCTCCTGTGTAGAATCCCCCAGTGAGGGGCTGGGGGCGTGGCTCAGTGGTAGAGCTCCTGCCTAGAATCCCCCAGTGAGGGGCTGGGAATGTGGCTCAGTGGTAGAGCTCCTGCCTAGAATCCCCCAGTGAGGGGCTGGGGGCGTGGCTCAGTGGTAGAGCACCTGCCTAGAATCCCCAGTGAGGGGTTGGGGCGTGGCTCAGTGGTAGAGCTCCTGTCTAGAATCCTCCAGTGAGGGGCTGGGGCGTGGCTCAGTGGTAGAGCTCCTGCCTAGAATCCCCCAGTGAGGGGCTGGGGGTGTGGCTCAGTGGTAGAGCTCCTGCCTAGAATCCCCCAGTGAGGGGCTGGGGTGTGGCTCAGTGGTAGAACACCTGCCTAGAATCCCCCAGTGAGGGGCTGGGGTGTGGCTCAGTGGTAGAACTCCTGCCTAGAATCCCCCAGTGAGGGGCTGGGGTTGTGGCTCAGTGGTAGAGCTCCTGCCTAGAATCCCCCAGTGAGGGGCTGGGGGTGTGGCTCAGTGGTAGAGCTCCTGCCTAGAATCCCCAGTGAGGGGCTGGGGTGTGGCTCAGTGGTAGAGCTCCTGCCTAGAATCCCCCAGTGAGGGGCTGGAGTGTGGCTCACCTTTGAATACCTTTGTAGAATCCCTCAGTGAGACACTTCTGCCAGTGAAGCTGTCCTCTTGGCAGTGCCCTGACACTAACTCAACGATCACCCCCTTGTGTGCTCTGGCTGGTCAGTGTCTAGAAGTCACTGCACAGGTGACAGCCAGAGTCTAGCTCTGGTCAGACAAGCTGACAGAAGCTTTGAGCCAGCCAGCGAGGTGTCTCAGCTCAATACCTGTTTACCATCTGCAAGACCAGGCAGACAGTCCTGGGGCATCAAACAATATGTGTTGACACAGTGACCCAGCCTCTGACACCCTGCCCACCACCTCCTATGCTACTACCTCTTCTCCCCATTTCCCAGGTGAGGAAACTGAGGCCACATGGCCAGGGAGGGGCAGAGCTTCCATACATCCTGGTGAGCAGGTCGTGGCTACACCCTCAACCTGTCCACGTACCTGCCTGGAGCTGGAGTGCCAGCCCCCGCCAACCCCGGCAGGGCCTTCTTGAGAAAGCTCCGCGCTTGCTCCCTGCTGCTCTCCCGGGCGGGGTCATCTGCCACAGCGGGAACCCTACTGGCAAGGCCACTGCTGGCCAGGGCAGGGGTCTGGAAGAACTTCTCCCGGGCCTGCTGTGTCCTAGAGGCCGAGGGGGTCCAGCCTGGCATGGTCCCTGTCACTGGAGATGCTAGGCTCGAGTTGAGTTGGGTCTTAGAAGCTGTCCCTTGTGAAGATATCCGGTCTTGGGGTGCAGCAGGGCGAGGTTCCTGGATACTTGGGGGTACAGAAGGATGAGAGTCCAGGGTACGTATGGGTGCAGCAGGGCGAGGGTCTAGTGCAGGACGGGAGCTGACAGTCGCTGTGCCTTGGGCAGGCGATGACCATCCTGTTGGGGAGCTGTTGGTTACGTGGGAGCGAAGTTTGCTATCCCCAGAAAAAGGGGCCACTGAGCTTGTGGGCAGCCTGCACCCTGCGGGGCTCCCCACGTGGACATGGGAGGAGGCTGGAGGGTCAGGTTCAGCGCGGACAAAACCTTTGGCAGTGGCATTGCCCACAGCAGGCTCCCGGGCCACCACCCTGGCTTTTGGCAGTGTCTCTCCCAACCCATTTGTTTCTTGGGTCTTCCGCAGGGTGCTGGGAGGTCTGGAGTCTGCTGGGGTGGCCCCCGGGCGCCTGGAGGTTGGGCCCTGCAACTCGGGGCTTGCGGGCGCTTTTCTGGGGCAGTGGCTGGTGCAGATGAAGACGCCTGGCTCCCCCGTGCTGCGGTAGGCTCCTGAGTGCAGTGTGTTGGAGCACTGTTTACACCTGCGGCGGCACAGCACGGGCTCAGGGCCTGGGTGCTTCCCTCCCTCCTGTGCCCACCAACTTGCTCATTCATCCATGCCCAAGGGCACATGCTGACCTCCTACCATATGTACACACGCAGTCACTGACTCATTCAACAAACACTGCTGCTCACGGATGCAACCCCGTGACCCTCAGAGCCTTGTTAGGGGTGTGACGCCCCGTGAAGCACCCGCATGCGTCCACACACACACATCACCCCATGCCCCACTTCAGGAGGCCGACCACCCCCAGCCTCACAGGAGGACATGGGTTTTCCTCCAGGAACTGAATAGAGAACCCCAACACAAAGGGCTGAGAGGCCAACAAGGGAAACTGAGTCAGGGTATCTGGAAGGGCATCCCTGAAGGGACATCAGAGGAGGACATCGGGGTTTGGTGGGATGGCATCGGGCACTGGGTCTCCAGGAACTGGGCCATTCTGGAGCACTGGCCAGGGATAAGGCCAGGTTCAGGAGGACGGGAGGTGTGTGAGCAGGGCAGGCCTTACCGGAAGCAGCTGCGGTGGTAGAGACGCCCGTCTGCCAGGTGCCGCTGAACCAGGTGCACATATTGGCCACAGACCCCGCAGGTACTGCTGACCGAGCTCCCGGTCCCCACGCCCTGTGGGGAGGTTCCACGGGCTGCTGAGACAAGCTGATGTCTCTGGGCTCCCACTTCAGCATATCCCATTTTACAGACTGGAAAACTGAGGCCCCAGGGAACAGCTAGCCAGGGGGCTGTCAGCTCCATGTTCAGTGACCCAGCCTGACCCTTCAAGGAAGCAAGGCCTGACTTTGGTAGTGTGGAGGATGTGGTGTAGGGCTGGGGACAGACACAGCACGTTCAAGTTCAGAGTTGCAGGTCCATTTCCCAGCACCCCAGGCCTATGGAGCCTGGAGTGACCGGCCAGGGACAGCAGGGGGCGCCCAAGCTCTAGCTGCAACCCCTCCCCAGTATCTGCCTCTGAGGTAGGGCTTCAGGTCCCAGTAGAACTGGCCTGGGAAGATAGGGAAAAGGCCAGTGTCTCTTCCTATAGGGAAGAGGACATGACTGGCTGCCACCCCAGCATACTTACAGCTTTCGAGGGTGGCACCTCGGAGCCCTCGTCTTTCCTCTGGACCACGGGGTTTGTCCTGGCTGGAGACAGAGGCGGTCCCCGGGCTGGAGCAGGAGATGACAGCTTGGCTGGCTGGGACAGGGCCTTCTTTCCAGAAGGTTCCTCAGTTGAGTCTGACGGGGGTCTCTTTACACCAGCCATGCCCCCAACTAACACCAGACATACAAGGGACAGGGGTCAGTCAGGAGGATCCTGCCAAACTGGACCCCTCCCAAGGCGTCCCAGTGCTCACAAAGGGGGTTGTGGGCCTCCTGGGGTCACTGCTTGGGACACAGATCTGGGGAAAGGAAGCTCAAGGGCACATTCTTCCCGGCAAACCCTGGCCTGGATCTCACCCCCTCTCAACTGACAGCCCCATGTGGGGTCACAGAAAGGGACTTTTCTGCTTCTCCATCACCCGGCGGGGCTGGCCCTGGGCCCAGGAGGATTCCAGGGATTTCTGAAGCTAAAAGAGGAATGTGGAGCGAGAGGCAGGACAGTTCCAAACATACAGGGCTGGGGAAAGCCCAGGCCTGCCTGCCTGGCCCTGCCCTTCTCTGCCTGGACCACTGAGTCTTTCAGGTACCACACGGGGTCTGCCAAGCCACTCCAGCAGTGGACTCCAAGCACAGGGACTGAGATGGACGAGCCAGGGCCCACGGATGGAGACAGGGAGTTGGCAGGAGCCCAGCTAAGTGGTCCCCAGCAAGGGCAAGGTGGGGGATGGATGGGTCCTGGGCTCTTGCTCAGCCCTTGGAGAGGGACAAGGCCCTAGACTCTTTGCTGGCCCACACAGCTCTGGAAACTCCATGAGTGGCCTCAGAAAAGTGCCCTCTCTGCCCCACCAGGCACAGTGCTGGGTGTCAGGATGGGGGACTGGGCATGGATGCCAAGTGGGAAGACTGAAGCAGGGGCCAGTGGCCCGTGGTGACCTTGAATAAGTACACTGTCTTGGTCATGGGTCATGCCTCTCAGCCCTGCTCCTGGGTAGCGACTTACTTGGGGAGCGGCCATGGAAATAATTGTAGTACTGGGACACGTAGGTTAGGATACTCAGCCGGTCGGGTACCTTCAGGGCCACCATATCCTCAGCATCCAGCAGGGCTGGGATGCCCAGCTGCTCCTCGGCTACCTGGAAGGCCTAGGAGGGACAGGCTGGATAAGCCACTGGCCTGAGGATGAGCAGAGACCCCGCCTGGATGACCTCCAGAGCGTATCCCCACAGGGTGAGACTAAGCATGCTCAGAGGACTATTCTTTACTGGGGAGTAAGGTGGTTTGAACATAAAGGGTCTCCCGGGCTGGGCGTGGTGGCGCACACCTTTAATCCCAGCACTCGGGAGGCAGAGGTAGGAGGATCGCCAGGAGTTCAAGGCCACCCTGAGACTACATAGTGAATTCCAGGTCAGCCTGGACCAGAGTGAGACCCTACCTCGCAAAACCAAAAATAAAATAAAATAAAATAAAATAAAATAAAATAAAATAAAATAAAATAAAATAAAATAAAATAAAATAAAATAAAATAAAGGGTCTCCCATAACCTCTAGTGTGAATGATTAAGTCTCATATTCAACCCCCAGGCAGCAGCGCCTGCTGACGGAAGTGTATGGCTGGCGTCCTTAAGTTTGATTCGCCCAGTACCTTGACTCCTTCCACCCACATGACAGGATAGCAGGTGATGCCCGGCTGTCCATTCTTGCCATGTTTTCCCCACCATGTTGAAACCAAAATAAACCCTTTCCTCCCATCAGCTGCTGTGGTCAGGTGTTCTGTCCCACAACAAGAAGGTAACTGCTACAGAGAAGGTTCTGGACCCAGGTCATCAATCATACTAGGCAGGTGCTCTACCGCTGAGCCACGCCCCCAGCCCCTCACTGGGGGATTCTACCACCAAACCACACCTTCAACCCTCTTTTTACTTTTTGAGACAGAGACTCAATAAGTTGCTCTGGTCAGCCTGGGATTTGTGATCCTCCTGCCTCAGCCTTCTACATAGCTAGTTCTACAAACCTGTGCCACCAGGCCTAAAATCCCCCAGTGAGGGGCTAGGGGTATGGGTCAGTGGTAGAGCACTTGCCTGGGATGTGCAAGTCCCTGACTTCAATTCCCAGTATTGCAAAAATAAACAAATAAAACTTTTTTCAAAAAAAAATCAGCCGGGCATGGTGGCTCATGCCTTTAATCCCAGCACTTGGGAGGCAGAGGTAGTAGGATCACTGTGAGTTCAAGGCCACCCTGAGAATACATAGTGAATTCCAGGTCAGCCTGGACTAGAGTGAAACCCTACCTTGAAAACTCAAAAAAAAAAAAAATCAAGTTGTGGGACTGGAGAAATGGCTTAGCAGTTAAGGTGTTTGCCTGCAAAGCCAAGGGATCCTGGTTCGATTCTCCAGGACTCACGTAAGCCAGATGCACAAGGGGTACATGCATCTGGAGTTTGTCTGCAGTGGCTGGAGGCCCTGGTGTGCCCATTCTCTCTCTGTCTGCCTCTCTTCTATCTCTATCTCTCTCTGCTTGCAAATAAATAAATAAATAAAAAATTTTTAAAAATCAAGTTGGGTGTGGTGGTGCATGCCTTTAATCCCAGCACTCAGGAGGCAGAAGTAGAAGGATCGCCATGAATTTGAGGCCACCCTGAGACTACATAGTGAATTCCAGGCCAGCCTGGGCTACAGTGAGACCCTACCTCGAAAAAAAAAATCAGTTGGGGCTTGAGAGATGGCTTAACAGTTAAGGCATTTGCCTGCAAGGCCTAAGAACCCAGGTTCAATTCCCCAGTACTCACATAAGCCAGATGCACAAGGATGCCCATGCATCTGGAGTTCATTTGCAGTGGCTGAAGGCCCTGGCACGCCCATTCTCTCTCTCTCTCTCTAATAAGTAAAATATATATTTTTTTTAAAGTCAGGGCAGGGCGTGGTGGCACACACCTTTAATCCCAGCACTCGGGAGGCAGAGGTAGGAGGATCACTGTGAGTCCAAGGCCCCCCTGAGACTACATAGTGAATTCCAGATCAGCCTGGACTAGAGCGAGACCTTACCTTGAAAAACCAAAATAAATAAATCAGGATAGCCAGAGTCACTGGCCTCGCTCTGTCCTGCACTCTCCTGTCTTGATGACCACTCCCAGAGCTCTGTACCCCACAAGTGCTCGTCTTCACACTGCCTGTGCAGTCCCTGGGCAGATTCCAGACCCAGAGTCTCATAGGTCCCCTGCCATGCTTAGACCAAACCTCCCGTACTCTGACCTTCCAAACATGCCCAGAACGTAGCCTCCCAAGGCTGGCACTGAAGGTCCACCTCCCAGCCCAGGCCTCCCTGGGGACCTGTTTCACTGTTTGGCTTTAAAACAAAAGTCCTTCCCTTACCACTTCCTGTGCCCTATGCCCAGGCTGTGCCTCTGCCCCACCTTACCTGCCCACCCCGGCCTCCCTGCTGCATGTCCAGCTGGCCACCCTGAAGCCCGTGCCCATGGGGTTGCCTCCACCACCCAGGATGCCATCCTGCAAGTGTCCAGAGCCTTCTGCCTCCACTCCTTCAGAATGTATGTCCTGTCTAGTGCCCAGTGGTGTGTCACAGAGATCCGCACAGCTGCCACTGGCCACGCGGGCTGTGAGGGTTTTCACTGCAGCCAGCACTGGAGGAACTGAACGTATACGGGTGAGATGTGCGTGCGTGTATGCACTGGTAATCAGAGACCAAGGCGCTCCATCTTGGGCTTTGACACAAGGTCTCTCACACAAGCGGGCTAGACTAGTCAGCCAGCAACCAAGGGATCGTCCTGTCTCCACTTCCTCATCACTAGGATCTCAAGGGATCGTCCTGTCTCCACTTCCTCATCACTAGGATCTCAAGGGATCGTCCTGTCTCCACTTCCTCATCACTAGGATCTCAAGGGATCGTCCTGTCTCCACTTCCTCATCACTAGGATCTCAAGGGATTGTCCTGTCTCCATTTCCTCATCACTAGGATCTTAAGGGATCATCCTGTCTCTACTTCCTCATCACTAGGATCTCAAGGGATCGTTCTGTCTCCACTTCCTCATCACTAGGATCTCAAGGGATCGTCCTGTCTCCACTTTATGTGGCTTTATGTGGGTATGGGGGAATGGAACCCGGGTCCTTAGGCTTTGCAGGCAAACACCTTAACCACTGAGCCATCTCTTCAACCCAGCCTTAGATTTTTAAAAAAAAAAAATATTTTATTTTATTATTTATTAGAGACAGAGAGAGGGAAAGAGAGGGAGGGAGAGTGAGAATGGGTGCACCAGGTCCTCTAGCCACTGCAAATGAATTCCAGATACATGCACCACCACATACATCTGGCTTACATGGGACCTGAAGAGTCGAACTGGGGTCCTTAGGCTTCACAGGCATGTGCTTTAACTGCTAAGCCATCTCTCCAGCCCCCAGCCTTAGATTTTTAATTGCATCTCATTACTATTAGGTTGCAGAGATCACCCTGTCCAAGTAGATCCATCGTCCCAGGTCCACTGTTCCTGTCCCCATGGGATGCCAGCAGCAGGGGACTGTGCAGACACTGCCTGGGTCAGGTTACCCACATGCACATATCAGCCCACAAGGGAGGGTTGGGCTTAGTTTGCAGCAGAGAAACTGGTGCTGCTTGGCCACTCTAGCAGACAGGGCCTAAGATCAAAGGCTGCACAGGAGAGAGAGCTCCGTGGATAAAAGACTAGCCACACAAGCTTGAGGACCTGAGTTTGCACCCCCAGAACCCAGGAAAACCTGAACACACAACAAGAGTATCTATCAGCCCAATGCTCCTGCAGCAAGATGGGAGGCGGAAACAGGAGAAGCCCTGGAAGCTCACAGGCTAGCCAGCTTAGTGAACGTGACTGTGACAAGAGACAGTGCCCCAAACAAAGTGGAAGGTGAGGCCCAACACCCAAGATCGTCCTCTGACCTCTATATACATGCCACAGCATGCCTGCGTCCATATTCACACATCTCACACACACACCATATTCATACACATACATACAAAGAAGGTTTTTAAAAAAGACATTAAGAAGGCTCATGAGTCATGCAGCTCAGGGTTGGCTATGGAGCTGGAGGGAAGCCAGGTCTCCATGACAGGACTTCCACACAGCCCAGGGGAAGACTCACTCCACCACAGCACAGACATGGGCTGAAAGCTCAAGGCGCAGGGGCTGGGAGGGGGACTCACCAATTTGTTGTTTTCATAAATGTTTTCCTTCTGGAGGGCACTGAAGTTTCTGGAAGATAAAAACACTCATGGTCCAAGGCAACTCAGATCCAAGAAGACAATGGCTCGCCGAGCCCCAACGATCTTGCCCAAAGGGGAAAGTGAGGCCAGGGGCTGTGATTCAAGCAAACACAAGGCAGGCAGGCTGACACCAGACCTGGCTCCTGCCCTACACTGGCCACAATGATGCCGCCCAGCATCCAGGACA
Source organism: Orientallactaga sibirica (assembly GCA_036365145.1). Lineage (NCBI taxonomy): Eukaryota > Metazoa > Chordata > Mammalia > Rodentia > Dipodidae > Orientallactaga > Orientallactaga sibirica. The sequence goes on along the minus strand of JAEOAD010001990.1, from coordinate 2,780,494 downwards.
CTGTCACCACAGACACAGGCGACCCACATGGTCTTACCAACTTGGCCTTCACCTCCAGACCCTGAGAAGGCTGAGCCCTTGCCTGAGACTCCTGCCCCCATCAGAAGTAGCAGCAGACACCCAGAGAGGGGCAGCTGCCAGCCCGGGCACACAGCTCAGAGTAGGACCTTTCCCATGTAAAGTTCAGGGGCCCAGTGGGTCAGGGAAGCCTATGGTCCCAGAGGAGAACAATGTGGTGGTCACTGAAGACTCCAGGGCATGCACACAGCTGGCATCTAGAGCAAAGAAGTCCACGAGGCTGGCCGGCCATACTGCCTCTCGCCTGTTAGTCCTTGTATTGCAGGGCTCTCTGTCTCCCGAGGCCAGGGCTGTTCTGAGCGCTTCACAAGCACCTATACCTTCAATGTTCACACCATCCTGTGGCATGAACACTGGCCAAGCGTGTTGCTCACAGATGAGGAAACTGAGGCACAGAACATCCTGGGATTGTGGCCAGGCTTCACAGAAACAGGCAAGCCCTACTGGTCTTTGATTCACAGCATGGCATTACTCAGTGCCCACCAGGTGCCCTGCTTATCCCCAGTGAGTTAGACCTTCAGAAAGGAGGCCACATGTGGCCATAGGCACCAGAACGCCCATGAGGTGAGGCCCCAGGTAGCCCTGACAGCAGGGTCTTCTGGAAAGGCCAAGAACACACCTTCCCAAGCCCCCAGCTGGGCGTAGACTCCACACACATGACCCAATATGCCCAGACACGGACACCACAACCCACCACACACCCGCGGGAGGCCTCATCTGAACACCTGGGCTCTACAGAGACAAGAGCCACCAGCTGAAGCTGGCCAGCACCCCTAGCAAGCCTGTTAACAGTAACCTGTCCATCTGTCGACATTGCTGTCTATGGGTCCTGGGTGGCAGCCACTTAACTCAGTGAACTAGCTGCCCTGGAAGCTGCCTGGCACAGGGGAGGGGACTCTGGCCAAGCACTACGTCCTGCCCAGCATCTGACTCCAGCAGCCCTTCCTCCCTTGGGGCCTCAGTTTCCCTGACCATAGAATGATACAGCCTCTGGGACTGAATTTCTTTGCTTCTTTTTCTTTTTTTTCAAGGTAGGATCTCACCCTAGCCCAGGCTGACCTGGAACTTACTCTGTAGCCCCAGACTGGCCTCAAACTCACAGCAATCCTCCTACCTCAGCCTCCATGTCCAGCTGGAATTTCTTTCTATTCTTTTCTTGTTTTCTTCTTGCTTTCCTTTCCTCAAGGACGGAGCTCGAGACCTCGTGCGCACTGTCCGCTGAGCTCCACCCCCAGCCCAAGATTTCATTCTTGTTCGTGAAATGACTTGGCTGAATGTGACAGCCATGTCCCCAGCACAGAAGAAGGGGTGACATGGGAGTCGTAGCACATGCCTTTTGTCCCGGCACCCCGAAAGGCTGAGGTAGGAGGATTGCTACCCCATGAGTGGAGACCAGCCTGGGCTACAGAATGAGTTCCAGATTGGTCTGGATCAGAGTGAGACCCTAACTCAAAAATCAACAACCAGGGCTGGGGAGATGGCTTAGCAGTTAAAGGTGTTTGTCTGCAAAACTTGACAACCTAGGTCTGATGCCCTAGTACCTCTAAAGCCAGATGCACAAAGTGGTGCATGCATCTGGAGTCCATTTGCAACAGCAGGAAGCCCTGGCCTGCCCATTCATCTTCTTTCTCTCAAATAAATATTTTTTTAAAGAAAAGACGGCCAGGTGTGTCTCAAACAAAAAAGGGAGGTGATGCAGGCTGTCTGTAGTCACCTGGCCCGAGATGCCCTAGCTCTGAGCCCTGCTGGCCAGCCCAAATCAGGCCTTGCTGAGGCCTTTCCCACCGTGACCCTCAGAAACCTGGGCCGATTTTTCAGAAGAGCCAAAATGAGGCTATTCCTGCCACACAGTGGGCTGGGGGTGGGGGGCTGTAGTTTGCCTACTCCTCTTTAGGAAGCCTCCCCCAAGGCCTCTAGCTCAGGAATCCTTCAATCTGCCCAGCTCATCAGGAAACTTCCAGAGCTTCCAGCCAGGACCACCTCCAGGTAACGCATCCCAGATGCTAAGGCCACCCACACACTGTGCACTCACAGAGGACAGAAGAGGCTGGGTTGGGACCCCTGGAATCTGGAGGGCCTCCATCCACCTGTGTGGGCACCATCCACTTGGGCCTGTCCCCAGATGTTCGAAGGAATGCCCGAGGGCATGCGGGTGTCTGGTCTGAGCCCAATGCCCCAGGATTGTCCAGCCATACTGGCCCTCCCATCCCCACCCCTCCTCTCAAGCCCTTCTCCAGACCCCAGGGTCACTGACCTGAACGGCAGGGTTTTAAAAAAAAAAAAAAAAAAGAACTCTTGTTTTTTCTCCAAACAGAGCAGCAGCAGGACGAGGCTGTTGGCCCCCTGTGCTCCCCCTCTGTCCACGCAGGGGAGCCTGGCAGCTCCCTGCAGGCCATCTTGTGCCCTGCATATCCCACAGCCCAGGGACCCCAGAGCCTCCCAGACCCCCATGATGCGGCCATGCACATGGACAAGGTACACAGGTCAGGTCTGGAGGATGAAGGCCGGCCATCCCTTAGGACTGCCACATTCCCCACCCCCACCCACTACCCCACCATACCCCTCTGGCATCAGGCCCACCCTCAACCTCACCTCAACTCTTCCGAACGCCCAGAATACCCCTCCCCAGCTCTGTGGAGCACTGTCCTAGGTTTCCAGGGACAACCACAGGGGGCTCTTTGTCTCCCCGGGACCTGAGTTCCTGGCTTGGGGTACTGTGGGTAGTGCCTTCACCCCCGAGCTGCTGAGGCCTGAGCCAGCACATTAATGGGCTTGCCCATCAGAGTGCACTGGATGGAGCCTGTGCAGTGGGGATGGATGCCCACCACGACCAGATCCCCAGTGCCATGGGTGAACGTACCACACCACGTTCTCTGAGGCTGCTTCTAGCACAAAGCGCTGAGCCCTCCCGTGAAAACAGAGTGAAGGCCTGAGGACGCGGCTCGGTGGACAGAGCACTGGCCTTGCAGGCACATCACACAAATAGGGTGTGACGACACACATCTGTAATCCGGAAACTGGAGGCAGGAAGATTAAGAGTTCAAGGTCAGGGCTGGAGAGATGGCTTAGCAGTTAAGGCGCTTGCCTGCAAAACCAAAGGACCCAGGTTCAATTCCCCAGGACCCATGTAAGCCAGATGTACAAGGTGGCACATGCATCTGGAGTTTATTTGCAGTGGTTGGAGGTCCTGTCACACCTATTCCCTCCCTCTCTCTCATTCTACCTGCCTCTTTCTCTCTCTCTCTCAAATAAGTAAATAAAAATAAAAAATTTTTTTTTTTTTTTTTTTTTCGAGGTAGGGTCTCACTCTAGCCCAGGCTGACCTGGAATTCACTATGTATTCTCAGGGTGGCCTCGAACTCATGGTGATCCTCTGCCTCCTGAGTGCTGAGATTAAAGGCATGTGCCACCATGCCCAGCTAAAATTTTTTTTTTTTTAAGAAAGAGTTTGAGGCCACCCTGAGACTACATAGTGAATTGCAGGTCAGCCTGGGCTGAGACCCTACCTCAAAAAACTAAGAAAAAAAAAAAAAAGTTCAAGGTCTTACTTGGGTACTAGCAAGTTCAAGGTCAGCCTGGACTACATGAAACTGTCTCAAAAATATATATATGTGTGTGTGTGTGTGTGTGATGCTACGGAGATAGCTCAGCAGTTAAAAAGGCTTCCTTGCAAAGATTACGAGCCCGGGGTTCAATCTCCCACTCACCCATGTAAAGCAAAAAGTGGCACAAGCACCTGGTGTTTGTTTACAGTAGCACGAGACTCCCACACACACGCACACGTGCAAATAAGTAATTGCTCTTTATAAAAGCAAACGAGGGGGCTGGAGAGATGGCTTAGCAGCTAAGGCATCTGCCCGTGAAGCCAAAGGACCCAGATTTGATTCCCCAGAACCCACGTAAGCCAGATGCACAAGGGGCACATGCAACTGGAGTTTGTTTGCAGTGGCTAAAGGCCCTGGCATGCCCTTTCTCTCTCTCTGTCTCCTCTATCTGTCTCTTTCTCTGCTTGCAAATAAATAAAAATTAAATTAAATTTAAAAAGCAAATGAGGGCTGGAGAGATGGCTTAGCAGCTAAGGCACTTGCTTGCAAAGCGTAAGGACCCCAGTTCAACTCCCGGGAGCCCAAGTAACCGGATACACAAGGTGACACAAGCGTTTGGAACTTGTTTGCAGTGACCAAAGCCCTGCCATGCCAATTCTCTCTCTCTCTCCCTCTCAGAAAAAAAAAAAAAATGCAAATGAAAGCCACCTCTGTCTTCAGTTCACCCCGGGCCGGGGCGGCCTCCTTCACTTTGATCCGCTGCTCAGCTCTGCATGGAGAGGGACCCCTCACTCCAGGAGTGCTGGTCACTCCTGAGCCAGCACACCCCCCTTCAAAGCTGAGACATTTGGCTGTTGTTTGGTGGGGGGGGGGGTGTAGGTGAGTGCCCCATGTGCACGCATGCAGAGGGCGTCCGTGCCCTCCTCTAACCCTCTTCCTCTTTACTCCCTGGACTCAAGTCTCCAACTGCCCCTGCAGCTGCCATTTTCTGGATAGACTGGCTAGCCAGTGAGCCCCAGCTCCCCTCCTGTCTCCCCCTGACCAGCGCTGTGGTTACAGGCATGCGTGGTCACCCTAGCTTTTCACGTGGTGCTGAGTCCAAACTCACACTGCTCAGCAAGCACGCTATCCTACTGAGCCATCTCTCCAGCCCCCAATGAGGCATCTAACGTCAGCTCTCACCAAGCCCCAGTCCAGACCCCAAAAGGTGCTTGAAGGTCTTCAGTCATTCTTCTAACCCTGAAGACACCTTGGGTTCCAGGATCAACAAAGTCTCACAGGACAGAGCCCTCCCCAACCTCTCAGATGAGATCAAGTGTCCCAGATGGTGACGCTGCACCTACCTGGAGCAGGCGCAATCACCTCCTGAGACCCAGCTTGTCCCCTTGACACTAAGGACTGCTCAGACACCTTGCAGGACCACAGTGGTGACAAGGATGGAGCAGGACTTCATGACCACGCGTAGCTCTCAGCCCTGCCCTGCGTCTAACCTACAGCTTGTGACAGTGCCTGGAAGACGAACTGTCCCTCCTCCCAGTGTGAGCACAGATCAAATCTCTGTTCAGCACTGCTCTCTCTACAGTTGTACTGGGACAGTGGCTACTGCCCTAAAAGTCCAGTTATACCCCACCAAAAAGGTTACACTAAACTGGGCGTGGTGGCGCACGCCTTTAATCCCAGCACTTGGGAGGCAGAGGTAGGAGGATCGCTGTGAGTTCAAATCCTACATAGTGAATTCCAGGTCAGCCTGGGCTAAAATGAAACCCTACCTCAAAAAACCAAAAAAGAAAAAGAAAAAGGTTACACTGGAATTCCAGCCCCTAGTATCTCCCAATGTGATCTGACTTGGTCACTGGAGATGTAACTGAGTGAACATGAGGTCCTCGGGTGGTCCAATGGACACACTGGGACACAGACAGGCCTAGAGACGGAGGATGTGAGGACATGGGAAACCACGTCACTGTATGAGCCCAGAAGAGCTATGGGAAAAGCTTCTCTCTGCAGCCCTGTCCACACAACCCTCTTGGACCTCTAGCCTCACCATTCTGGGGTTTTCTTTTTCATGGTAAAGTCTCACTCTAGCCCAGGCTGACCTGGATGGAACTCATCTGTAGCTCCAGGCTGGCCTCAAACTCAGTGATCTTCCCACCTCTGCCTCCGAGTGCTGGGACTAAAGTCATACACCACCATGTCTGGCTTTGGGTGTTTTGTTTTGGTTTTTGTTTTGTTTTTTTTTTTTTTTTTTTTTTAACTAATCAGTCTGTTCAACTGATATTAGCCTTATGGGTTTTTTTTTTTTTTTTTTTTGAGGTAGGGTCTCACTCTGGCCCAGGCTGACCTGGAATTTAACTCAGGGTGGCCTTGAATCAGTCCTGTTCAACTGATGCTGGGATTAAAGGCGTGCGCCACCACGCCCGGCTCTTATGGTTGTTTTTTAAGGGCAGATTCTGAGATTTTTTTTTTCCAATTTTTATTTATTCATTTATATGTGTGTGCGTGCACACATATGCCAGGGCCTCTGGGAATTGAATTTGGGGAAGCCAGCAAGCCAGCCTCTTTAACAGCTGAGCTGCCTCCCAGCCTGCGCCTCAGTGACTTTGAGACAGGGTCTCCCTATGCAGCTCCCAGCTTGGGATGGCCCACTCTCTTCCCTTCTTTCTTTCTTGGTTCTTTTGAGGCAGGGTCTCCCTCTCTAGCCCAACATGACCTGAACTCACTGTGTAGCCCCAAATTATACTTGAATTTATGCCCGTTCTCCTACCCCAGCCTCCGAGGGCTGGGATTATGTATGTGTGCCACCACACCGGCCATACTTTAATTCATTTGCTCTCTGTGTGCTAAGCAAGTTTTAGTAGCATGATCTTATTCTTTCTTTTTTTTTTTTTTTTTTTTTTTTTTTTTTTTTTTTTTTGTTTTTTGAGGTAGGGTCTCACTCTGGCCCAGGCTGACCTGGAATTAACTATGTAGTCTCAGGGTGGTCTTGAACTAAGGGCAATCCTCCTACCTCTGCCTCCCGAGTGCTGGGATTAAAGGCGTGTGCCACCACGCCCGGCATGATCTTATTCTTTTAACAGGAGTCCAATGAATGAATGAATGAGTGAATGAACGAACGAATGAATAAACAAATACCATGGGGTCTGGAGGTCAGCTATCCACCAGTGTGTGGCCAACCTGAGGCATAAGCAGCCAGGCTACCATCAATCCCATCCCAGTGGCCACAGTGGGAGTGCCCCAGGACTATGGACTTGAGCTATGGAGGGAGCCGGCCTCTGACCTGGCAGCCCAAGAACTCTTGGGATTGGTTCTCCCCTTTGCAAAATTCCCACATGGCTGAGCTCAAGGTCTTAATTTCCTGGAATAAAAATACAACTCTGCAGGAGCGGGCACTGGGCCAGGAGGGGAATTCCCAGCTAAGTGGCATTTCCAGACACTTCCAGCACATCTGTAGATAATCCCACCAAGAAGGGAGCAGAGACAGAAGACAGACAGACTGACTGAGAGAGGCCCTGAAGTGGAGAGGGAGGGAAGGATTGGGGTGAGAAGCTCAGGGTGCAGAGCCTGTGAGAGCCGGCCAGCTTTGTGCCTGGGAATCAAGCAGGGAAACAAACCTCCGGGCTGTCCCTGGGGTGCAGTAGGGGTGGACAGCACCCCCTCCCACTGTCCTGGAGAGCTCTGGCCAGAAGGCAGTCCAGGCATTGGGCAGAGGGCCCTGGACTGGAGAACAGAGGGCCTCTGTGCCCAAGCAGCTTCTCACTGGCCACAGCCTGCGTGGGAGGAAGGGCAGTGGGCTTCGCCTGTCCACCCTCCACTCTGCCCAGGAAGGGATCATTGCTGCTCCCGAGCTTCTGGATATGGCCTCCCTTGTGTGACAACCCTGACCATCATGCTGGGGAGTCAGAGGCTCCATGCAAGGCCACCTGCTGCTTCTAGCCCTGAACTTGACTTGGGCCTTCAGAGCTGGGGGAGCCCCAACTTCATATCAGTGTGGTGGCTCACACCTGTAATCCCAGCACTTGGGAGGCTGGGCAGGATAACTGCATGAGTGTGAGGCCAGCCTGGGGTACATAGTGAGTTCCAGACCATCTGGGACTAGTGAGATACTGTCTCAGAACAAACAGGGCTTGGGAGATGGCTCAGCCGTTAAAGGTGCTTGCTTGAAAAGCCTGCAGGTTCAGATTCAATTCCCAGTACCCACACAAAGCCAGATGCACAGAGTGGTGCATGCACCTGGAATTTGTCTGCAGCAGCATGAGGCCCTGGTATGCCCATTTTCTCTCTTTCTCTCAAAGTAAATAAACAAATGAATGAATAATTTATCTAAAAAAAAAAAAAAACCCTGCAACTTGGGACTGGGGAGGTAGCTCACTGGGTAGAATGCTTACCTGGCATCACAAAAGCCTAGGTTCAATCCCCAGCTCTGCATAAGCCAGGCATGTTGGTGAACACCCATAATCCCAGTACTTGGGAGGTGGACCCAGGAGGATCAGAAATTTAATGTAACATCTGGCAACAGGAGATGGAGGACAGCCTGTGCTAAATGAGGCCTGTTCCAAAAAAAAGAAAGAAAGGAAGGAAGAAGGACTGGAAAGATGGCTTAGTGGTTAAGGTGCTTACCTGCAAAGCCAAAGGACCCAGGTTTGATTCCTCAGGACCCACATAAGCCAGATGCACAAAGTGGCACATATGTCTGGAGTTCATTTGCAGTGGCTGGAGGTGCTAGCACACCTATTCTCTCTCTATCTGCCCCTTTCTCTTTCTCTCTCACAAATAAATAAATAAAATTTAAAAAGGGCTGGAGAGATGGCTTAGCAGTTAATCTACTTGCCTGCAAAGCCTAAGACTCATGTTCGAATCTCCAAGTCACATGTAAGGCAAATGCAGTGACACAAGCACACAATGTCACACATGCGCACAAGGGGGCGCACACGTCTGGAGTGTGTTCACAGTGCTCAAGGCCCTGGTGTGCCCATTCTCTCTCTCTCTCAAAATAAACTTTAAAAAACTTAGATTGGAAGCTGGGCGTGGTGGTACACGCCTTTAATCCCAGCACTTGGGAGGCAGAGGTAGGAGGATCGCCAAGAGTTCGAGGCCACCCTGAGACTACATAGTTAATTCCAGGTCAGCCTGGACCAGAGTGAGACCCTACCTCACAAAACCAAAAAAAAAAAAATTTAGGTTGGGCATGGTGGTACACGCTTTTAATCCCAGCACTTGGGAGGCAGAGGTAGGAGGATCATTGTGAGTTCAAGGCCACCCTGAGACTACATGATGAATTCCAGGTCAGCCTGGACTAGAGAGAGAGACTCTACCTCAAAAAAAAAAATTAGAGCTAGAGAGATGGCTTGGCGGTTAAGGCATTTGCCTGCAAAGCCAAGAACCCATATTCTACTCCCCAGATCCCATGTTAATCAGATGCACAATGTGACACATGCTCAAGGTTACACATGTACACAAGGTGGTGCATGCATCTGGAGTTTGATAACAGTGGCTGGAGGCCCTGGTGTACCAATTCTCTCTGTGTGTCTTTCTCTCTTGTGCTCTCTCAAAAATAAAAAAAGGGGGGGGAAAAAAAGCCTGGCATGGTGGTGCATGCCTTTAATCCCAGCACTTGGGAGGCAGAGGTAGGAGGATTGCCATGAGTTCGAGGCCACCCTGAGACTACATAGTGGATTCTAGGTCAGCCTGAGATAGAGTGAGACCCTATCTCAAAAAAAAAAAAAAAAAAAAAAAAAGGCTAGTCTGTTGGGGCTTGCCTTAAAAAATTTTTTTCAAGATAGGGTCTCACTCTAGCCCAGGCTGACCTGGAATTCACCATGTATTCTCAGGGTGGTCTCGAAATCATGGAGATCCTCCTACCTCTGCCTCCTGAGTGCTGGAATTAAAGGCATGTGCCACCACGCCTGGCTTTCAAAAAAAAAAATCTGGAGTTCATTTGCAGTGGCTGGAGACCCTGGCATGCCCATTCTCTCTCTCTCTCTCTCTCCCTCTTTCTCTGTCAAATAAATAAATAATAAAACATATATATATATATGAAAGACGAAAAAGGAGGAGGAGGGGCTAGGGAGATGGCTCAACCAAAGGTGCATGCATGAAAAGCCTGCAGCTCCTAGTTCAATTCCCCAGTAGGCACGGAAAGTCAGCCATGCCCATTCTCTATCTCAAATAAATAAATGAAAATAGTTTTTAAAAAGAAGCTGGGGAGGCAAATAGGAGACTTTTGGAAAACCTCGCAAAAACCAAAAAAAAAAAAAAAGAAGAAGAATCTGGGGACTGGAGTGATGGCTAAGTTTGTAAAGTCTGACCGCCTGGGTTCCATTCTGTAGTACCCACATAAAGCCAGACGCACAAAGTGGCGCATATGTCTAGGGTTTTTTGGCAGCAACAAGAGGCCTTGGCATGCCCACTCTCATTCCTCATTCCCCTCTCTCTCTCTCTCTCCTCTTGCAAAAAAAAAAAAAAAAAGAAAAAAAAAAAAAAAACTGATTGTGGTGGCTCATGCCTTTGATTTTAATCCAGCACTCAGGAACTGAGTCAGGAGGATCACCATGAGTTCAAGGCCAGCCTGGGTTACAGAATGATTTCAGGTTAGCCTAAGATAGAGTGAGACCTTGCTTCAAAAACAATAACAACGCGGGCTGGAGAGATGGCTTAGCAGTTAAGGCGCCTGCCTGCTAAGCCTAAGAACGCCGGTTCCAATCTCCAGGTCCCACGTTTAGCCAGATGGAGTGATGCAAGGACGCAATGCTGCACTTTCCCACAAGGGGGCACATGTGCCTGGAGTTCATTCACAGCAGCTGAGAGGCTGCTGGTGTGCCCATCTCTATCTGTCTCCCTCTCTCTCTCTATCTCTCTTTCTGTGTCTCTCTCCAAAAAAAAAAAAAAAAAAACCTGGCTGGAGCACTTAAGCACTTGCCTGTTGAAGCCTAAGGACCCCAGTTGGTGGCTCAATTCCCCAGGACCCACATAAGCCAGATGCACAAGGTGGTGCATGCATTTGGAGTTCATTTGCAGTGGCTGGAGGCCCTAGGCGTGCCCATTCTCTCTCTCTCTCTCTCTCTCTCTGTTGCTAATAAATAAATAAAAATAAACAAAAAATAAAAAAACAATAACAACACTGGGCTTTAATCCCAGCACTGGGGAGGCAGAGGCAGGAGAACTGCCATACGTTCAAGACCACCTTGAGACTACATTATGCATTCCAGGTCAGGCTGGGCTACAGCAAGACCCTACTTTGAAAAATCAAATAAATAACAACTAAATAAAACAAAACAAACAACACTTCAGTAATGACAGCCTCCCTGGCCCCTACCAGTCCTGTAAAGGGCCCAGCCTCCATCGCCAAGGCATGGCTTGCCTGCAGCTCTCTTCCTCCACGCTGGCTCTGACCCACGGCCAGTCTTTGCACCCTTCCCCATGGCACCTTCCCCAGCAAGTGCTCTTGGTGAACACTGTGGCACTCCCGCCCTGGCAGGGTTGCTGGCTAGAAGGGGTGGGCGTGGCTGCTGTGCTGGGCAGTGCCCAGGCTCACCTGGCGGCAGCAGGAGTGGCGTCATTGCGGAAATGTGCCCCGCAGGCAGAATGGGTGGGTACCCTTGAGAACCTCCTGCAGAAAACTCACAGCTGTGGGTGGAGCAAGGGTGATTGGCAAGGGGCTGACCCTCTCGCCTCCTCGCAGGGGGCGTCACTGGTGAGCCGTGTCCTGACCCACTAGTGGAGACACACACAGCCACCCGGTGATGTGGGAGGAACAGGGGCTCGGCACAGGGCCCCCACCTGGCTGGCTAGGTGCCCGGGCTACCTCACAGCTAACATTTCACAGGAAGCACTCTCAGCATGCAGCAGGAAGGTGTGAGGTCAGACAAAAGGGAGACTTCCTGGTGGCAAAACTAAGGACTAGGACACAGGATGTCCACCTTCCTGTGGCCAAAGGATCCGCAGAAGAAGTGGACGGGAGGGCTGAGGGGCTCAGTCCCCACCAACTGCCCACATCTGATCTCAGGGCCCCCAAGAGGACAACCCTCCATGTTTGTATGTCACAGCTTTGCTTCCCTCCTGCTTGTTACTGGGGACAGCAGGGTTTGGGGTGAGATAAACTCTACCACCTCCTGGCCCACGGTATCTCAGAACATGGGTGGGGCGTGCACCCGTCCTCTTGCAACCAGACACACTCTAGTGCCTAATGGGTCGCTGTGAGCCTGCCAAAACCCACGTTCACTTTTCATTGTGGCTGGGACACATGGCCACACGCTGGGGGCTTCGTACATGGAAGTTGGTGTCCTCAAAGTGCGCAAGGCCAGACGTCCAGAAACAAAGTGTAGTAGGGTTGTACTCCCTCCAGGGACTCCAGGGGAGGCTTCTTCTTATCTTCCCAAGCTCTTGGTGGCTTCAGGGGTCCCTTGGCTGGTGGTACTTATCGCTCGTCTCTGCCTCTTTGGTTCAGTCACCTCCTCTCCTTCCAAGTACACAAAGCACCTACCAAGCTCCTACTACATCTAGTGAGCCCCCGCCCCCCGTACGCCCTATCTGTGGGGCTCTGCAGGTGTGGACATCCACCGTCAGGGTTCCAAATAGCAGGGACCACAGGGTGCCTGGTTCTCTGAGCTTGCAGATTCCAGCAGGGAGAGACAGCAAGGAAGTCAGCAGCGTGTAAGATGACCCCACAGCCAGTGCCCCTTCCTCCAGCTTCCTTCCTGTCACAGCCTCTTGGGTCTCTGGAGTCACTGGGACCACAACATTGTACCCTGCATTTGTGGGCAAAGGCGATCTTGTGCAGTACAGTGATAGTTAAATGAGCAAGTCCATGACGCCTGCTTGGCCAGCATGTGTGTGTGCACACGCCACACATGTGCACATCTCTCCTCTCCCCTGTGGGCACTGTGTGTGGGCAGGCTCACACACTCCCAGCCTCAAAACAGATGAAACATTGGAAAGGTCTCAGTGAGCCAGTGATCAAATGAGGCTGCTGAGCCAGCAGATGAGTATACCACTGTCCCCTCCACTTGAAGACTTGTCATGATGTCCCTACTGGGCTGTCTAGGCCAGGCCACCAGCCAGTCTCCCCTGCACCCCCAGTGGGACTGGCCACCAACCTCTCCATTCCAAGTCCCTCTTCTAATCCCCAAGAGTATGGCATGCAAGTCTACAAGCTCAGCTTCATGCCCGTACACTGAGTTCACACCACCTGACTGCTCACGGGCAACTGGGGCCCTGCCTGGGCAAGGAGCAGAGCTGGCTGCCCAGGTACCATGGGGGACTCCCCAGGCCACTCCACCGATATATTTCACAAACTTGAGGCAAGAGCGAGGTCTCTTGCCCAAGACTCCAGCTTTTCAGACGGAAGAGCTTGGCACGGGAAGAACTGGGTGCCGGGCCTGGCTGGGCCTGCGGTATCATGTGACCTGAACAAGAGCTCCTTCTTTCTGAGCCTCAGTTTCCCTGTCTGTACAGCAAGGGACCTGGCTGAGGCCAGCTCCAAAGGGACTGCCTAATCCCAGTGCCAAAACCTTTCTAGAAAGCACACTCCCAGGCCAGCCCTGGCCCAAGCCACCACATTTCAGGACAGTTTTGTAAAAGATGCTGGGCTTCCGGTGGCCTTGTGAAGACCTCCTCCTAGGCTCTGGTCACCACCCTATGTTAGATCCCTGTTCTCGTCACTCAGCAGTGTTTGTTGAGTGACTAACTGACAGCATCGATTTACTTGTGAGGCTGAATCCAGTAGACAGACAGTGCCAGCTTCCAGCCTCGTAGCTTCCCATCCCAAGACCCTCCTCGAGGAGACGGCCTAGCCCCTCCCCCCTTCCAGCAGCTCCCAGGGACAGTGGTCCAGTCTCCACCACCCTAAGGTGCAGAGAGAGAGATGCAGGCTTCCTGCTCTGATCTCATTCCCAAAGGTGCCTGAAGAAGCTTGGGGGAAAGGACAGGCAGGACTCATGACAGAAGCCTCAAGTGACCCTGGTCTTGTGGCCAGGCCTCAGGACAGTACAGGGTCTCACAGGTCCCCGAGGGGCTATTCCGTCACCCTTTCCTAGTGAACTGGGAGAAGGCGGATGCTGCCCTGAGTCACGACTGACTAAGCCACTGGGACAGCCCACGTCCTGGCCCTGGCCCAGCTGCACTTGGTGGACTGCACGCAGGCCACTAGCCACAGCCTTGGGGGGTCACTCGGTGGGCTATGCCCGAGGGACACGGCTCTGCCCCAGGTGGCCCATCTAGGGGGCGTGTCTGGGAACTCTGACGCGGAGCTTCAAGCAGAAAACCGGGCCTCAGTTTCCCCACTCCCCTGGGACCTCGAAACCAGGCGGCGGGGTCCAAGGGCGCGAGCAAGCACTCACATGAGGTCGGGCCGGTGGCGGTGCAGGATGGCACAGAAGGCCAGGCCGTCGCGGAACGAGGTGGTCATGTTGGTGATGCTCACGTCCCGGTAACCGTCGCACTGCTGCCGGCACCACTCCTGCAGCGCCTTGATGGCGGCCATGCGGCCGGCAGGGCAGACGCCGGGCTCTCGAAGCCCACCAGGCCCGACTCGGGCCGCAAAAGCAGCGAAGACCGGCGAGCCGATGGACGCCGGCGGCCCGGACCGAGCAAGAAAAGGCGGCCTCCGCAGACGAGCGCCCGCCGCTGCAGCAGCAGCAGACTGTGGCCGCAGGCCCCGCCCCCGGCAGGCCACGCCCCCGGCAGGCCACGCCCCCACCGAGGCTCCGCACAGGCTTCTGCTTCGGCTGCCCCGCCCCATCCCGGCAGACCACGCCCATTGCCTCTCACATGCCACGCCCACCGTAAAGCCACGCCCCCTCTTTCCCGGGACTGGGGTAAGGGGCGGAGCGCGTGAGGCGACCTGGGAGGGGCGGGTCCCGCCGGGGCCTGCAGCTGCAGCTCCCAGCAAAAGCGTCGGGGTTTTCCTTCTTTCTGTTTTTAAATGTTGAGCCCGGTGTGGTGGCGCATGCAGAGGTAGGAAGATCCCCGTGAGGTCGAGACCACCCTGAGACTATATAATGAATTCCAAGTTAGCCTGGCCTAGAGTGAGATCCTACCTCAAAAAAAAAAAATAAATAAATTTTTTTTTTTTTTTTTTTTTTTGGTTTTGCAAGGTAGGGTCTCACTCTGGTCCAGGCTGACCTGGAATTAACTATGTAGTCTCAGGGTGGCCTCGAACTCTCAGCAATCCTCCTACCTCTGCCTCCCGAGTGCTGGGATTAAAGGCGTGCGCCACCACGCCCAGCTAAAATAAATAAATTTTAAGACAGGATCCTGCTAAGTTGCCCAGGCTAGACTGGAACTCATTTTGTAGCCCCCAGGCCGACCTTGACCTTGTGATCCTTCTGCCTCAGCCTCTCCAGGAGATGGGATGACAGGCCCGTGCCACCAATCACCAGCCTCCTACCATTACCATGTAGAAGCGGAAGACATGGCCTCTTGAGGGCTGGAGAGATGGCTTAACAGTTAAAGCACTTGCCTTAGAAGCCTAAGGATCCAGGTTTGCTTCCCCAGAATCTACGCAAGCCCAGATGCGCATGGTGGTTAATGCATCTGGATTTCTTTTACTTCTTTTGCTCTGTCTCATAATAAATAAATAAGCAAATAAATAAATGAATGTTTTAAAAGCCAGGAGTGGTGGCACACACCTTTAGTTCCAGCACTCGGGAGGCAGAGGTAGGAGGATCTCATTGAGTTCAAGGCCACCCTGAGACTACAGAGTGAGTTCCAGGTCAGCCTGGACTAGAGCGAGACTCTACCTCGAGAAACCAAATAAATAAGTAAAAATTAAGTAAAAAAGAAATGGGGAAACTGAGGCTGGGGGAGCTGCAGCTTTCTAGGGAACAGGAGGGTCTTGTGTTTAAAGCTGTCTGGTTTGGAACTGGGATTGTAGCTCAGTTCGTAGAGTGCTTGCCCAGCATGCATGCACAAGGTCCTGAATTCCATCCCATGCACCGCAGGGATGCTCACCTGTAATTCCCAGCAGTTAGGAGGTGGAGACTGGAAGATCAGAAGTTCAAGGTCATATTCGATTCAAACCCAGCCTGGGCTACATGAGACCCTGGTTTCTCTTTACCCACAGGGTCCCAGAAGGGCAGGGCTCACTCCTTTGTGTGAGGCTGGGGCGAGTCCTCAGAGGTCTCTTCCTCTTACCTTGGGGCTCTGTGAGTGACAGGAAAAATGACGGAAGTACCTCTCAGAGGTCTTACGTTATCCAGGTGGCTGCCCTCCATATCCTTCCTGGTCTATGGCCTTGTTAACTGGACTAAGTTACCAGCAATGTGAGATGACACCCTCCCAGTGGGGCCCTAGGGCTTGTCCAGGCAGCGACCTTAGGAAAGAAGGTGTTTTCCTGAAAGTGGCCCCTGGCAGCAAGCCAGGAGGCTTACACTGTGCCCAGTGCAAAGAGTGGAAACAGATGCCACACAAGGTAGCATTGACGGGGCCCCTGGGTTCGGGCAGTGTGGGGCTATGAGTAGGCAGTGACCTCCAGTCCCCCAGAGCATATAAGCAAATAGTCCTGGTTGCAGACCCGACCCTTGCCCAGCCAAAGCTGCTCACCTGCCTGAGGGTTCTCATCAAAGGGACAAAGGACACCATCATGCCAGTTCAGCCAGGCCTGGTCCTGGAACTGGGTTTTCCTGACCCTCAGGGCAGTGGATAAAAGAACCGGAAAAGCTGGTAAGGAGGGGATGGGCCCAGAAGCAGAGTGGGGGAGTGAACAAGACAGAGTGAGCGGTGGCTGGGATCTGATCTTGGGAGCTACAGCTGCACGCAGACATTCATCCAGTGGGTCACCAATGTGGCCGGTCCTAGGGCCTCCTCCAGCCACAGTGGCTCGGAGGCAACATTTGTACCAGTCACCTAGGGCCACCAATGATGTCACCACCAGCATCTCCAGATCATGTCCTTCTAGACTCCCCGAAGCCAGAACACCCCAGCCTGCCCCCACCAGCTCCTGCCCACCAGTACCAACACCCTGGGCCACTCTGCAGTCCCTGGAGCTCTCCAGCCTCTGAATAAAGTCCAGCCTCCTTATCAGGAACAGGACTAAGCAGGCCTCGCTTATCAAGACTCTCCCGGCCACTCCCTGCCACGCTCCCTCTAAGCCCTGGTCATGCTGGTGCCTAAACCATGCACTCTCCAAACCCCCACTCCACAGCCCCTTGGGACCACTGAAGCCTATTTAGTCTCCCTTCTGCTCCTGCCATCTCCCACATCCCCATCTGATCCACAGAGTCCCCCTGTAGCCAGTGCCTCCCCCATCAGACTTGGAACCTCCACCACCAATGCAAATCCTGGCCCCAAGAGGCTGCCTGAGAAACCGGGTCCCCACCCTGTCCCCTCTGCTAAGGCAAAAGTCTGGTCTCTGCTCTCTCACCAATAAGTCTTCATCAGTGACAGTCTCCACCCTCTGGGTTGACGTGGCCCTGTGGTCTGCTTGGGGAAGGGTACCACGAAGACCAGCCTCAGCCGTAATACCTTCCTGCTTGGCCTTGCCCTCCAAGGCGCAGCCCTCCCCAGCCTAGGAGCAAGCACACAGTAGGTACTCAATGTGTGAAGGGTCCTGTGCACATGATTGAGCTGTCTTGCTCACACAGCTCTGGGGTGGCGAAGGGGCATAGGAACAAAGGTCGCCTGAGACCAGCAAAGATACCAAGACACAGAGATACCTTGAGAGCCAGAGACAAGACCAAGAGAGACAGACACAAAGACAGAGACGTGAAGGGATAGAGACAGAGATGCAAAGAGACAGACACACGGACAAAGTACAAAACAAAAGACAGGGAGATTATTGGGGAAAGCTGTAAGACTTTTTTTTTTCTCATTTGCAAAGAACTCCTTATCTATTGTAAAGAATTAATAAGCCGGAGAAAGCAAAAGGAAATGGGGGACATCATGGCACACACTTGTCATCCCAGCACTCAGGAAGCTGCAGTAGGAGGAACTTGAGTTCAAGGCCTCCTGGAAATACATAGGGAGAACCTGTCTCAAAACATCAAACAGGGCTAGAGAAATAGCTTAGTGGTTAAGGCATTTGCCTGCAAAGACAAAGCATCCAGGTTCAATACCCCAGGACCCACATAAGCCAGATGCACAAGGGGCACATGCATCTGGAGTTAGAGGCCCTGGCATGCCCATTCTCTCTGTCTCTCTCTCTGCTTGAAAAAAAAAATTAAAGCTGGGCACATGACAGCACTCAGGAGGCAGAGGTAGGAGGATTGCCATGAGTTCGAGGCCACCCTGAGAATACAGAGTGAATTCCAGGTCAGCCTGGGCTAGAGTGAGACCCTACCTTGAGAAAAAAAACAAAAACAAAATAAATAAATTTTTAAAAGGAATGCAACCTCCACTGGGCTGCTGGCTCTGTCTTCTTAAGAATGAAGTATAAAAATGAGGAGGTGGCACATGCCCTTAATCCCAGCACTCGGGGGACACAGGTGGGAAGATTGTTATGAGTTTGAGGACACCCTAAGACTACATAGTGAATTCCAGATCAGCCTAGGCTACAGTGAGACCCTACCATGGGGGGGATGAGGAGGGCAAGCTAGACATAGTAGCTCATATCTATAACCCTGGCGTTTGGGGGCCAGAGGTAGGAAGATAACCAGGAGTACGAGGCTAGCCTGGGCTACAGAGTGAATTCCAAGTCAGCTTGGGCTAGAGTGAAACTCCATCTCAAAAAGCAAACAAACAGGGCTGGAGAGATGGCTTAGTGGTTAAGCGCTTGCTTGTGAAGCCTAAGGACCCCGGTTTGAGGCTCTATTCTACAGGACCCATGTAAGCCAGATGCACAAGGGGGCACATGCATCTGGAGTTCATCTGCAGTGGCTGGAGGCCATGGCGTGCCCATTCTCTCTCTCTCTCTCTCTACCTGCTTATTTCTGTATCTCTCTCTCTCTCAAATAAATAAAAATAAAAATATTTTTAAATTATTATTTTTTTAATTGACAACTTCTATACTTACATACAAAAAGTGCATGGCATTTCCCTCCCCTCTCCCATTCCCCTTTAGAACTCCAATCTCCATCATATCCCCTCCCTGTCTCCATTAGTCTCTCTTTTAATTTGATGTCATCATCTTTTTCTTCTATTATGAGGGTCTTGCGAAGGTATTGCTAGGCACAAAGGTCATGGATATCGAGGCCAATTTCTGTCTGGACAGTTGTATTGTAAGGAGTCATACCCTTCCTTTGGCTCTTCCATTCTATCCGCCCCCCTCTTCCGCAATGTCCCTGAGCCTTGGAGGGTGTGACAGAGGTGTTTCAGTGCTGGGCACTCCTCCATCCCTTCTTCTGAGCACTATGTTGCCTTTGGGGTCATCCCAGTGGTCATCGCCATCTGAAAAGAGAAGCTTCTCTAACCAGAAGTGAGAGTAGCGTTAATATGTGAATATGAGCATTAAGTGTATTATTTTCAGGGCAGCTTGGTGGGAATAAAATATACATTTAGTCAGACAAGAGCAGGCTTTATACCCCTAAGGCTCATGACCTCCCCTGCCATAGACTTTTGCTTAGGTTTTTCAGTACCAGATATGTATTCCCTCCTGTAGAGAGGGCCTTCAGTCCAATTATGGAGCAGTTGGTTACCCCAAGAGTAGACATGCCACTATTGCACCTGTTCAGATTTTGGGCCTGTCTGGCCAAATTTGAATATTCAGCGTCCACTGTTTTCACTGCTGATGACTTCTGTCTCCCATACTCTGCATGCAGTGCAGCTTTTTCCAGCTTTCAGTTGGCTGGTCTACAGGGAGAAGGTTTTCTGCTCAGCACCAGCTTGCTTTCTCAGTGACCTTGCCTCTCAGGCAAGAGATGTCTTCAGCAATAGGGTCTTACCATCTGTTTCTCAATCCAAGGGCTTTGGCAAAAGCCTTTAATGTTTTGGAGGCTACCGGGACCTCCTTGGCCAACAACTCACTGGAAGGTATCCCATCCCAGGCACTGAAAATTTTCTAGTAACAGTCTACAGCTTCTAGATGTGCCATTATTCAAAAAAGTAGGTTTACATAAGTCTTATTCACAATATCTTGAATTTAGATTGACCCTCCCCTGCCCTTCTTTTATGCATTCTCTTCCCATGGCCTCGCTTAGGCCATTCCCCTCTCTGTAATCTGTTCTTCTACTTACATATGTGCAATACCATCAGAAGTTCAAGGTCATCCTCTTCTAGAGAGTTCAAGGCCAGCCGAGGGTGGGGGGCTCTCAGTCCTGGGCTTTATTCTGCCAGATGTACCAGTCTGCTCCTAAGGGCCAGGGAAGGGACTAGCAGGCAGGCTGAGCCTGAGAAGTCAGGTGGAGACTAGCCACAGAGAGGTGAATGGAGGAGCAAAAGGGTCAACTGTGTCCTAAGCAGCCCTAGAGGTGGCCCTCCCTGGATCTGTATAGTGTGTGACCTGTCCTACTGTCCACTGGGCCACATAACATTATGTGGAGGGGAAGCTGAGTCCAGGCTCTCTTCCCGCCCCACCAGAAGTTCTCTTCCACTCAGAAATCCAACACCTTGGGCCAGCATGTAAGAGCACTTGTCACGCAAACAAGAAGTGTGACCCAGGACCCAGGCAGATGGCAGCTACGACTGTGCATGCTGTAACCTAGTGTGAGGAGGGAAGGGAAGTCACGGGCGATCCCTGGTCAGCCAGCCGAGCCAGCTTCAGTGAGACCTGGGGAAGCACCTGGTGTCTTCCTCTGGTCTCTACACACTTGGGCAGAGGGTGCACACACATGTGCATATACACACCACACATAACCCCACACACACGCACACTAACAAAGAAAAAGAAATCTGAAGCCTCTGGGATACCCACTCTATCGCCCTCGTCCCTGCATGGGCCACGGGTTCTGTTTGCTCCCAGTGGCCACTGGCCACTCTGGGCTCCGAGGTTGCCTGCCCACGCCCCTCTAGGATGGCTCCCTCCAGTCCACTCTTCCCCACTCCCTCCACAACAAACTGGTACCTCCCTGTACCCACGTGTCCTACCCCTGTCACTCTACCAAACCAACGAGTCCACCCTGGGTCTGTCCTACCTGCGTCCCTCCTACTCTAACTGCCACCCTCTTCCCTCTGCAACCATATTCTGTTTGTTTGAGTCAAGGTCTTGCTACCTAGCCCATGCTGGCCTTGAACTACTCATCCTTCTGCCTCAACCTCCCAGTGCTAGGATGATTTACATTCCATCATGCCCACTCTCGGCTCACGACCTTGCTGACCAGTCTCAAGCAACCCTCTCTGGTGCCCACTCTGGCACCTCTGCTGGCTCCAGTCACCTCAAGTTTAGCGTTCCCCAAATTGAACCGCCCACGCATGGCCCCGCGTGTGGTCAAGGCCACTTGCCCTTGGCTGAAGGCTCTTTTCTCACTGCCATGTGCCCTTCAGCAGGAAACGCTTGAGCTTGACTATCAGAACACAGCTGAAACTGCCCACTGCTCTGCACAGTGGTCCATACCACTGGCTTCTCTGGCCTGGAACGCTATAGGAACCAGCTGCAAGTCCCTCTTGTGCCCAACTTTGCTCACATCAGAGCACACTGCTGACAATGGCGGTCCTCATCACCTCCCAACCTCCACTCTGTAGCTGTGTCAGGGACGTGTTCCTAATGCGGACCTCAGGACCTTTGCACTGGCAGTATCTCCGCTCGCAGGTATCTATCTGGTTTGCCCCATAGCTCCTTTCGCTATTTGCACAAACATCATCCTCTCCTTGAGCACCCCCTTACCTCACTAACTCTGAACCAAAGTTCCCACCCCTCCACTGCTCCCCACGTGACTAGAACAGCAGCCGTCTGTGAGTTCCCTGCTGTATCCCCAATGCTAGGCACAAAGTAAACTGCTTGGTTGGACAAGCATGGACGTGTCTGTGCTCCTTGTGGGCCTGCTGAGCCCTGTATGCAGGCGACGTTTCAATGGCCAGAGAGGACTAAGGAGGACTTCTCCAGGGAGAGGATGTCAAAACTGAGAACCCAAAGAACACGGGGAGGGGAAGGGGAAGGGTAAAGGGACAATGGGGCGAAGGCCATGGGTCTGGGATAGGCAAAGATGCAACTGGGTGGGCATGAAGAAGGGCTGGGGAGCCTGTGTGCCAGGCAGGGGCCCTGCCCTCATGTAAGGAGGGAGTTGGGGGGCTGGGTGAGTTCAGCTGGTGTTGTACCCCAAGGGGCCACCCTAGGCTAGGGCAGGACTCCCAGGCCTGCCTCAGTTTCTCTATTTCCTTCTTCCTGGGTTCTCCCTTCTCAAAGAAGCAAGGGAAGAACTGGGGACCGGGGAGGGCCATTTCAATGCCATGGTCAGCTCTGGCCTTTCTCTATCTTATTTTGTTTCTGAGGCAGGGTCTCCCTCTAGCCCAGGCTGACCTTCAACTCACTCTGTAGCCCAGGCTGGCTCCTACCTCCGTCTCCCAAGTGTTGGTATTATGGGTGTGAGCCGCTATATCAGATGGGTCTGGCCTGTGAGTGCACCCAGGCAGTGGCTGCAGGTTGCAGTGGGGGTGAGCCACCTGCAGTGTGATAGGCTTGGCCCCTCAAGGCTGGATGTGTTGGTGGCTGATGAAGGGAGACATCAGGATGGTAGGAACACAGCATGTACACAAAGAAAGAGCCCAGCGGGGCGTGGTGGCACACTCCTTTAATCCCAGCACTTGGGAGGCAGAAGGATCGCTGAGAGTTTGAGGCCAACCTAAGACTATATAGTGAATTCCAAGTCAGCCTGGGCTAGAGTAAGACCCTACCTCGAACCCCCCCCCAAAAAAAAGCCCAAGATGGGTGTGATGGTGCATGGCTTTAAATCCCAGCACTCAGGAGGCTGAAGTAGGAGAGTCACCCTGAGTTTGAGGCCAACCTGAGACTACATAGTAAATTCCAGGCCAGCATGGGCTACAGTGAGACCCTACCTTAGAAAATAAATAAATAAATAAATAAATAAATAAATAAATAAATAAATAAATAGATAGATAAATACAAAGAAGAGCCCAGTGCAGTGGCTCAGCCCTCAGCTGTTTGCGGCGGGACTTGTCAGAGCCTTTACAGAGGCTCCCCAAAGTGGTTTGTCCACAGGGCCAGCTTCACTGCAGTGTCCACAAAATGTCCCTTCCTGGCCTGAACCTCAAGGCCACAGGCAGCAAATAGCTCATCTGCTGGCACCCCTATGGCCCCAGGTAGGAGAGGAAGCTCAGGGCATGAAACCCCATTTTAATAGCTATCCACTGATTAATTAGACCCAAGGCACAGGGCTGGCCATGGTGTGTATTAAGTATATGAAGAGTTCATTTCCGGGCCAGGTGTGGTGACCTCAGGAATATTCCCGCCCTCTCCTCTCAGCTCCAGGAGATGGTGGTATATGTTTGGGCTGTGGCCGTGGGCTGCTTCCAACAGCCAAATTTTACATTTCATTATAAATGGCTTTGCTGGGCATGTCGGTAACTTTTGCATTTCCATCCACTTTATTATTAATGGTTTTCCTGAACTGTAGCAGCCCAGCGTTGCGCACAATGCGTTATAAATATTTGATCTGGCATCTATAGTCTGCCATTTATCATTTATAACGGGTTACAAAAACATTATAAAACATTTACTGCACATTTATAGATCATTTTTGGCTACCACGACGATGTGTTATAAATACATTATTAATCCTTTTCACGCCATTTATAGGAACCCCTTGTAATGGGGCCTGGCCCGCCACTCTCACGCAAACAGTGCATGGGTTGTCGAGGGCAGCGGGTCCCGTGAAGGGAAGAAATCGGGCCTGCACTGGTGGCTGTGTATCCTCATGGACCAGAGCCCCTCTGTTCAGACAGCACCAGACACTGGTGTTCTAAGCATGTTTTAAGTGTCATACTGGTCCCCACAGCCCCCCTGCAGTGCAGGTATATATATTTTTAAAAATTTATTTATTATTTTCTTTCTTTCTTTCTTTTTTCTTTTTCTTTTCTTTCTTTTTCTTTTTTTTTTTTTTTTTTTTTTTTTGGTTTTTCGAGGTAGGGTCTCACTCTGGCCCAGGCTGACCTGGAATTCACTATGTAGTCTCAGGGTGGCTTTGAATTCATGGCGATCCTCCTACCTCTGCCTCCCAAGTGCTGGGATTAAAGGCGTGTGCTACCACACCCGGCAAAATTTTTAATTATTATTTGTTTGTTTGTTTTTTCAAGGTAGGTCTTGCTGTAGCCCTGGTGGACCTGGAATTTACTATGTAATCTCAGGTTGGTCTCGAATTCACTGGGATTCTCCTACATCTGCCTCCCAGTGCTGGGATTAAAGGCGGGTGCCACGACGCCCACTCTAATTTGTATTTATTCTTTTAAAAACTGTTTAAATTATAAGCTGGGCATGCCTTTAATCCCAGCACTTGGGAGGCAGAGATAAGAGGATCAGAGGTAGGAGGATTGTTTAAATTATTTACTTGCCAAGAGGCACCAGGGCCTCTTGTCACTGCAAATGAACTTGTGCCACTTTGAGCAGGCCACCCTGAGAAGCTGCAAAAAATAGTTTGAGATTCCAGGACAGCCTGAGCCTGCTGAGGTTAAAGGCATGTGCCACCATGTCCAGCCTTGTGTGGCTTTAAAAAAATATTTTTATTTAAAATAAAAATCTGAGACCCTACCTCGAAAAACCAAAAAAAAAAAAAAAAAAAAGGGAAGCTGGAGAGATGGCTTAGCAGTTAAGTACTCGCCTGTGAAGCCTAAAGACCCTGGTTCGAGGCTCAATTCCCTAGTACCCACATAAACCGGATGCACAAGGTGGCACATGCATCTGGAGTTTGTTTGCAGTTGCTAGAGGCCCTGGTGTGCCCATTCTTTCTCTCTCTCTCTTCTGCCTCTTTCTCTCTCTCTCTCTTTCGCTCTGCCTCTTTCTCTGTCTACCACTCTCAAATAAATAAACAAAAATTAAAATATTTTTATTTGCGAGAAAGGGAGAAAGAGAGAGAGTGTATGGATGTTCCAGAGCCTCTTGGCATTGCAAATGAACTCCAGGTGCATGCACAACTTTGCATTTGGCTTTATGTCGGTACTGGGGGATTGAACCCAGGTTGTCAGGCTTTACAAGTAAGTGCTTTAATCACTGTGCCATCTCCCAGCCCAATTTTAACATTCTATTTTTAATTTTTTTGGTTTTTCGAGGTAGGATCTCATTCTAGCCCAGGCTGACCTGGAATTCACTCTGTATTCTCAGGGTGGCCTCGAACTCATGGTGATCCTCCTACCTCTGCCTCCCGAGTGCTGGGATTAAAGGCATGCGCCACCACGCCCGGTCAATTTTTAACATTCTATTGGCAACTTCCATAAATGTTATTTGAGAAAGAGGCAGATAGACACTGCAAACGACCTCCAGACACATGCACCACCTTGTGCATCTGGCTTTACGTGGGTCCTAGGGAATTGAACTTGGGTCCTTAGGCTTTGCAGGCAAGCACCTTAACAGCTAAGCCATCTCTGTAGCCCCAACTTCCATATAGACAGTAGACCATAATCATAATCCCACCATCAGTCCCCTTATCTCCCTCCTACATTTCCCTTCAACTGAATCCCTTCTTTCCAATCATCTCTCTTTTATTTTGATGTCATTTTCCCTCTATTATGCAGGTTCCAGGCATATTCTTTTTTATATTTTATATTTTTAATTCTTTATTTGAGACAGAGGGAATGAGGCAGATAGATAGAGAATGGGCGTGCCAGGGCCTCTAGCTTCTGCAAATGAACTCTAGATGCATGTGCCACCATATGCATCTGGCTTATGCAGGTACTGGAGAATAGAACCTGGGCTTTGCAGACAAGTGCCTTAACTGCTAAGCCATCTCTTCAGCTCCCAGGCGAATTTTTTATTGCATCTTCTGATTGCTCATAATCTATGGATCTGAAATCTGTCATTCAGTTGTCTCCCTAGCATTGTAAAATTTCATAGGACTACCTCTTACTCTATTTTGTAGCTTTTCCTTTGAAAATTCATTTATTTATCTGCTCATTTGAGAAAGAGGGAGGAGAGAGACAGAGAGAGAGAATAAGCACATCAGGGCCTCTGGCTACTGCAAACGAACTCCAGGCACATGCACCACCTTGTGTATATGGCTTTTATAGATATTGGGGAACTGAACCTAGGCCCTTAGGCTTTGCAGGCAAGCATCTTAACTGCTAAATCATCTCTCCAGCCCCCAGGCATATTCTTTGAGGTAGGGTCTCACTCTAGCCCAGGCTGACCTGGAATTCACTATGTCGTCTCAGGGTGGCCTCGAACTCATGGCAATCCTCCTACCTCCGCCTCCTGAGTGTGCCATTATGCCCGGCTCTTTTTTTTTTTAATATTATTTATTTATTTGACAGAGGGAGAGGAAGAGGAGATAATGGCCACGCGAGGGGCCTCTAGCCACTACAAACAAATTCCAGATGCATATGCCCCCTTGTGCATCTAGCTAATGTGGGTCCTGGAGAATTGAACTTGGGTCCTTTGGCTTTGCAGGCAAATGCCTTAACAGCTAAGCTATCCCTCCAGCACCCTCCCCAGGCATATTCTTTTTTTTTTTTAATTTTCTTATTATTTTTTATTTTATTTTTAGAAAAAGACAGAGAGAGATAGACAGAGAGGGAGAGGGAGACAGAAATGGGCCCGCCAGCAGTCTCTCAGCTGCTGTGAACGAAATCCAGATGCGTGCGCCCCTTGTGGTCAAGTGCGACATTGCGCCCTTGCGTCACTGCATCTGGCTAAACGTGGGACCTGGAGATTGGAACCGCTGGACATTGGAACCAGCATTCTTAGGCTTAGCAGGCAGGCGCCTTAGCCGCTAAGCCATCTCTCCAGCCCCCAGGCATATTCTTTATCCTTTTTTTTTTTTTTTTTCAGAAGCAGAAGCTGGCTGGAGGGAGTGATGTGCCCTAGGGCCCAGCCGTGGAGGTCACTCACCTTCTTTGGCCCCATGGCTCACAACAGAGGCCTCTGCAGTCCCTGTTCAACCATCCCTTGTGATGGGGCCAGGGACTCAACACAGCTTCCAGAACCCCAGGGCCACCCCGGGTGCAGAGTGCCTGGACCTTACCCCTATGTCCCCTACTTAGTGCATAGCAGGGCCCTGCGCTCCCTAGCAACTGAGAGGGCAGGCCAAGCCTCCCTAGGTTCCAGCTCCCTGGAGTGGGAGTGGGGAGAGCTGCTTGCTGGTCTCTCCTCCCTGGGCCTATCAGCGCCCTCTGTGAAGCTGACTTCTTCCTGGACGAATGCTGCAGGATGCCTCTGTCGAGCCCACCCTTGGCCTTCCTCATTCCCTGAAGTCCCCTCAGACTTGACCTCAGGCCAGGACACCAGGGCTGTCAGCCCCTTATCCACCACCCAGGTGATGATGTCACCTGGAGCCACTCAGAAACATGTGTATCACTCAAGACTCACCCAACAGCCCCCGGACGCCTAGAGCTGGGAAGTTGCCTTTTTGGGTCTCTACCCAGAAGGCTGAGAGAAAACCTGGACTTCTAGTTCAGCCTGCTTGTCTTCCCCAGAGCTTCTCGCAGGTCAAGTCCCAGGAGGCCTTCAGCCATGACCTCCCTCACAGAGGCACCTGAACCGACCTCAGCCTACCCCACCAGCTAAGTGGGTCAGAGTTCCACGTGGTGCTCTGGAAAGAACAGCAGAGTCCCCAGAACCCCTCAGGCCACAGTGCACCCACCCCTCCTGTGACCTACAAGGCAGAGCCAATGACTGGGCTGCCTGAGCCTCCCAGGGTGAGCTGTGGGCCTCCATCTGCCTGGTGTGAAGTTCAAGGCCGCCCATACCCAGGGTTGAAAATGAAACCCAGAGGCCACTGTTCTGTAGCTGGGAGGGTACAGGTGAGCTCCTCACCATGGCAACGCCCCGTCTGGTAGAGGAAGAACAGGGACTGGCCAGCAGCCACCGTGAGGGCTGTCCTCTGACCTGGTCTCCCCACTCAGAATAAAGGGTGCTATAGGGCTGGCAGGATCCAGCGGGCCCAGCTAGGCTGCTCTCTTTGGGGTGTGCCCTAGTGTTCTAACCACAGGCAGCAGAGTCCAGACACATTCCATCCCAGAATAGACTGCTGCCCTGTGCCTTGGGGTCAAGTGACCAAAGCTGGTCCTTGGGCCCTTTAGCGGTATGTGTGTGTGGGGGGGGGCAGGCAGGTTGGCATCAGTCAGGAGCTGGGTTTTAGACTGCATCTGGATTCCCAATGGAACTCTGTTTTGTCCTGTCACCCCCATCCAGTCTCTTCCCAGCAGGCACCAAGGCCACCATGGACTTGTCCACAGGGGCAGGTGGTCTGCCCTGGTCTTGCTCAGTCCAGCTGGGCCCTCTGGTTGTGAGCTGGAAACACACTGGATTGTCCATTCTGCAGGGGCAGTAGAATCCATCAACTGGGAGTGCGTGGTACTAGAGACCAGCCTTTGCATGCTACCTGGGGCATGGACTAACGTCCTGTCGCCACACACCTGGCTCTCACCCATCATCCCTGGCCCGAGCAGAGAATGGCTAGTTTCTCCAGATAACCTCAGCTTGCTACCCGCACTACTCCAGCAGCTTGCCACCCAGCCAAGCCCCCACCTCCAGGCTGGACCTGTTTCTGCTTCATGAGGACAGCATTTGGGGCAGGCAGGCCCTGGTTGCCACAGCTCCCACCTCCTGCCCCAGTAGTCATTGGAGAACACAGGACCCGAGGCTGTTAGAAGCCCCTGTGGAGGAGAGTTTGGGTCTTAGAGGCAATATGGCTGGGTGTGAAGATCAGCACCTGGAAGGTTCTACCAGCAGTGGGCACTCCGGACGGGAACATGCTGGGTCTCTTTGAACTACTCTCTGGTCTGTAGGGAAAAGGCTCAGGCCCAGGGGAAACAACCTGGCCTTGGGCTGGAGTGGATGCAGGGCCTGCAATGGGGCCCAAGCCGAACTGGTGGGACACACCAGCCCGAGCCCATGGACTCCTGCCTTGAGACCAGACAAGCACAGGAGCAGGGGTCACTTGGTCCTTCTACTGCCCACAGAGCCTCCATGCACCTGCCCGTATCCATGTGTGACAGAATGGAACCAGAAAGCTGGACAGTGGGAATACATGGTGTTGGGGGGGGGGCTCCCTGTGCCCAGGCTGATGCTGGGTGCTTCTGACCCTATAGGACAGCTACTGCCATCCTCACCCTTGGTAAGAGACCAGCTCTGACACGTGCATGCAGGATCACTGTTGGATGCTGGGTGTGAGGTCCCTTGAGGCTCTGGCCACCTGGGGTTTGCCCCAGGCCTCAGCAAACTTGGCCTCCAAGCCATCCCCAGGGCAGCCTCCTGCCTGTCACAGGTGGTAGGGACAATCCAGTACAGGCCCACTGGGGTCTTGGTCATCAGACCCAGATTGCCAGGGAAGACTTGCTAGGCAGGCGTAGTAGCAGCTAGCAAGGGCGCTTGGATCTGAGCCTGCAAGGCCCAAGACACCTCCAGAGGCAATGCCACTTGCCAAGGTGGCCCCAGGCTGGTTTCCTAGGCCACGCTGCCCTCTGGTGGCCACAGACGGCACAGCCAAACCCCGGGCACACTTGGCCAACGCAGTGCTGGGGAGAAAGAAGGCTGCTCAAGCTCGTGTCCTTGCTCTGATGAGGACTGCTCTGGGTCACACTCCAAGGGGAGGACAGCAGCTAGAATGCAGGGCCCAGCTCTGCTGTCAGGGAGGCCCACTCTGTGTCCCTGGGGAAGGGCCAAGAGCCGCCCCACTCCCACCTCACTGAAGGGCTCGCTGTTGCCCCCTGGTGGCTCCCTACAGAGGCTGCCCAGTAGGGTAGGCCTTGGGTCCATGGGCTACCAGGACTGTTCCCATGCCAACACGCACGCTCAGCTCTCCAGGATAGATCTCAGGGCCCCACTGCCCATCCTGAAGTGAGCCTCATGCACAGATGGCGGAGCCAGCCAGGGATATTATCACAGAAGGCCATAACTAGTGTGGACAGCCCAGCAGCCAGGAGCAGGTGGGACTCCTCATGGGAGGGAAACTGTGAGCTCCATCTCCTTGGCCTCTGTTCAATCCCTGGAGCCTCGGCAGTGCAGTACCGAGCCCAGGGACAACACAGGACATAGGCCAGCATGCGGTAAGTCAGCATTTCATTTACAAGTCTCCCTGTGCCCACTAACAGAATGGCCTCTCCTCTCCTCTCCTCGCACTGGGCCATGGCCCCCATGGCTCTGTTTTGACCCAGAACATGGTGAAGCCTCAGAGGTCAGCCACCAGTGCCAACTGTGGTCCAGGTAATGCTACTCTTAGCTCCTGCCCAGCCTTGGTGGCTCAGGGACAAGACACTGTGAGTAGAACAGGCTTATCAGACATGGTCTTAGAGTGATGGCAGCCTCGTGGTTCACATGACAGCCTCCATATGCAAGATCTTCAGGGCCTCGGAGATCTGGGCACTGGTGTCCATCTGGCCATACATGCCCACCAGGAAGGCACGGTGTAGCAGCACAGCAGCATGCTCTGTGGAAGAAGTGTGGTCAGGACATATCAGGCAACATCAGGCCACACTTCCCGGAGCAGCAGGCAGATGCCGGCTGGGCAACTGACCTTGACAGAGGAGGGTGTACTCGGGCAGGTTCCTGAGGGCTGTCTGCACCACCTCGAAGTCCCGGCTGCCCAGGCAATACATAAAGGTGGGCAGGAAGTCAGCAGCAATGCTACAGAGACACATCCAAGAGGGCACAAGTCTGGGTCAAAAGTGTCCAGGAGACCCTAGCCAGGCCCCAGGGTGGACAGGCCACACTGACGTCCCAGCCCTAGCCCAGCCCAGACAGCAAACTGGGCCCTGGGCGTCTCACCTGGGGTTGTTCTGGATGGCGCGCAGAGCCAGGCTGAAGGCCAGGCTGCGGCAGGATTCTTCTGCGGAGCTCATCAGCCGCTGCAAGCTGGTCTGATCAGGGGAGGAGAGGGGGCCATAGGTGACCACGGCTGCTACGAGCTCAGGGGCTGGGCTGCCTGGCCTCGGGCTGCCCGTGAGCACACGGCCCAGCGCCTGCCCCGAGGCTCATCTCTAAAGCCCGACCTTTGCCCACAGCCTGCTCACCGAGAAGAAGCTCAGGACCTCAGGCCTCCGCCGGGACATCTCATCTATGTCGCTCAGAGCCTCGAGCAGATCTGAGGGGCAAAGGGGCAGGCTGGGGGCCAGGGACCTCCTTTCCACTCTGAACAACCCAGAGGCAGGCAGGAACACGTCCCCAGGTACCTCAGCAGCTCCCTAAGGTACACCCAGGATCTGGCAGTTCCAGAGACTATCAGCAGGCACCCTCCCGTGTGCACCCAGGACCCTCACCCATATACTGATCAGTGAGGACCCAATCTCCACCCACCATGTCCGAGCAGTCCTCTCCTCCCAGCCACACCTGCCAGGTCTTCAGCCCCTTGCCCCGGGCCCCTGGGGCTGGCTGGGAAAGGCTGACCCCACTCACCCTCAACAGCCTGGCCCCGTGACAGCCTCTTCATGTGTGGGGCCACGTCGGCCACAGTCAGTGGGGTACAAAGGGAGACACTGACAAGTGGCAGTGAACCAGTCGAGTGCTCGTCTGCAAGAGGCAGTCAGGGATAGGGGAGGCTAGGCATTGGGCCTGGCCAGCCCCATAGGCCCTGTGGGAACCAAGTGTCCTTCCCAGGAGCACACTGGACACTGTCTGGGACTGAGCTTTGTCCAGTACAGGGCAAGCACTCAGGGCGGTGGCACCATGAGGCAGCCAGGTAGGACAGCACGTCCTCTCTGCTCTGCCCACACGGTGTCAAAGGCACCTCTGCAGGGAGGGCTCTGCTCTGTCTTCCTCCTGTCTCCACACACGACCCGAGGGCCATACTCACAGCAACCTAGCCAAACCCAGGACACAAAGGGACTTGGTCGCCCAGCCTCTGGAGATCCTAGGCTCACTGACCTGACCCGCAACCCCCGGAGACCACATCAGCAAAAGACAGAATCCCAAACGTGGAATGTGTGCCACCGTCAGACGGACAAGGGGATGGGGGCAGGCATGCGTTCCCAAGTCCAAAGGGTGACATCTGAGACAGTGCAGTGCAACTCCAACATTCCCAAGAGGCTTGGTCAGCCTGGCCATGAGGTTAAGGATGGCTAGGGCTGCCAGGACCTCCCCAGGAGAAGGCCTGCTCAGGAGCCCGGCCACCCCACTCACCCTCGCCTTCATCATCCAGGCCTTGCTCAGCTCTGCCATCCCTGCTGGGGAGGCTGAGCCCTGCCAGGAGGGACTTTAGCATCGCCAGGTCACTGTTGTCGAAGGACAGGTCGCTAGGGAAGACAGCATGGTTTCACCTTGGAGCCCCGAGGGGCTTGTGAGGCGTAGGAGGCCAGGTGCTCGGAGGCAGAGCAGGAAGGGAAGAGTAATGGGCAGAGAGGGGCAGGTGGGGGCTGTCACGGGCTGCAAGGACAGCGGGTCAGAGTGGGCCATCTACTGCCATGAAGCCAGTCTCTGCTGTCCAACTGAGGGTCCCATACAGCATGTACCCTTAGCTGTCTCTCCTGGCCTTGAATGCCCACCCTGATGTGGCTGTGGCCCCCAGGCCTGCGGATACTCACTGGAGGGGTTCCGCATGCTTCTGCAGGAAGGACACGGCCGCTGGAGCACTGCAGGCCACATACTTGTGGATAAACTGCACGAACTTGCTGATGAAGGGTGCCAGGTGACGGGAGGACTTCCGGTAGTTCTGCAGAGGAGGCAGAACCACTCAGTCCTTCCGGCCCTGCACCAGGAGCTCCCCCGACCCTCCACATTCCACCCGGCTGAGCACCAGGCCACTGTGCAGTGGCTACAGGGAGCAGGCCAGGATGGCTTGCCTCTTGGGCTTGTTTGGCTTGTTGAGACAGGGTCTCATATAGCTGAGCCTAGTCTAGAACCTGTGCTCCTCCTGCCTCCACCTCGCTAATGCTGGGTCACAGGTGTGTGTGTCACCGCACAGGGGTGTGACTGGCCGTGAGACAGCACTAAGGGCCTAGTACAGGGCTGCCCGGGCACAGGAGGTGCTGGAGGCCTCCTGGGACAGAGCTGGTCCCTGGCTGGTGGAGAGAGAAAGCACCGGGCAGGTGGCCTGGCTCTGGCCTTGGTGCCAGGCTTAGGGGTTCAGCTCTCCCATGGGAGCAGGTCAGGGTCCCACCAGCTTGGTTAGAAAAAGGCTGAGGAAGCAATGGGAGATGAGCCAAGATGAGAGGGGTGTGAGGATATCTGGATGGAAGCCAAGGGACGCAGGAGAGTCCTGTTCGCACCCACCAGCAGCAGGCGGATGAAGGAGATCAGGCAGTCCCACAGCGCCCCCTGGTGCTCGCTCTGGAAGACGCGCGGCTGCAGCAGCTCCAGAATGCCCAGCACGTGCAGGAAGAAGGCCAAGTGGTTCTGCTGCCGGAACTCCTGGAAGTTCAGGTGTGTGCGGCCATGCAGGAGGGCTGCGATCATGGGCAGGTGCCTGGAGGCAGACAGAAGGGTGCCTGTGGTCACACCTCTACCTAGAGCCAGCCGTTCCCTCTGGGAAATTGGTCCAGGACTCCACAAGACCCTACGCTTCACACCTCAGGAGCAGGATGGGATGGGCCACAGCCAGCTTTCGACAGGCCATGTTGGCATCGGCCACTCGGCTCTCGGAGGAGCGGGAGTCGCTGGTGTCCGCGAGCAGGGTGATGACGCGGTGGATGAGTCCGTCCAGCTGGGAGCAAGGGCGGCGTGAGGAGGGAGCACAGCTACCCAGAGCCTGCGTGCTCACGGCCCCAGGGTGGAGGCGCTGCAGCAGCCCTCCTCGAGGAAAGAGCTAATGGACAGATGTGTCTGTGCACACAGTGTGCCCACACACGAGCCGGAAGGAATGGAGGAACCTTCTGTGCACACTCCACATACCACCCTGCAATGGCGCCACAGGCAGGGGCACGTGTGACCCCCAACCTAAAGCTCTGGAGGACACGCTGACCCTCCTGCTGTGGCGGAGTGGAGGGCAGGGGAGGGCCTCGGGATGCTCTGGGTTAACAGTGTACACGGTGCAGGCCCCACTTCCTCACGGGGGACCCTTGTTTCAAAGGCAGCCTCCAGCTCCAGACGGCCAGCACCCCTCACCTTGCAGACGCTGCTGCCGGTGGCACCTTCCCGGGGCAACAGGCCCTCAGGCACAGGCACGCGGAGTTCGGGTCCCTGCAGGTAGAGCTGCAGCAGCAGGTCTCGCGAGCGCTGGCCCAGCAAGCTGCGAGAACAGACAGATCGGGTTACTGGGGTGAGTGTGGCTTGGGATGAGGGAAGTACTGGCCCATTGCTGGGGGACACAGGGGCCCCAAGCACCTGTCTCCCCACTGCTGGATGCAGCCAGTCAGGTACTCTGTCACTTTGGCGACACTCTCATCGTTGCCACGGCAGCAGCTGAGCAGCAGGGGCAGCCGGGTCTGGATGAGGGTGCAGGCGGTGTTGTCCCCGTCCTGGCTCCGGGTCTCCGCCTCAGCCAGGATCAGCTCCACGAGGCTGAGCAGCTCTGGGCCCTGGACCCGGAGAACCAGCTCCTCCCGCCGCTTCTGTAAGGAGGTCACCAGTCAGTCTCAGGACATGGCACCACCACCCATGGGTCAGGACAGCCCCCAAAGACCTGCCTGAGGGGTGCGCTGGTCTCTGCCCTGCCAGATCCGTGGGACATGGATGCAGGCCCAGAGGAAATCCAAGGAGGCTGAGGGGTCGAGCCTGGAAAGGAGGCGAGCCAGGGACACCCCAAAGCCCAGGGTGAGCTTCCTGAGGAGAGGCCACCACAGCCCTTCTGAGGGATCCCCTAGCTGAGCACGGAGGCCAGAGGACACGGTGCTCTGACTCACACCCTCCTGTGCTATGGGAAAGCCGCTCGCTCACGCAAGCGCTGGAACCGCCCCACACTGTGGAATTGTCAAGCCAAGAGAAAGGGCTGCGGAGGCAGTTAGCAGCATGCCATGTTCCTCCACACCCCCCTGCCTGCCGTACCAGTGAGGACAGGCTGGATTCTCCACACAGAGAACTCAGCAAGGATGAGATCTGAGCAACTGGACTGCCCTGTCCCCTGGCTGGGCAGCCACAGCTGGACATTCATGCCTTGTGCAACGGATGTGAGCAATGGACACAGTGGGGCCTGGCTACCAGAAGACGCTGTTCTAAAGTGAGATGCGGGGATCCGGCATGAGGTGGGAAGGCTGGGTGTGTTGGGCCCACTGCTATGGCTGCCAGCACAGACAGAGCAGGGACGAACTCCAGGGCTCACAGGCAGCTGTACCCAGCTGGGTCACCAGGGCTACCTGCCGGCCAGCTCTCACCTCTGCTCCCGGCTTTTGCCCAGCAGGACACGGATACAGCGGTGCAGTGTGGACCAACTGGACTGGTGCGTGAGAAGGGCCAGGAGGTAGGGGCGGAAGGACAGCACCTGGGCACCCACGTGACCTTTGCCCTGGGGAAGGAGGAAGTTGAGATGTCCCTGCTGGTCCTAGGGAGGCCAGCTGACCACATCCTGATGGAGGTGCACAGGAAGTGGGTGCAGGGCATTTCCCTGGCTGTCTCATCCCCTCCTCCACACAGGGTGGCCTTATGCAATGAGGAGGAGAGTCCAGCTGTTATCCACTCTCCCCGGAGCGCCCGTACCCACTGGGCAGGCGCTGGGCTTGAGCGACAGTGAAGAGCCCTCACCGCCCCCCTTCTGCTGACTGCAGCTCCTCGTTCTCCTGTAAGCAGACTTGGGACCCTCAGACCACAGGGTTTGGGCATGGATACCCACCCTCACCCTAAGCCTAGAACTAGATTTGCAGCCAGTGTTAACCAGAGGGGACATGCAATCCAGGCTGGGTCAAGGAAGAAGCAGGCCTAGCTGGCCATATCTCTCCTTGGGAGCTAAAGTCTCAAGTGCCAGTGCGGCTAACAGCCCCTGTGGTCACCCCTGTCACCTTCCTCCGGAGAAGAGCAGCCGGCGCTGCAGGTCAGGGCAGCTGCTGACCACCTCTGGGTCCAACGTCTCCAGCCAGTCCACCAGCAGCCCAGACGCAGGTCCCAAGCGTGTGGCCTCCACGCTGCAGGAGGGAGGGGTCAGGGTAGGACCTGCAGGGCTGCCTACCAGCCAGCTCAGCCCAATCACACTCCCAGCTCAACTCAGGCTCACCTGCCCCCCTCTGCATCCTGCTTGCTGGGGCCCGGGGCCTCGTCCTTCTCCTGCAGCAGCACAGAGCTCACCACCACAATGGGCCCCGAGGCTGGACTTGGGCAGGCGGTGTCCACGGTGGCCGAGAAGAGGGCCGTCAGCAGCTCCTCCAAGTGTGGGGAGCGCACCTCAACGAGGCCGCAGAGGACTGTGGGGGCCAGGACACAGCTGAGGGGGTCAGCAAAGCTGGGCACGTACAGGCTGCACCAAAACGGCCCAGGGCAGGGATGTGCTCTACCCTCATGCAGCCCATGGGGCACTGGGAGAGGGGACAGTACTGGGAGTGTCCAGACAGGGCCTCCCGGGCCTGGCGATACCTTTGCCGATGAGCTCAGGCTCGACGCTGCACTTTTCACCGGACCTCAGCGTGGCGATGACGGCCCGCACGGTGGAGCTGACCACTTCCAGGTCATGGCGGAAGCTCAGAGCCTCCACCAGGTGCAGGAGCCCACTGCGCACTGCAGACAGGCAGGAGAGCCAGGTGACGCCACCTCAGCTTCTGCCCTCGCCTCGCCTCTCTATCCAGCCCAGCTGTTCTCCCTCAGGCAGACCACACTGCTGCCCATGGCTCGGGCCAGCACTCCACCACCATCCCCGGCCTGCCCCCAATGGCCGCACTCTCACCATCACTGATCCTGCGCCTTGCTGAGTAGCGGGTGGCAAACATCTTGAGCTGCGCCTGCAGAGGCCCCTCTTCCACGCCAGGGCCGTCCAGCCACTGCAGGATCTGCATGAGCACTTTGAGCAGGAGGGAGGAGAAGCCAGTGTCCTGGGGCACACAGCGCTGTGGGGACAGCCACACACGTAAGCCTGCTGACCCAGGACGGCAAAGCCCTTCCTAGGGAGAGGCCTACAGCTCAGAACCCCACTTCCACTTAGGCTAGGGTGTCCCTCATGCACCCCAGCAGTGAGGGCCTTCTGTCGGCAACTGATTTTCTTCAGTCCAGAGAAAGAACGGAGCGCATGAGCTGACGCAGACAAGGCAGACCCAGCAAGACCAGAGCCAGATAGGGAAGCCGGGAGACCTGCCTCTCCGCCTCTGGCCAAGCTGAGACGGGGGACATGAGGCCTCCGGGTGGATTTGGAAGACAGCAGGACCTTCTGTATTAGATATCCTGCACGTTCCGGGACACTGGACGCCCCTGCATCCATACGTCCCTCCTTCCCACCATGCCAGTTCCTTACCTGGTACTGGTACAGCTGGCGCATCAGTGGGCAAGAGAGGAAGTGGCTGCGGTGCATGGCCAGGGCCAGAGCACAGCCATGTGGAGAGCCCAACAGGGTGGCCATGGCCTGCAGGAGGCGCACTGTGATGCCTGGTACATCGGGGTTCCCCTGGCGGACTCGGGCCAGCTCCTGACCCAGGGCCTGCTGCAGTGCAAGGGCGAG
Source organism: Orientallactaga sibirica (assembly GCA_036365145.1). Lineage (NCBI taxonomy): Eukaryota > Metazoa > Chordata > Mammalia > Rodentia > Dipodidae > Orientallactaga > Orientallactaga sibirica. The sequence continues at coordinate 2,743,404 of JAEOAD010001990.1, read as the reverse complement.
GGGGCGTGGGCTGGAGCTCTGCCATCGAGGGTCAGGGCTGAGTGGGAAGATCTGGAATCACAGAGCAAGGATCAGGAGGAGTGCAGAGGCCTGACGCCCCTCACCCTGCCCACAATGCCAGCTCCTGTTACCTCAACTGCATGGACTTAGGGACCCTCAACTCCCCCAGAGCTACACTGGGGGACAGTGGTGCCTACAGCCTCTGTGCAGGGTCTGTGTGGGGGTGCAGCACCAGGAAACCTTAGGCAAACCCTGAAACCCAGCTGCGAGCGGGGTGCAGAGCACTGGTTGGGTACACCTGTGTGGGCGGGGGGGCAGGGAGGGCTACTGCTCGGGCCCTGGCCCAGCAGCATCAGTACCTGTAGGAATATACTGGCTAAATCATCCTCGGGTCCAAGCACTGGGACCTGCGTGCCAGCTCGCGTCCTGCCCTGGCCTGCAGGGGGCTCGGGGCTGCTTTTTGGCTTCGGAGCCTCTGTACTATCTGCAGAGAGATGGGTTGTGTCAGGGACTGAGAACGCTGACTGGATTCTGGCCGGCTGCTGGCCCTGCCCTGCTGAGCAACTGGGTCACCAGGCCCATGAGGATGGACCCGAAACAGGGACCCTACTGGCTAGAGGCAAGGGCCAGCCAGGGAACAGCAAGGGGCCTGGAAGCAGCCTGGCTGGACAGTGGCAAGGGAGGGGAGGGCTGGTACCTCGCCGGGGTGGCAGTGAGGCAGTGAGCAGTGAGTGGAAGGTCTGGCCTCCCGAGGCGCCTCTCTCGTGCTGCACCTCCACCAGGTGGGCCATGTAGTCTACAAAACAGGAAGGGACACTGTGGTAGGTACAGAGAATGCGGGGCTGAGGGGTCCCATGCCCAGCAGTGTCCATTAGGCACCGTCATGCGGCAGGAGCCCAGCTCTGCGTCAGCAGGGTTTCCGCTCCACCTCCTGCCACGACCGAGTTGGACCAAACCCACAGCTTGAGCCCCAGGACCTGCTGGCAGCCTCTAGACCCCCGGGGCTCACTCTTGTCCATGATGTTCTGCTCCAGGGTCTGGGGGTCCTGGGCCACGGCCTGGTCCAGGTACTGCAAGAGCTTGCTCATGCTGGACACGGGGATGCCGAAGGACTGCACGAAGAGCAGCAGCTGCTGGGGCTCCAGGTCCTGCAGGGCTGTGGGTAAGGCTCACTCAGGGCACCCTGGGAAACCCTGGGCTACCCCCTGACCTAGAAGGGTAGTCCCTGGATTCTCCGAGGGCTGGCAGCACCATCTCAGAGCCTGGTACCCCCATCCTTCAGTAGCAAACAGGCTACGTGACTCCGACTGAGTGGCAGCAATGATGTCACCAACACCCCCATGGCTGACAGGCATTGAGACTCCTTAGGGTGTGTCCTTCACTGGGCTCTCATCCTGTCACTCACCTATCCCCAATCCATGCCGGGGGCCAGCCCAATGGACCCATGCTGGCCAGGCATTGTGTACAGCTCCTGGGACCCTCCTTACAACAACTTGTCTTTAGAAGGCCCACACGTCCTCCGAGGACCAACCCCAAGGCCTCATCACCCTCCCCTGAGCCCTCCATGTCTCCGCCTTTTATTCTCATTTCTTCTGCAGCCCATCTCTGAGCAGCTCTAGGAGGCCCAGCCTGGCCATACCAGCATCCACCAGCCGAGGGACCTCGGAGCGGATCATGCGCAGCTTCAGCCAGTCCGGCAACAGCAGCGCCTCCTCAGATGTATCTACCAGGAAAGCCGTGGGCAGCGGCTTCTTCTCCGGAAACCAGATATCCAGCAGTTCGTGGAACTCATCATCGCCAGCTGTGGGAAGGACACCAGCCAGGGGGTGGCCAAGTCACACGAGAAGCCCCACCCCAAGGAGGACCACAGGCCAAGCTGGGAGAATGGAGACATCTCACGGGCAGTGCTCCTTGCACAGTGGGAAAACTGAGGCTTCGGGGATACAAGAAAGACTCAAATGCAGGTGCACCGGGCATATTACTTCATGTAACCTGCAGCATCCCCAGTTATGGGAACAAAAAAGGCGCTCAAGGTCACCTGTCCAGGGTCTCAGATGACCACTAGAGCCCAGGGGGCCCAACAGGCTGGACAGCACTGAGGCCAACCTTGCTAAGGGCACTACAGTGAGAGAACCCAGGACACCTCCACCTGCGTCCTGTGCGCCCTGTAACTGCAGAGTCCCCACACACTACACGGTGCCAGCCGGGGTCCCATGCTTGCCCCTCTCACAGACGGAAATGGGCAGCTGACAGAGGAAGCCGTCACAGGGAGGACAGGGGAAAGGCTGCTGGCCAGAGAGGGCTCAGCCAGCGAGTCTCCGGGCCAACCCATAGGACCACGGGGGAGGGCAGGGAGTGTGACACGGGCTCATATGGGCGGCTTCGTGCGCGAACCTCCGAACCTCAGAACCCAGTCGCCCTGGCTTGGGGCTGGGGACTCTGACAACCAGGCCCTCATGCTCAGGGACTTCAGTTTACACGGTCCTGCCACACACAGGCCTCGGGTGCCCACAGGAGCCGCAGCAAGCAGGGTAGAAGTGCCCACTGCAGGGCAGCAGCCTGAACACAGCACAGAGCCCACCCAAGGCACAGACACACGGGGCTCTGCCAGGTGCCTGCCTGCCGGCCCCTCCCAGGGGCAGGGCCAAAGCCAGGGCTGAAGCAGCTACTTACTGCGGGGTGGGCCCAGCGTCAGCAGGATGACCATGGCGTGGACGATGAGGATGTGCATGGTGGCGGTCTCCCCACTGGTCCAGCGCAGGAACACCTGGTCTTGTGACTCAGACTGTGAGGGATGGAGAAGTGGCTCAGGGCAGTGGGCTGAGAATGGCAGGACGGTGCACCCCTGCACCCCGCTGAGGACCCCTTGATCCCCAGGACTCCCTCACTGCCCTGCAGGTCTTCTCTCCAAGCTGGAGACCCCTTCATCTGCTACAGAGTCCCTTCTGTCCTTCTGTCTAACCCTTCTCCAACTAAAGGACTCCTTGCCTGGCTGTGGACCCCACTGCCCCTTCTACCCTCTTCCCCAGCTGAACATCTTCTCATTCCCCTTGCCCCACTGTAGATGCCCCTGCCTGGCTGGTCTCAGACCCCATCTCTCCCTTTCGCCCCCCACTCATCTGAAGGCCTTCTGCCCCTCGTCCCACTTGTCCAGCTGCAAACATCACCTGCATGCCGAGCCCTCCACCCTCTCACCCGCCGAAGGCCTTGTCCACCCGCCTTAGTGTCGACACCCTTGCCTGGCTACGAACCTTACTGACTCCTGCAGAGCCTCCCCTCCAGTCCCTGCTGGTCCCCTTCCCCAGCTGTGGGGCCGTGCCCCACTCCCCCCACGCAGACCCTATCCTCCCACCTGTACACCTGCTCAGCCCCCTGGAGACCTCCCCAGCCCTCACCCAGCTGTAGACCTCCTCGCCCTCCTTGCTCTTGCGCATGCGCCGCACGTAGCGGGAGAAGACGGACAGCAGGGCAGTGAGCACGGCGTCGGAGGCCGAGCTGCAGGTGGACTTGGAGAAGAGGTGTGCCATGATGGTGGAGCGCTCCACAACAAGCCGGGCCACGTCCTAGGTGGGACAAGGACCGTCAGAGGCACCCAGGATTCTGCTCAGCAGTGGCTCCTCCTCCTGACCTCCCTGAACATCAGCCATGTGGCTGGCCACGACGCTGGGTGACACAGGGCCCAGCCCCAACAGAAACTCCTCACCAGAGCCAGGTCGCTGTGAGGCCCCTGCTCCTCCACGGGGGTGTGCTGGGACAGGTAGATGAGGTAGGCACTGATGGTCTGGGGGTCCGTCTCCATGTGGATGGCCTGGGGAAGGCAGCTGAGTGGCTGAGCCAGCCCCTAGGGCAGTGCTGAGGCTGCCCGGCCCTCCGGGGTCCAGCCTGTCCTGTCGCATACCTGCTGCAGTGCCACAGCGGTGGTGGTCCTGACGCTGTCGAAAAGGGGCAGCCTGGGCAGGTCTCGCAACAGCCACTGGTAGCCTTGAAGCGCATCTGCCTCCCCTGTGTCCTCCTCCATGGGGGGCTCCTTCTCCTCCTTGTCCCTAAGGCTGCCCTCTGAGAGCACCAGTGACAAGCCCTGAGGACACACACATGGGGCTGAGCCTGCCTGCTCCAGCAGGCCACCTCATTGTCAGGGAGCCCTAAGTGTCCCCAAACTCCCCCTCCCACAAGAATCCAGAACCTCCCAGACAAAGATGTCTGGCTCTTCAGTTGGCACTGTAAAAAAAAAAAAAAAAAAAAAAGCCAGTTCTTCAAAACACTTTGTTTTCTGAGTTAGGGTCTCACTCGTGCCAATTGTGCCCCAGCTTCCTGAGTGCTGGGATTAGAAGCATGGGTCACCGCTCCTGGCTTTAGAGATTTTTGTGTGGCTGGGGACAGAATGCAGGGCCTCTGGGCCACACAACAGTTCATGTCACAACCCAGAGGAGCATCAGACATGGCTCAGATTCTACCAGAGGCAATGTCCCTGTCTTTCTCTCTCTCCATATATATATATATATATATGGTTTTTTTTTTTCTTTTTTTCTTTTTTTGGTTTTCTGAGGTAGGGTCTCACTCTAGTTCAGGCTGACCTGGAATTCACTATTGTCCCACAGTGGCCTCAAACTCACAGCAATCCTCCTTCCTCTGCCTCCCAAGTGCTGAGATTAAAGGTATGCGCCACCATGCCCAACTCTATTTTATATTTTTATTTATTTATTTGAGAGAGGAAGAGGCAGAGAGAAAAAGAGAAGTGGCGCACCAGGGCCTCCAACCACTGCAAACAAACTCCAGACACATGCACCCCTTGGCATCTGGCTTATGTGGGTCCTGGGGAATTGAACCAGGGTCTTTAGGCTTTGCAGGCAAATGCCTCAATCCTGTGCCTTTTTCTTTACAAATTAGGAAGCCAGTATGGGAAGGCCAAGTGGTCATCTTACACATGAAGAGCTAGATGGTGCAGGGTCAGAGTGACCCTGTGCGTGTGCACGGCCAGCCAGCACTCACCTTCATGGCCAGCACTCGGGAGGCGGCCTGTGAGGAGCCCAGGCGCCTCAGGAAGTAGTCGAGCACCTCGCATGTGGTCTGCTCATCGGCCTTGGGGCCCAGCAACAGGTCCTGCAGGCGGCCCAGAAGCTGCCTCTGCTTCTGCTGCCTCTGTGGGTGGAGAGGGGCTCTCAGGAGACCTGGGGAGCCACTGGGGTGGACCAGTTGGGGTGATACAGGACAAGCACCCACCTGCCGCTTCTTGGCCTTCTGCTCCCGGCTCTCACCCTCCTCCTCCTCCTCCCCTGAGGTGGCAGCATCCGCGGCATCATGCAGCAGAAACTCACACAAGCACTGCACAGGTAGCACATCCAGCGAGCCTTCACTGGACTGCACCAGGTCAGCCAGCCAGGGCATGGACTGTGAGGAGGCCTGGTGGGCAGCAGGGAGGCCACGCTGAGTGTCAAGAGCCACCCACGCCTTCCCACTGGTGCCTGGGTGCTCACGCTTGCCCTGTAGGGTCTACAAGCATCTCTGAACCACCCAGGAGCGCATATGGGTGTGTCCTGTACACCCAGGCGCTCGCCAGAGCCTCTGGAACATTCTCAGTGTGCTGCAGCTTGCCACCCTCCTTACTCTCCCCGGCCGGCAGGGCGCACCTGGCGCTGGATGATGTGTAAGAGGAAGTCGGGGCTGCGGCTGCGGCACAGAAGGTGACCGAGGCGCAGGGACTGGTTGAGGGCCTTCACCTGGTCCAGGATGTGAGGGGGCGGCCTCCGCGGGGGCCCTCTGCAGGGCAAGGAATGGACATCAGCAGGCTACACACAGTACTCCCAGCACAGGGAAACCTCTGCCCCATCCCAGGCCTGCTGTGGCAGGGTAGCGGAACCCCTGGGGCTGACACTGCAGCCTGACACAGCATGCCTGGGCCTAACCAGAGAGCCATGCCAGAGATGTGGGCCTGGCGGAGGCCTGCCCCTGCCCTGGGCTGCATACTGGGGGTCCAGGCTGGTGAGCTGCGAGAGGAGCAGGCTGCTACTCTCCGTGATGGTCTGCTTGGTGGAGGCAGCAGCCAGGTGCCCCTCGAAGGCCAGGATCTCCTGCTTCTCCCGCTGCGAGATCTGCAGCTCCCGGTTGATCATCTCCGTCCTGGTCTCCTCGTCCGTCAGCGTACACGGGGGGTACGAGTAGTTACTGGGGACCAAACACACAGGATCTGGTACTTGCCCATGTCCATGGACAGCCAGGAGTCCATGCTCAGCCAGGGAGGGACAAGCCTTGAAAGGCTGCTGCCACCAAGCGCTCAGCCTGAGCCGTCAGGGGAAGCGGTGTCCAGCACAAGGCTGTCCAGCTGAGCCAGGCCAGCGGCTCCTCATCCACATGTAGCCTTCAGATGGAGCCAGCATTAAACACCTGGAGTCCAACTGACACGCACTCTGCCACACAAAACAGGCCTCCCCTCACCCCAGGGATTGCCAGGGGTGACACCTGCAACTTCCAGAGACACAAGCAGCTTTATGCAAAGCTGTAATGCTTCACCTTCTTTCACATGCTCCAAAGCCTGAGCCCTGTCCTTAAGGCCTCCTGTCCAGCCTGCTGCTCAGACACCTGAAAGCTATCACTTCCAACCACAGACCACACACAACCCGCCCACCATGTGACAGCCATGCAAAGCTGGAACTCACAATGCCACAGCACATACACATGGGTCCACAGTGACACGGCCCATCCAAACGGCCACAGCCACACATATCCATTACCTACAATGCCAAAGTCACACATGTCTGTTCTTCACAAAACCACAACCACACACACACTTTTCCCTGCCACAGCTATAGACATCCAATACACAACGTCTCAGCCGCACACACCTGGTCCCCATGCTACGGCCATATACAGGCCTGGTCCATGGAATGTCATGGGTGCATTACATGGTCCCATTATAGCCACTGCCCTGTATGGTGCCTGCCCCAGTGAGAGAAGGGGGATCACGTGTCCCGGTCCCGTGGGACCATCAGTGCATAACTGCACTGTGCTGCACCTCTCTGCTCAGGCCATGCTAACCATTGCAGTCACCACGGTCATGCACCTGCTGAACCACACATGGGCCGGCCCACCTCCACTGTGTCCTCTCTGGCTACGCCTCTTGCACCCCATCGTCCAGTCTGCCGTCCTCTCCCTAGCTGGTGGCACTGCACTGGCCACCATGTGCCGGCAGGCCCTGCCACACTCCCCGTGGGATCCCCAGGAAAAGACCAAAGACCAGTGTGCAGCAGTGTGAGCCTAGTTCTGGCTCAGAAACCAGACCTAGGCGGCGGGACACCCCAGGAGGGGTGTGCGGCCCAGGCAGAGCCCACTCAGGGATGAGGGGCCTGCCCCCTCCCCGCTTACTTGGTCATGACCATCTCCATGAGCATCTTCAGGGTGGGGTACTCCTCCCAGGCCGCCAGTCCTAGGGACGGAGAACAGGGGCTGGTCAGTGCTCTCACTGGCCCCTCTGTGCCCTGGCCAGTCCACTGTTGGGCTTCCGGCCCATGTCCTCACACCCAAGTCACCCCGAAGGCATCATGGCCAGGAAGGCTCACCAATATTCTCTGGGTTGAATGCGGCAACAACCAGTAACAGGGGCCAGGCCTTCCAGTAGAGCGTGGAGATGGCGAGGTTTGGGGGCTGATACCTAGAAGGCGGGGGTGTTGACATGTCCTCAATCTGGGCCAGCAGGAACATCATGCACACAGCCATGACAACTGGCCAACGAGGCCACTGCTCTGGACTACGTATGGGGTGGAGGCCAGGGCCTCAAAACCTATTCCCACCCCCACACTGAATCTACCCTCCCCCAACACCTGACTGTCTCATGTCACCAAGTCACAGACACACACACGTGCCTCTGCTGAGAACCCCCACCGTCCCTAGTGGTTCTGAACCCCAGCTTCCCAGTTCTCACCCAGGAACAGCGCTCGCTCGCAGATGCCACCCATCACTTCCTTCTTCCTGTGTGCTCATGTGTGTTAGTGCCCTAGCTCACGTGTGCAGGTCAGAGAACAGCCTTGGGTGTTGGTCCTAACTCTTGTTTCTAGACAGGGTCTCTCATTGTCCATGACTGTTTGGCAGCCCGTGAACTATTCAGGAGACGATCCTGTCTCTGCCTCCCTTCTTGCCATAGGGATGCTGGGAATGCAGCCTTCTGCTATAGCATTCAGCCAGGTCACCACTTTTGTGGCAAGTGCTCTACCCACTGAGCCATCTCTCTAGCCTCATTCTCATTCTTTATGTCAGAAAACTACAAAGCTAGGTAGTGGTGGCTCAGGCCTATGACCCCAGTTAATCAAGAGGTGGAGGCAGGAAGGTTGCTGTGAGTTCAAGACCTGCCTGGGCTACAGAGGAAGTATTAGGCTAACCTAACAACTTAGTGAAACCGTCTCAAAACAAAAAGAAAGAAAGGAGCTGGGCATGGTGGCGCATGCCTTTAATCCCAGCACTTGGGAGGCAGAGGTAGAAGGATCACAGTGAGTTCAAGGCCACCCTGAGACTACATAGTGAATTCCAGGTCAGCCTGGACTAGAGTGAGACCCTACCTCAAAAAAAAAAAAATTCCCACAAACAAAAAAGAAAATAGAGGAAAAAGTATGAACAAGTCAGAAACCACAAAAGAGCAGGCAACAGAAAGGAACTGTGCGCAGTGCAGAAGCAGTGAGAGAGAGGGCGGCTGTGGACATGGCCTCACCCTGGCGGCAGCTGGATGTTCTCTGGGTGGTGGTAGGTGCACAGGTTCAAGACTGCATCTATCAGCTGGATCCGCTCCACCTTCAGCACTTCCACATCTGAAAGGCAAAGGCACGTGGCGTCAGAGCCACTCCAGTCCAATGGGGGCCTTGTCCCAGGCGGGGGGAGAGATGGGACCTTGCTCCAAGGTAAAGGAACAGAGACAGGGGGCCTGCTCCAGATGGGGAGAGAGGGGGCCTTGCTCCAGAAAAGAAGAGAGACAGAGAGGGACCTTGTTCTGGGTCGGGGGAGAGGGTTGACAGGCACCAGACAGCATGATGTGTGGGGGTGGGCAGACTGGGGCCTTGGTGGCTCTGCAGGGTGAGCAGGACTACCCGGAGGGTCCTCAGAAGCAGGGATGGGAGGGTCAGGAGTGGCATGTTCAAGATCATTCTGCTGTCCCCCGAGAACAGAGGACACAGGTTAAGGCCCTGCCAGGGCAAAGATGAGCCAGCTGCTGAAGGCACAAGAGAACACCTAAGTCCTCAACTCCAAGTCTGCAGCCCTCCCTCTCGTAGAAAAGAGCAACAGTGGAGCAAACAGAGGGTATGAAATCCCGCTGGGGTTGTACACACACACACACACACACACACACACACACACAGAGAGAGAGAGAGAGAGAGAACAGTGACGTGGGCTGTTACCATCAGCCTGCACTGCAGCAGCTCGCTTCACCAGGTGGTCGGCAAGTTCCATGGCATCCGCGGGGCCAAGAGGGAGCTCACGGGACAGCCCGATGACCAAAATGCGCATGAGTGTGTCCTCCAGTATCGGCACCTCAGAGCACAGGCGCAAGAAGAAGCTGTGGATGGCACCCTGAGTCAGAGGGGGCAGGGACATGGCAAATCTGCCAGGGAGCAAAGTGGGGCTGGGGTTGGCAGCCAGACTTCTCGTGCCACGTTATCCATGGTCTGGTCCCTCTCCTCTCTCAGCACCCTCTGTGGGGAAGGGTTCTGACTCAGTCTCCAACAGACAGGGAGGGAATGGGGCTACCGCCCTGTCCTGTGGCTTCAACAGCCACACGCGGTCATTCATTCCCAATGCTCTCGTGCACAAGGTCCCCGGGTGTCAGAGTGCACACACCTTCCTGGCAGGCACGTGAGGTGCAGCAGTGAGGCGGGTGGAGTGCTTGGAGCACAGTGGCCTTGGGAGTGGGACTGGAGGGGCACTGGGGACAAATCAGTTGGGGAAGGGCAGTGCCTGCGGCTCTGTGAAGCACGAGGGCAGTGTGCCTGGGACATGGGGAGGAGGCAGAAGTTTGGCGTCCTGCAGGCACAGGGGCTGGCCTATCCTCGGGGGACAGTGACTGTGGACATCATTGCAGGTCAACAGCACGGGTTTGCAAGTAGTCCCAAGTCCGCGTGGCTCCCACTGAGCAGACACCCATAGAGGGCGCGCCCCGTACGCTCCCCTCCACCCCAGCCGGCATGCTGCTCACTTGCGGTCGCTCTCCGGAGGCCAGTTGTCCCACTTGTAGTAGGTCTCCGGCTGCTCAGTGAAGAGCACCTTGTGAAGGCTGCAGGGACAAAGTTGGCATCAGTTTGGGACACAGCTGCAGTGCACTGTAGGGGCACCACAGACCAAAGCTGATAACGGCCAAGTTCCCGGGACTGTAAGTTCCCATGGCAATTACTCCAGGATCCAGGACCACCAGCGACCAAGCAAGGCGAGGAGGGAGCTCCTGTTTGGTGGCCCTACTATTGGCCTGGAACCCGTGGCTGGGAAGGCAGTACTGCAGAAACGGAGGGCCAGGGCAGTGGTCTCAGGATGGCCTGATACTCACCAGTGCACGTAGTCCTTGGGGGCGAGTTTGCTGATGGAAGGGACAACGTGTGCAGCCACCAGACAGCGTCACGCTGGATGGCAGCTATCTGGTTCTGAAACGTCCGCAGCACCTCAAGGTCTGGGGGTGGGGAGAGTGGGCTGTCACCCTGCAGCATGGCCTTCAGTGCCACCTCCTGAACCCCGCCTCCCTTGGGTCATGCCCCACAGCTCAAGGGAATACCCTCAGCAGATCCTGAGCCCAGATGGTCCTCTTTGCCAGATGGAGGAAAGCTGCTTCTAGAAGGGCCCCAGCCTCCCCTAGTTCCGTGCTGAGGAGGCTCTGCCCTCCACTGGCCCCCCACAGAAAAGCCAAATGCTACCAGGCCTGGCCCAAGACCCACAGCCAAGCAGAGCCTTACTCCTCTTCTCTCCTTTGTCCCAGGCGATGCCAGCCTCCTTCACCTGAGCTGTGATGCCCAGCATCATGGACACGGCCAGTACATCTGTGATGTGAACCACAAAGCGTTCCTGCAGACAGAGGGCAGCTCAACTCCACGGAGGGCCTGTGCATGGGAGCCCCACACACACACACATGCAAGCATTCTTGCAGGCAGGCAGCATGGTGGCTCAGCTCCAGAGTCTGCAACAGGGAGCTCCGTGCCACACACAGTGTGTCCTCACAACCACTGACCACTGTACCAGGAGAGCAGCTGGCAGGGACAGGTCTTGGGGCCTAGTAGCTGCCAGACTGACCGGGCCACTGGGAGGAGGCTCAGGCAACAAGCCTGACCAAAAGGTGGACTCTTCCCAAGTGGACTGCCAACCTGCCACAGCATGACGGAGGTCCTCTTATGGCCACCCGCTTCATTCTATTTGGCAACAGCTTGCCGCGTCCCTCACTCTGCACTCTAGCCAAGCAGAACCTGCTCCTCTCACTCACTGGGCCCTGTCTGCTCAGTCACTGCTCAGCCTGTCAGCAGTGATGCCCACAATGCCTTGGGTCTTGAATGTGCCAGCCCTTCAGGGAACAGAGACAACATGTCCCCTGAAACTCACTGCTGTGACCTCACATACGCTATGCTGAGCACTCAGCACAGGGCACTGCACACAGGCCTGGCATGTAGCTGTCCCTGTGAGGAGACAGACAGCTAAACATGTAAACCCATCAGGGCAGGGGCGCTGGGCACCTTGAACTCCATGTCCAGGTACTGGGGCTCCTTGCGCTCCTGCATAAGCCCCAGGCAGAAGGCCTGGAAGTTGATCTCATGCTTGGTCTGCTTGATGATCTCGCGAAGCAGGGCCCGTGAGGCCCGGAGGTAGTCATCTTTGTTGGTCAGAAGGTCCTGGAACACCATGGCCAGGAACTGGGGGAAGAGAAAAGTCATGGAGCAGCACTGGGGTTGGCAGCCATGCTGGCCAAAACACAAGACTTCTCTGGGCCCTATAGAAAGCCTTCCCCAGAACACCCTGCAGATTACCAGAGCAACTGTGCAGGTCATGTGTTAGTCTCACTGCACAACTCAGGGGCCAGCCTCCCCTTTGTGGCTGTGAACTCTGAAGGAGACTGTGCCAGTCAACATTCCTGGAGTAGGTAAAAGGGGAGCCACTCCTCAAAGCAGGGGCAAGATTAACAGACACAGGATGGAGGGTACTAGCAGCTACCTCAGCTTCCACTACAGCCGCAAAGAACATCAAAAGTCAAAGATCCCATGCCAGGTTCTCAAGTACCCACTATATTTAAAATGCTGGGCTAAGCCGAGCATGGCGGCGCACGCCTTTAATCACAGCACTTGGGAGGCAGAGGTAGGAGAATCACCATGAATTTGAGGCCACCCTGAGACTACATAGTGAATTCCAGGGCAGCCTGGACTAGAGTGAAATCTACCTTGAAAAAACAAAACCAAACCAAAACAAAACAAAATGCTGGGCTGCAAAGATAACTGAGGGCTGGGCATTAGGCCTGGCAGGAAGCTAACACAACACCTAACAACCTGGCTTGTGCTAAGTACAGCAGCATTTGCCAGCTCCAGGGACACACCAGGCCCAGCACTCGCAGGTGGGGTTTCAGGCAGGCCAGGGAGTCAGGATGAGACTCCACCTAGCCTGGGGAATATTCCCAATCAGGGAAGCTGGAAGCTGGGTCAGAGCTGATGCCTTCCTTTCTTTCTTTTTGTTCTTTTTTTTTTTTGGGGGGGGTGGTCCTTGCTCCAGCCCAAGCTGACCTAGAATTCACTATGTATAGTCTCAGGGTGGCCTTGAACTCACAGCGATCCTCCTACCTCTGCCTCCTAAGTGCTAGGATTAAAGGCGTGAGCCATCATGCCCAGCTCAGCTGGATGCCTTTCTAAGGGTCCAGTTTTGCTCTCTCCACAGTTTCAGCTTAAGGATGGACTAGAAGCCAAATGCAAGTGAGATTCAAACATGCTCTCCTCAGTTTTCTTCCAGGTAGCACCTTCAAACCACCTAGCCTTGTCTAGACACCCAGTGACCCTTCTGGCCTGGAGGCCTACAGGCTCTGCTGATAGAGGCGGCAGCAGGCCTAAGGCCAGCAGACACCAGGGGCAAACACACCCAACAGCCCACCTTGGGTGCCAGCTCGGAGCTGTGCTGCAGCACGGTGTACAGGATCTGCATGTTGTTGGGGTTGCGTGCATTTGAGAGCTCATTGAAGATCACAAACTTGATAGTGGTGCCCAAGTTGTCCTTGTGCGCATTCAGCAGCTCTCTGGATGTGAATCAAGCAAGGGGAGATGGGTACAGGCCACCCTGCTGCCCACTGCCTGCCTCACAGCCCACAGCCCTGGCCAGCTGCACACCTGACGCAGAGCATATAGTGGTTGAGGAGGACCTTGGGCTTCAGGCGGATCTTGATCAGGTGGGAGATGACATCCATGTCCTCGGGGCCGTGTGAGTTGCAGTTCATGCACACAGACATCAATAGGTCCTGGGCCGGCCTGGTCAGCTGTCCAGAGAGACCATCAAGTGCATAACCACAGCTGGCAGGAAGGCATCCCCACTTGAGCTCTGCCCTGTGCATGCCCCATTGCCACCCACCAGCACAGCATACCTTCGGATTCTGCAGCCACATCTCCAGCCGCTGTACAGCCAATAGCCGCACCTCCTTGTAGCCACAGGTGGCAGTGAGCAGCCGCAGGAGATTCCTGGACACATTGTCGATGGGCTGTCGCCGGTTCAGCTGGTCACGCAACATGTCCAGGACGTACTCCTCCACGCTCTCTGTGAGGTCATCGTACCTAGGCCAGAGGGGGGAAAGGAGGCCAGGAAGGATACTGCCCCAGGTGCCCTCCTACCTGCCTCCCGAGAGTGGGGCTGCTGGTCCACCTACCTGGGCATGAGCTGGCCCTCCTGCTCCGGGCTCAGCTTCTCCTCAGCAATCAGCAGCTCCGTCTGGCTGTCCTCTTCCTCTGTGAGTGAAGGGTGGGGGCTGCTGCCTGCAGGGACCAGTGAGCTCCTGAGTACCCTCCCACAGAGCTGTGGACAGCAGGACCCTAAGCCCCCACTACACCCCAACCACATCTCTCACCTGCGCTGAGCTCGCCCCCACTGCGCACCCCTTCCCCCTGCAGCAGCACACTCTTGGGGGGCATCCTAGTGTTGAAGGCTGTTTGGATGTTGTCCACAAAGGTCCTGCAGTGAGGGCTGTCCACCCAGATCCGCTCCCCCAGCGAGTCCTCGATGTACACCTGCAACAAGCCACGTGCTTGGGCCTTTCCTTGGGCGTGCCGGCCGCCCAGTGGGTGGGCATTTGGGAGGCCCTCACCAATTCCAAGACAGTGGCAGCACACCAGGGCCCTGATCACGTCTCTGACAAGGTCTCCAGTGCCCTGTGCCTGCTCTTGGGCATCCGAGCAGTGATGTACTGAGGGAGGTCCAGGAGATGGCCTCACCTTGACAAAGATCTCGGGCCAGTTCTCATCCTCCTCGTAGGCAGCCATGAGGAGGTTGCAGGCCAGCACAGACACCAGGCTATTTCCCTTGGCTTTGAAGTTGATTGAGGCGTCCCGCCGCAGGAGGCTGCATAGGGCCTGTAAGGCAGGTGCACGCCATGGGTCACCAGGAGACACCCTGTATGGCACAGCGACACAGGGAAGAAGAGAAAGGGACATGGAGGCCAAGCTGCCAAGCCTCACCTCGATGACTCCCTCTGTGGCGAAAATGTTGGGCTTGATCTTGGCCAGATACATGAGGCTCAGGTACAGCGTGCTGTCAGGCTTGGCCCGTGTCACCTTCAGCTGCTTCACGGCCCCGCACAGCACGCCCTCAATCCTGTCATCATTGCCCTCCAGCTCAGCAGCTTCGATCTCGTCCAGCAGCACTGTGGGCAAAACTGACCATGCAAGAGACTCGGGTTAGTGAGGAGATGGGAGCAGCACAGGTCACCCCCGAGCTGTGGGAACAAGGCTGTGTCATTACAGGTTACACGGTTCTTGTGGCTGGCACAAAATGCCCAACCAAAGCATTTGACACGAGGAAAGTTTTTTTTTTTTTTTTTTTTTTTTTTGGTTTCTCAAGGTAGGGTCTCACTGTGGTCCAGGCTGACCGGGAATTCACTATGTAGTCTCAGGGTGGACTCGAACTTATGGCGATCCTCCTACCACTGCCTCCTGAATGCTGGGATTAAAAGTGCGCCACCATGCCCAGCTGAAAGGTGTTTTTTATTTTGGCTTACAGTCTTGAGGGGAAGCTCCATGAAAGCGGGGAATAGCATATCATAAGCAGAAACTGGACATTCCCTCTGCCACAGCAGGCGGCAGCAGCAGGAGAGTGAGAACTAACACCAGCAAGCCAGGGGCTAATAAACCTCAAGGTCCACCCCAGAGCACAGCTCATCCAGCAAGGCTCCACCTCAGAATTGCCACTAGCTGGGAAGCAAACATTCAGAACACGTAAGACCATGGGGGACACCACCAAAGACAGACCATGGCATGTGCCAATAGGCAGCTCTGACCCGCATCTGGAGGCTCTGAGCTTCCAGAGACTAAAGACTCCTTACCCTCCAGCCTTCCTGTTTTCCTGGTGCTGGAGAATGAACACAGGACCTCACACAAGAGAGAAGGAGCTCGACCACGGAGGCCCGCCCACCAGCCCTCACTGGGGGATTCTAGGCAGGAGCTCTACCACTGAGCCACACCCCCAGCCCCTCACTGGGGGATTCTAGACAGGAGCTCTACCACTGAGCCACACCCCAGCCCCTCACTGGGGGATTCTAGGCAGGAGCTCTACCACTGAGCCACCCCAGCCCCTCACTGGGGGATTCTAGGCAGGAGCTCTACCACTGAGCCACACCCCAGCCCCTCACTGGGGGATTCCAGGCAGGAGCTCTACCACTGAGCCACACCCCAGCCCCTCACTGGGGGATTCTAGGCAGGAGCTCTACCACTGAGCCCTGCCCCCAGGCCCTCACTGGGGATTCTAGGCAGGAGCTCTACCACTGAGCCACACCCCCAGCTCCTCACTGGGGGATTCTAGGCAGGAGCTCTACCACTGAGCCCTGCCCCCAGTCCCTCACTGGGGATTCTAGACAGGAGCTCTACCACTGAGCCATGCCCCCAGCCCCTCACTGGGGATTCTAGGCAGGAGCTCTACCACTGAGCCACACCCCAGCCCCTCACTGGGGGATTCTAGGCAGGAGCTCTACCACTGAGCCATGCCCCCAGCCCCTCACTGGGGGATTCTAGGCAGGTGCTCTACCACTGAGCCCCACCCCAGGCCCTCACTGGGGATTCTAGGCAGGAGCTCTACCACTGAGCCATGCCCCCAGCCCCTCACTGGGGATTCTAGGCAGGTGCACTCACACAGCAGGTCTCACTGGCAGACTCTAGGCAAGGACTCTACTTCTTATACTCCCAGCCCACATCTTACTGTTTGAGACAAGGTCTTCCTAAATTGCTCAGACTAGCGTTGAACTTGTCATCCTCTTGCCTCACCCTCCCAAACAGCGGGGAGGACGGGCCCATACCAAAGGCCAGGATACCTTTTGGGCCTTTCACATGACAACTCACAGCAAGGGATGGCAGAACTTTAACAGACCATCCATCATTAAAGTCGGCAGCTTGCTTGTTCATTTGGGCTCCTACACAGAAGTCATCGTGGATAAATATTCCAACAAGAGCAAACACACAGGGAGCAATGTCTCCACTAGAGCACCGTGTGCTCAGCAGCTGGCAGTGACCTGTTATCAGGCAGATCTATGCTACAAGCATCATTGGCTAAGTGACGCAAAAAAAAAGGGCATGTTGAATAGATTCAACATGAAAGGAGCTGAGGGCAGTGGAATGGTGGGTGAAGTTTATATTCCCTCTAGGCCCTAGAGACTTGGTGCCATCCTAACAACACATCAACTTGCTGGCCTGGAGGAGCAGAAAACAGATCTTCTCCAGCTTGGGCAGCAGAGCATAACCACCACCACAGCCATGACCACAGTGCACCTCCCCTGCTAGGGCTCAGGAGGGGACGTCACAAAGGGGACTCCACAGACAGCACTGATGCAGCTGCACACAGTGAACCAAGCACCCTGCGGACACCCATAGGGCATAGCCCCCCTTCTTGCAGAGGAAGGACCTGCTGTGCTGACAGAGGCAGGCTCTTGGAGGTAGCCCTACCAGCCAGCTGGCAGATGGCTCAGGGGATGCTCTCCAAGGAAGTCCATGGCCTCACATTACCTTCAATGGGCACAACAGATGGCTCTTTGATGGAGGGAGAAATGGCTCGTTTCTCTGCGACAGCAGCCTCAGCCAGGCGCCCCAGGGCACTCAGTGGGGGAGTAGAGGACAGTTTGGGACGTTTGGTGAGGCCAGTTAGCGCCGAGGCTCCAGACAGGGAGGCCGCAGCATCCCGCTTGCGCTCCGAAGGCAAGCCAGAAGGGGCTGGCTTCAGCAGGGTGGACGTGGTCTTTGATTCATTGGCCTGACCCTTCGAGCCTAAGGCGATGAAGTCCCCAGGGGGAGGGTGTCCTGCAGAGAAGGAACAGAGAACACACACACTTTCATACAGTGTTGAGGTGGAAGAGCTTGGCGAAACAGGAACCAGAGGACCAAGGTCACTTAACAACACCCCCCCCCCTGCCCGCCCGGAAGGCACAACTGGTGTGACAGCAGTGGCACTGACTACAAAGCTAGCCATCTTAGACTTACAAGTACCCATGCACTTAACCCCTGAGTTTCCGGAACCCATGCTATGAGCTCACTTCATAGGTGAGGGCAGCGTCTGTCAAGTCATGTGCCTAATGTCACATAGTGAGCAAGCTCCAGGACCTCAGTATAGACCATTCAGCCCAAAATTGGTGTTAGTCCTGGTGGCGAGTGCCTTCCAAATGCCCAACTGGGCTGGATGGCTGTGCCCTGCAGGAGCCCCAGCTGTCTGACTCCCAGAGGACCCAAGGTTACTGTGTCTTGCAGAAACCCCCTAGATCCTACAGGAGTCCCCCATGTGACTATGTACTCCAGGTGACCATGCCCTGTAGCAGTCACCAATGTGCCCTGCAAGAGTGCCACCCCCCAAGGGACCTTATCCAGCAGGAGTCCTCATTGTCACCATTGTCACCATGCCCTGCACAAACTCCAGATGTGTATATGCCCTGCAGGAGCGCCTCCCCCCCAGGTGACAGGATCCTACAGTCACTCCCCAGGTGACCGTGTCCTGCAGAGCTCCCGATGTATCCATGCCATACAGGAACTCCCCAGGTGACCCTATTCTTCAAGAACCCCCGATGCGTCCATGCCCTGCAAGAACCCCCGATGTGTCCATGCCCTGCAAGAACCCCCGATGTGTCCATGCCCTGCGGCCGTCCCAGATCGCGGCGCCGCGCACACGACTCACCTGAGGGCTTGGCGGCCGCGCTCGGCCTCCGCACGGTCGTGGGCTTGGCTCGGTTCATCCTGCCCGGGGCCCTCGCGCTCCTCGCCGGCGCGGCGTCACCTGGCAGGAGGCGGCGGGAGTCGCTCGCCCGCTCACTCATTCATCCCTCGCGCCGCGCGGATGGGCAGGGCCGCCCGCCGAGGACGCGGGCACAGCGCGGGCACGGCGCACGCACGCGCGGCGGCGGGCCGGGCAGGGGTCGCCGCGGGAACGGCTGCGCGCCACCGGAGCCGCTCACCCGCGGCGCATCAGCCACACACCCGCTGCCACGGCCCCGCCGGAAGTTGAAACTAGCCAGGCGCCGAGCACCGACTTCCGGGATCACCGGAAGACACTGTAAACGCGGCTGCGGCGGCCTAGAGGGGCCTAGAGGGACTCGCGGCGCGCGCAGGGCTGCAGCGCCACCTTGCGGCGGGAGGCGGGCGGAACCTCGCCGCACCTGGCTCCGAGGGCTCCACCTGCTGGGGGCGCGCTGCCGCCCCTCTTTCTGCAGACAAGGCTGAGGTTATTTAAGGGACGTTCCCCAGGTGGAGAAGGTGTCATCTTGGAGTGGGAGTCTTGCTTTCCTACCGACCCTTCAACCACAGGCCTGAAGTCAGGAGTCCTGAGAGCAGCAGGGCAGTGGACATTTGATTTGGGCGCCGCGCTCTGCATCCGGCCCACGGAATGGTCCCCCTCAGAGTAAGAGCTGGCACCATCCTATCCCCACCACAGCCCCAAGATCAGACCAGGTTTTCTCGCTCCTGGGCCCAGGACAAAATTCCAGATATTTCCTTGGGATCAATATGGTGGTCCTGCCAGCTTCACAAGAGGTAAGTTCCACCTACTACTCCCACCTATTCCGAAGAGGAGAACAGCCGTGAGTTCAAATCCAGCCTGGACTACATAGTGACTTCCAGGCCAGCCTGGACCACGTGGTGAGACCCTGATTCTAAAATACAAATGAGAGCCGGGTGTGGTGGCGCACGCCTTTAATCCTAGCACTCCGGAGGATGAGGTAGGAGGATCACCATGAGTTCTAGGTCACCCTGAGACTACATAGTGAATTCCAGGTCAGCCTGGGCTAGAGTGAGATCCTACCTCAAGAAAAAAAAATAATAAATAAATAAAGAGGGCCTGGAGAGATGGCTTAGCAGTTAAGGCGCTTGCCTGCAAAGCCAAAGGACCCAAAGTTCGACTCTCAGATCCCATGAAAGCCAGACACACAGGTGATGCAAGTGTGCAAGGCTGCACATGCGCACAAGCTGGTCCACGTGTCTGAATTTAGATTACAGTGCCTGGAGGCTCTGGCGTGCCAATTCGCTCTCTCTCTCAAACACACACACACACACACACACACACACACACACACACACGCATACAGTTTTTAAAAGGCCAGTCTGTAGGGCTTGCCTCAAAAAAAGAAAAATACAAATGAGAGTCGGACGTGGTGGCACATGCTTTAATCCCAGCACTCAGGAGAACGAGGTAGGAGGATCTCCATGAGTTTGAGGCCATCCTGAGACTACATAGTATATTCCAGGTCCACCTGGGCTAGAGCAAGAATGTTCCTCGAAAAAAAACAAAACAAAACAAAAAACGAGGAGCCAGAAAGATGGTTTAGCAGTTAAAGATGCAAAGCCTTCTGGTCTGAGTTCAGTTTCCAATACACACATATAAGCTGGATGTAAAATGTAGCACAAGCATCTTGTGTTCTTTTGCAGTAGCAAGAGGCCTTAGAACACTCATCTCATACAGTGGTTGTGAGCAAAAAAAAAAAAGCAAATAATAATTTCTAAAAAGAAAAAAAAATATATGATGCTTTGTACATATTTGTGTTTATATGCAACAGAGATTTCTTCTTGCAATAGGCAGAAGGAATGCAGAGACGCGTAGCTGAAAAAAATGCTGAGAATATGTGAATATTGCATGCTGCGGCCTCATTGGGACATCTCTGTACAACACCTTCTTGAAGGCTCAGGGAACACCGTAGAAGAGGGGACACAAAGAACGTGAGTGCTGCAGGATGGGAAGGAGTGCTGTGCAACGCTGTTTTGTGGACACAACATGAGCACTACATTCATGAACTCACAGTCACTATGGGTTCCTACGCAAGATTAAGCCGTCAACAGTCCATCAGGATAGGGGAGGGGCTCGTGAGAACCCAGTCCTCCCAGAGGAGCTAATGGTTGCTGGGGAGGGGGAGTCATGCTCTTCAGGGGTGTAGCCAGTGGTAAGTACATACCCCATGGCTGTGCAAGCAACCCTTTTTTTTTTTGTTTTGTTTTGTTTTTGTTTTTTTTTTTGGAGGTAGGGTCTCACTCTGGCTCAGGCTGACCTGGAATTCACTTGGTAGTCTCAGGGTGGCCTCGAACTCACAGCAATCCTCCTACCTCTGCCTCCCGAGTGCTGGGATTAAAGGCGTGCGCCACCACGCCCGGCAAGCAACCCATTTTTAACTCAGTTGGACACACACACACAAACAGAAAGTAGAAATGGGACTATAGGACTACTTGGGATGAAGGAGTTTAATAGGAGTGTGAGGGAGATAAGAAAGGATAATGGCCGGGCATGGTGGCGCACACCTTTAATCCCAGCACTCGGGAGGCAGAGGTAGTAGGATCACCGAGAGTTCGAGGCCACCCTGAGACTACATGGTGAATTCCAGGTCAGCCTGAGCCAGTGAGACCCTACCTCGAAAAACCAAAAAAAAAAAAAAAAAAGAAAGAAAAGAAAAAGAAAGGATAATGAGGGATGAATATGAACAAAATACGTTATATACATGTATGAAATTGTCAAAAAATAAATTTAGAGCTGGAGAGATGGCTTAGTGGTTAAGGCACTTGCTTACAAAGACAAGGATCCAGGTTTGATTCCTCAGGACCCATGTAAGCCAGATGCACAAGGTGCTGCATGTGTCTGGAGTTTGTTTGCAATGGTTAGAGCCCCTGGTGCACCCATTCTCTCTCTCTCTGACTGCTCTCCCCTTTTTCTCTTTCTCAAATAAATAAAATAAACTGAATTTTTTTTTTATTTGAAAAGTATGTAACAGAAAACAGTATGGTTAGACATAGGGACATACACCTGTAATCCTAGCACACTGAGTTTAACCTTACAGTTGATTTTTTTGTTTTTTAATGAGAGAGAGAGAACTCCAGATGCAATCACCCCCTTGTGGACATGTGTGACATTGTGCACTTGTGTCACTGTGCATCTGGCTTACATGGGACCTGGAGATTCGAAAATGAGTTCTTAGGTTTCGTAGGCAAGCACCTTAACCACTGAGCCATCTCTCCAGCCTAGTTGATTTTTTTTTTTTTAACACAGGGTCATATATAACCCAGGGGGCCTTGAACTTGATATGTGGCTGAGCCTGGCTTTGAACTCCTGAAGTACTGTCATAGGTTGTACCACCACACCCAGCTGACCATAATGCTTTTTTTGTTGTTGTTGAGGTAGGGTCTTGCACTAGCTGAGGCTGACTTGGAATTCACTATGTAGTCTCAGGCTGGCCTTGAACTCATGGTGATCCTCCTACCTCTGCCTCCCGAGTGCTGGGATTAAAGTGCTGGGATTAAAGGCGTGCGCCACCACGCCCGGCTCTCTCTCTTTTTTATTTTTACTAGAGAGAGAGAATTGCGACACCAGGGCCTCCAGCCATTGCAATTGAACTCCAGATGCTTGTGCCACCTTGTGCACATGTGCAACCTTTGTGCTTGTGTCACCTTGTGTGTCTGGCTTACATGGGGCCTGGTGAATTGAATATGGGTTCTTAGACTTCACAGGCAAGCACTTTACCTGCTAAGCCATCGCTCCAGCCTTATTTTTTTTAAGTATGATCTTTGCATTTCTTTCTTTTTTTTTTTTTTTTTTTTTTTTGTTTTTCGAGGTAGGGTCTCACTCTGGCCCAGGCTGACCTGGAAATAACTATGTAGTCTCAGGGTGGCCTCGAACTCTCGGCGATCCTCCTACCTCTGCCTCCCGAGTGCTGGGATTAAAGGCGTGCGCCACCACGCCCGGCTTTGCATTTCTTTTTAAATGTCTATTTTTTTATGAGAGAGTGATAGAGAGAGAGAGGGAATTGCCGCACTAGGGCCTCCAGCCACTATAATCAAATTCCAGACGTGTGCGCCATCTTGTGTGCATGTGCGACCTTGCACATGTGTTACCTGTGTGTCTGGTTTACATGGAATCTGGAGAGTTGAACATGGGTCCTTAGACTTTGCAAGCAAGCACCTTAACTGCTAAGGTATCTCTTCATCCTAGACATACTATTTTTATTTACTTAATTTAATTTTTTTTTTGTTTTGTTTTTTGAGGTAGTTTCTCTCTTTAGCCCAGGCTGACCTGAAATTCACTATGTAGTCTCAGGATGGCCTCAAACTCATGGTGATCCTCTTACTTCTGCCTCCCAAGTGCTAGGATTAAAGGTGTGCGCCATCACACCTGGCAAAAATACTGTTTTTCAAAGCAGCATTTTGAGTTGGAGAGATGACTTAGTGGGTAAGGAGCTTGCCTGCAAAGCCAAAGAACCCATGTTTGAGTCCCCAGTATTCACATAAAAGGCAGATGCACAAGGTGGCGCATGAATCTGGGTTCTGTTTGCAGTAGCTAGAGGCCCTGGCTTGCCCATTCTCTCTCTCTCTTTTTCTGTATCTGTTTCTCTTTTTCAAATGAATAAATAAATAAAATAAAATAAAAAATACAAAACCAGCTTTAGATGGGCGTGCTTTCCATACCTCCATATGCCCACCATATGGGATCTTTCTAGCTGTGACCCCAGCATTACATTGAAGACTGGTGAGATGGCTCAGTGGATAAAGTGCTTGTAAAGTCCTGAGTTCAGATCTCCAGCACCCATGTAAAAGCCGGGCATAGTGGTGAATGGCTGTGATCCCAGCACTGGGTAGGCATAAACAAGATTTCCATTGCATGCTGGCTAGGTAATATATTCAAATCAGTGAGTTATGGGTTTGGTGAGAGACCTTGTCTCAAAAAATAAGGCATAGGCTCTGTGTGGTGGTACATGCCTTTAATCCTAGCACTCGGAAGGCAGAGGTAGGAGGATCGCTGTGAGTTGGAGGCCACCCTGAGACGACATAGTGGGTTCTAGGTCAGCCTGAGCTGCGGTGAGACCCTACCTCGAAAAAAAAAAAAGGTGACAGCTAGTTGTGGTGTCACATACCTTTTATCTCAGTACTCAGGAAGTTGAGGTAGGATGACTATTGTGAGTTCGAGGCTAGCCTGGGTTTACAAAGAAGTTCCAGGTCAGCCTGGGCTAGAGTGAGACACTGCCTCAATAAATAAATAAATAATAAATAAATACAAAGTGAAGAGCTACGGAGGAAGATACCCAGATATTGACCTCTGGCCTCCATGTGCATATTCACATGTATATCACACATATGCATACCACATGCAAAAAAAAAGTTCAAAGATCAGTTTATCCCAGCAGGCCCTGATGTGGTGACTGTGAGACCCAGCTCAGCCTCCGTGCCACCTGAGGCCCTGCTCAGGGGAGGCCAGAACCCACCCAAGTCACCGATGTGGCAGGTAACAGCACTAGGCAGGCTGGCAGTTGTGGTCTAACTGTCTGGGTGGCAGGAAGCAGCTGCCCATCCTGCCAGCCAGGGCCAAGTATTGCTGGGCCTGGCACGGGGGGGCAGTGTCTCCAGGCTCAGTGGCTCTGGGCCTTGGGCCTTATACCCAGCTCAGCCCCCATCTGGCACTTTCTCAAGGTCTCCCTACAGGGACCCAGCCCCTCTTAGAACCTTCCTCTCCTCCTACCCCTGCAAGAATCCCTCACCATGTGGGGATCCACGTGTAAGCCAATGTGTTTCTCACCTGAGGCACCCACCATGGGGCTGGTATACCTGAGGTGCCTTAGGCTGCACAGCACAGAGGCCACCATGGGAAGCTGGGACAGAGGAACGAAGGGGGGAGGCCTAGAGAGAGGAGGTGGGAGGGTCAACATCAAGCTGAGGACCTGAGGCCTAGTCCATGTCCATTGGCCACCGTTGTTCTCCAACCTCTTGCACATAGCTCTCCCCTCTGTGACAAAGCTGGAGCCCTCGGTGGATCCCTGGCCAGCCGGATTATTTCCCCCAGTGCAGACCCACCTCCCCTATGAACCTGTAACCATCCTGGCAGAAAGGCAGATCTGAAGAGATATTTGTGCCCTCCCTTTAGCTATCACACTATTGAGACAATGGACCCCACAGAATTAAAACTTCTCCAGGAATCCCATACTGTGGGAAAAAGAAAGCTAAAACCTGGTGCTACCCAGTGGAGAACTTGTCTCCTGAAAAGTGATTTCCTATAGTTTTGGTGTTTTTTTTTTTTTTTTCTCAAGATAGGGTCTCACTTGTGCCCATGCTGACCTGAATTCACTATGTAGTCTCAGACTGGCCTGTATTCACAATGATCCTCCTACCTCTGCTTCCCAAGTGCTGGGATTAAAGATGTGTGCCACTGAGCTGGGTGTGGTGGCGCACACCTTTAATCCCAGCACTCGGGAGGCAGAGGTAGGAGGATCGCTGAGAGTTCGAGGCCACCCTGAGACTACATAGTGAATTCCAGGTCAGCCTGGGCTAGAGTGAGACCCTACCTCAAAAACAAACAAACAAACAAACAAACAAACAAACAAACAAACAAACAAACAGATGTGTACCACTACAGAGAGAAAGGGAGGGAGGGAGGGAGGGAGGGAAGGAGGGAGAATATGGGCAGATTAGGGCCTCTAGACACTGCAAACGAACTCCACATGCATGTGCCACTTTGTGCATCTGCCTCTACAGGGG
The DNA here is from genome assembly GCA_036365145.1 of Orientallactaga sibirica. NCBI lineage: Eukaryota > Metazoa > Chordata > Mammalia > Rodentia > Dipodidae > Orientallactaga > Orientallactaga sibirica. The sequence continues at coordinate 2,718,250 of JAEOAD010001990.1, read as the reverse complement.
TTCTGGAAAATCGAACTCTGGTTGTTAGGCTTTGCAGGCAAGTGCCTTAGCTTGAGCCATCTCTCTAGCTCCATACAGTTCTGATAACTTGTCAGACCACCTTGCATGCTAGGGCCTCCAGGTGGTATAAACAAACTCCAGATACATGTGACATTTTGTGCATCTGGCTTTACCTGGATACTGGGGAAATCAAACCAAGGTTGGCAAGCTTTGCAAGCAAGGGCCTTTAGCCACGGAACCATATCTCCAGCCCTATTTATATACATATTTATTTACTGTATTTTAAAATATTTTACTTATATGTCCTTGCAAATAGAGGGAGAGACAGAGAATGGGTGAGATGGATGGGCCAGGGCCTCTTGCTCCTTCCTGCAAATGAACTCCAGGTGCATGCACCACTTGGTGCATCTGGCTTTATGTAGGGAATCAAAAGCATGGGCCACAGAAAGCCAAACGTCTCATGTTCTCTGTCATATGTGGATCCTAGCTACAAATGTTTAGACTTGTGTGTGAGCTGGAACCAAAAAATCAGCAGCAGAGGCCAGTAAGCTGGAAAAAGGCTATAAGGGTGGGGGGAGGAGAAGGAAGAACTTTAGGGGATAGTATTGTGTATATGTAAGTAGAAGAACAGATTACAGGGAATGGCCTAATGGCCAGGGAAGAGACTGAATAAGACCAGGGGAAGAACTTTAGACTGAATACAGAAGGGAATGGCCTAAGCGAGGCCAGGGGAAGAGATTGAATAAGAGAAGGGTGGGGGGAGGGTCAATCAAAATTCAAGATATTCTGAATAAGACATATGAAAGCCTACTTCTTTGGATAATGGCACATCCAGAAGCCATAGATTGCTACTAGAAAATTTTCAGTGCCAGGAATGGGATACCTACCAGTGAGCTGTTGGCCAGGGAGGCCCTGCTGCCTCCAAAACATTACAGGCTTTTGCCAAGGCCCTTGGTTTCCCAGGAGTAACAGATGGTAAGACCCTATTGCTGAAGACTTCACATTGTGTAGGCAGCAAGGTCACTGAAAAATCAAGCTGGTGCTGAGCTGAAAACCTCCCTGTAGACCAGCCAACTGAAAGATGGAAAAAGCTGCACTGCATGCAGCCCCATGGGAGACAGAAGTCATCAGCAGTGAAAACAGTGGACACTGGAAGCCTCAAGTTGGGCCAGACAGGCCAAATGACTGGACGAGTGCAACAGTGGCATGTCTGCTCTGGGGGAAACTAACTGCTCTCTAATTGGACTAGAGGCCTGCTGTATGGGAGGGAATACATGCCTGGTACTGAAAACCTAATCAAAAGCCTACGGCAGGAGAGGTCATGAGCCTTAGGGGTATAAAGCCTGCTTTTGTCTGGCTAAATTAATATATTATTCTCACCAAGCTGCCCTGAAAGCACTACACTTAATGTTCATATTCATATATTAATGCTACTCTCACTTCTGGTTAGAGAAGCTTCTCTTTTCAGATGGTGATGACCACTGCGATGACCCAAAAGGCAACACAATGCTGAGAAGAAGGGATGGAGGAGTGCCCAGCACTGAAACACCTCTGTCACACCCTCCAAGGCTCAGGGATAGAATGGAAGAGCCAAAGGAAGGGTATGACTCCTTACAATGCAACTGTCCAGACAGAAATTGGCCTCGATATCCATGACCTCACAGTGCCTAGCAATACCTTCACCAGACCCTCATAATAGGAGAAAAAGTGATGACATCAAAAGAAAAGAGAGACTAACAGAGAGAGGGAGGGGATATGATGGAAAGTGGAGCTGTGAAGGGGAAAGTGGGGAGGGGAGGGAATGATCATGGTTTATTGTAAGTATAGAAGTTGTCAAAAAAATTTTTAAAAACCATGGGCCACCAGGCTTTTCAAGCCAGCACCTTTAACTGCTGAACCATTTCTCCAGCCTTATTTATTGTTTTTTGGGTTTTTTTTATTGACAGCTTCTTTAATTGTAGACAATATCCCATGGTACTTCCCTCCCTCCCCCACTTTCCCATTTGAAACTTCACTCCATCATATCCCCTCTCCCTCTCAATCAGTTTCTCGTCTCAAGTCGGGACACTGTTACCTGACAAATGAAGACCTCATAGTGGGGTCTGGGGAGATGGCTCAGCGGATAAAGCGTTGGCCACACAAGCATGAGAACCTGAGTGACGTGGTAGTGCATATGTGTGGTCACAGCGCTGGGGAGGTGAAGACGGGAATCCCTGGGAAGCACTGACCAGTCAGTCTAGCCAAATCACTGAACCCCATGCCCTCCTTCCTCTGCCCCCCAGTGCTGGGTTACAGACATGTGCTCTCACCCTTGGATTTTTATGTGGGTTCTGGGGATTCAAACTCAGGTCCTCGTGCTTATAAGGCAGGCACTTTACCCGCTGAGCCATCCCCCCAGCCCCATAAAATGGTTTTAAGACCCCTCCTTTCTGTGCCACAGCTGAAAACTAGCAGGGACAAGGCACAGAGAGGTTCCTGGCTAGGCCCCCAAAAGCCTTTCTATGGCTCTTGTGCTACCTTGCAGGGCTCAGGGAAACTTCCTGAGAAAGCAGCCAGGCCGGTGGCTGACCTCTACCACTGCAATAAGTCCCTCAGCCTCGGTCCATCCATCCATCTAGCAAGCCAACGTCCCCTCCTTCAGGTGAGTGGGAAGTGTTGGCCCACTCTGGCCATGTCCACCCACACACTGGACACAGCCAGGGCCTCACTGAACATCCATGTACCGGTTGGACATTTTCTTTACTTTTTTTTGTTTTGTTTTGGTTTTTGTTTTCGAGGTTTGAGGTAGGGTCTCGCTCTAGCCCAGGCTGACCTGGAATTTACTTTGTAATCTCAGGCTGGCCTTGAATTCACAGCAAGCCTCCCACCTCTGCCTCCCAAGTGCAAGTGCTGATATTAAAGGTGTGTGTCACCAGCTGGGCATTTTGCAGCCACCAAACATCTGTGTACGGCAACTGTCACTTCACAGGTGGCAGTCACTGCCTGGTCAGCTCCAGAGGGCTGGGTGCACCACCATCTATAGTGACAACAGGGGACATCCTTAAGTCTGGCTTCTCCAAGGTTCCAGCTTCCTTTTTTTTTTTGTTTGTTTGTTTTTGTTTTTCGAGGTAGGGTCTTGCTCTGGCCCAGGCTGACCTGGAATTTACTATGTAGTCTCAGGATGACCTTGAATTCACAGCGATTCTTCTACCTCTGCCTCCCAAGAGCTGGGATTAAAGGCGTGTGCCACCATGCCTGGCTATGCTCAGCTTCTTGGTCCTCCCCCAAGGACCATCTGGCACGAAGGGCAGGTCCTCCTAGGCCCAGGTCCTGGCAGTCATACAACCTTCCCAGGGCAAAGAGGAATACCTTATCAGGGTGTAACCAATATCACCTCTGCCATAAAGTCTATAATAAAAGGAAGCATGTATCAAGGCAAGCCAAGCCATGCGACAGCTCTTTATTGCCACTCAGCAACCGGGCCCACACGAGCTGAGTGGGGCAGTGCATGACTGTAATCCCAGCACTCAGGAGACAGAGGCTGAAGAACTGGGTCTTGTGACATAGCCCAGGCTGGCTTTGAACTCACATTCTTCCTGTTTGAGCCTTCCAAGTGTTGATTATCTCCTGTGACTTTGTTTATGATGGTTTGGATTTCTTTTTTTTTTTTTTTTTTTTTTTGAGGTAGGGTCTCCACTGACCAACAGCAGCTGATGGACCTGGGTTTATTCTCACTTGTACTCTCAGGGTGGCCTCATGATGGCAGAAGAAATCCTCCTGGACATCTGCCTCCCACCAGAGTGAAAGGATTAAGAGTGAGCTGAGCCAGGCGTGGTGGCCCGCCTTTAATCCCAGCACTTTCTTGGCAGAGGTGAAGAAGTGAAGTTCAAGGCCACCCTGAGACTACATAGTGAATTCCAGGTCAGCCTGGGCTGGGACAAACCACTGACCAACAAAAAAGAAACAAAAGCAGCTGATGGAGGAAAGGGTTTATTTTGCTGAGCACTGGCAGAGGGGAAACAACACCCCATGGCAGAAGAAATATGGTAGAATGGTCCGCTGGAAAATTGCTACCTGCTGGGGACCAAGCATTCAAAATACATAAGTTTAGCTAGGCCTGGTGGCACACGCCTTTAATCCCAGCATTCGGGAGGCAGAGGTAGGAGCATCACCGTTGAGTTCAAGGCCACCCTGAGACTAATTCCAGGTCAGCCTGGGCCAGAGTGAGACCCCACCTCGAAAAACCAAAAAAAAAAAAATAAATACATAAGTTTAGAGAGGCCTGTGAGCTGAATCCTGGCATTGGGGAAGCTGAGGTAGGAGGATCACCCCAGAGTTGGAGGCCATCCTGAGACTACCTCCAGCAATGGTCACCCTGAACAAAACTGAGACCCTGCTGGGGACCAAAAATAAAAAAAAAATAAAAAATAAAAAGCAGCAGGTGGCACACGCCTTTAATCCCGGCATTCGGGAGGCAGAGGTAGGAGGATCAACCAGAGTTGGAGGCCATCCTGAGACTACATAGTGAATTCCAGGTCACCCTGAACTAGACTGAGACCCTACCTTGAAAAACCAAAAAAAAAAGGCAGGCCTGGGGAGGACATCTGATTCAACTGGTTAGCTGTAACAAAAAGTCAAACCCTTTTTGAACAAAATTAAAAAAAGTCAATATATTTCCAGGCATGGTGGCACATGCCTTTAGTCCCAGCACTCCTGGAGGCTGAGGTAGGAGGATCACCATGAGTTCAAGGCTGGCCTGGGGCTACAGAGTGAGGTCCAGGTTAGCCTGAGCTAGAGTGAAACCCTTTTTTTGAACAAAAAACAAAACCAAGTCAACACGAAGGACTGGGGGGATTGCTCAGTGGTTAAATGTGCTTGCTGTACAAACCCAGTGGCCAGAGTGTGGATCACTAGACTCCACATAAAGCCAGATCACACGTAGTGCACAAGTCTGCAGTCCCCACACTTCAGTAGCAATGGGAGACTCCTGAAGCTTGCAGGACAGCTAGTCTGGTGTTCATAGAAGCAAAACAAGAAGAGATCCTGTATCAAATAAGGAGGAGACACACCATAAGCATGTCCTCTGATCTCCACGTGCATGTCACAGCATGGACTCTCTCTCTCACACACACATCACACAAGTCAATATGAAGAACATGAGATAGTCACATGTGGTGACCCACACCCATAATCCCAGCACTTTGGAGATGTGCCATGAGTTCAAGGCCAGCCTGGATTACAAAGTGAGTTCCAGGCCAGTCTGGGGTAGAGTAAGCCCTTGATTTAAAACAAACAAACAAACAAAAAAAAAAAACAGGGGGCTGGAGAGATGGCTTAGCGGTTAGGGCATTTGCCTGCAAAGCCAAAGGATCCTGGTTTGACACTCCAGGACCCACATAAGCCAGATGCACAAGGGGGCGCATGCATCTAGAGTTTGTTTGCAGTGGCTGGAGGCCCTGGCACACCCATTCTCTCTCTCTCTCTCAAATAAATAAAATAAAATAACAAGAAAGGACTGGAGAAATGGCTTAAAGCCTAAGGACTGCTGGTCCCACATGCAAATGCCTGATGCACATGACAAGGAGGCACATGCATCTGTTCATCTCTCCAGGCCCTGGAGCACCACATCTCCCTCCCCGCTCTTTCTCTCTTACATAAAAATAAAGGCCAGGGGCTGGGGAGATGGCTTATGCACAATTCACATGCCTGCAAAGCCAAAGGACCTGCATCTGGAGTTCAATTGCACAAGTGGCTATGTGTCTGGCCCATTTGCAACAGCCAGAGCCCTGGTGTGCCCATTCTCTCTCTGTCTGTCTCTCACTCTCTCTGCTTCTTTCTCTCTCAAATAAATAAATAAAAATAGAAAATATTAAAAAAAATAAAGGCCAGGGCTGGAGAGATGGCTTAGCAGTTAAGGTGCTTGCCTGCAAAGCCAAAGGATCCAGGTTTGATTCCCCAGGACCCACGTAAGCCAGATGCACAGGTGGCACATGTACCTGGGGTCAGTTTGCAGTGGTTAGAGACCTTTCTCTCTATCTCTATATGTCTCCCTTCAAGTAAATAAATATTTTTTAAGAAGTCCAGTTTGTTGGGCTTGCCTTCCAAAACAAAGAAAAAACTCCAAACAAAAAAGACTCAGTTGGTAAAGTGCTTGCCACACAAGAGTGGGGACCGCATCTCATACTCTCAGCACCCACATAAATGCTGGAATGGCGTGGTGGCCCACCTATAATGCCAGCTTTGAGCAGCAGTGATGGGGGACCCCAGGGATAAGCTGACTAGCTAGGCTAGCTGAATCAGTGAACTCAGGATTCAAGAAAGACTCTGCCTTGCTGAATAAAGTGGAGATTGATTGACAATTCACCCCACAGGAACCTCTGGCCTCCACATGCCTGCGTACACATGTACACGCTTACCCGTGCACACACACGCATCCACACAATACAACACGCACACATGACTGGTTGTACACACACACACACACACACACACACACACACACGCAATGAGGAAAAGTAAAGCATAAGGCAGCAAGTTCAAGAAATGGCACCACGAGGGCTGGAGACATGGCTTAGCGGTCAAGGCGCTTGCTTGCAAAGCCAAAGAACCCAGGTTTGATTCCCCAGGATCCACATAAGCCAGATGCACAAGGTGGTACATATGACTGGAGTTTCTTTCTAGCAGCTAGAGGCCCCGCTGTGCCTATTCTCCCCCTCTCTCTGTATGCCTCTTTCAAATGGCTAAATAAAAAAAAAGAAAAGGAAATGGCTGGGCGTGGTGTCACACGCCTTTAATCCCAGCACTCGGGAGGCAGAGGTAGGAGGATAAGGCCACCCTGAGACTACAGAGTGAATTCCAGGTCAGCCTGGGCTAGAGTGAGACCCTACCTCAAAAAATCAAAAAAAAAAAATGGCAACACGAAAACCAAAGTCAGGCTGGGGAGTAGTTGGGTGGGTAGAGCTCTTGCCTAACTCCCAGTAAGCCCTGAGTTCCATCCCCAGCACTGCAGAAACCTGGTGGGGTGGTGCACACATGTAATTCCAGCACTTGGGACGTGGAGGCAGGAGGATCAAGGTCATCCCTGATACACTGAGTTCAAGGCCAGCCTGGGCTATGCTGAAAACATCCCAGTGAGATGGTGTTGCTATCACTGCCACTGTTTTGTGTATTTCCAGCTGCCGTGGGCAGGGCTTGCAGGCATAGCAGGACTGGTGGTCCTGGGGCCGCCGCCCAGCGGTCAGTGTGGGAAGAGCATTTGCCAGCAGAGGCAGATGAGAGGTCTCTGTTAGCACAAGAGGCCACACAGCGCTGGGACCACACAGAAAGCCCGGCACTTGTGCATGCTGTTCTCCGAGATGTGCCCGGAGGGTCTCACAGGCAAACTTCAGAAGGTCCTGGGAAGGCGCAGCTGAGGGTGTGAGAGCCCCTCTGGCTCTCTGGAGAGTGGTTTTGGAATGACCAGCTCCCAGCCTTGAGCAGCACTTAGTTTGAAATAAAGACCTAGAAATTCGTTCTGGAGCTTGCCTGCTCTACAAGGGTCTCAGCAAGGTTCACCTTCAGCCCTGCCCTTCCTCTGGGATCCCATCTGAGGGCCACTCACAGGGTTCCTGAGTGGGCTGTGCTCACACTGTGATGGGCCAGTGTCTCCCCAGGCCTTTGGTGGAGGGAGAGCCATTTATTGTAACAGGCTCACAACGTTGCAGTCCACATTGGAGAGATACGGCTTTTTCTCCCCACTGCTGGTTCAAACATGAGCTATCAAGCTAGGTGAGTGGTGACATACAGCTGACTCCAGAGGTGGAGGCAGGAGAATCAAAAGTTCCAGGCTAGGGACTTAGCGGTTAAAGCACTTGCCTGCGAAGCCTAAGGACCCAGATTCAATTCCTCAGTACCCACATAAAGCCAGATGCACAAGGGGGTGCATGTATCTGGAGTTCACTTGCAGTGGGCCGTGACTTGTGCAATCGTTCTCTCTCTCTCTCTCAAATAAATAAAAAATATATAAAACACTTCCAGGTCAGCCTGAGCTGCCTAGTGAGACCTTGTTTCAAACCAACAGAAATCCCAGGGCAATGTGGGCCGTGGATCAGTATGGTGGGGGCCTCCTCCGTGGGACGCCCCTGCCCCATCAGACTAGGTGGTGTGACTCTGACCTACTCCCCAGCACCCAGTCCACTCCACCCTTGACTTGGTGTCGTGTCCAGGGCCAGCTGGGCTCCATTCTCTCTGTCAGGCCCGGGGAGGGGGGGTTGGGACTACTCAGCAGCCGGGGCTGCTGGGCGACAGTGGCTGGATGTGACGTCCAGACTTTGCGGAAAGCCCGCGGACTGTGGGGCGCAGAGACACCCGCGTGTCCCCTTAGGCTAGTGTGTCACACTCCCTGCCTGGGGGAGAGCACATGGTCCCAGGAGTGCCTGGAGGCAGACACAGCCCGCACATACCGGGTGCACGTGCAAAGGCGTTGCGCCCAGGACAGGACTTCGCCATGGATCCGATCCGCTCCGCAGGGCGGCGGCGCGCGGCGGGGGCGGGGCGGGGCATCGAGGGGCGTGGCAGTCGAGGAGGCGTGGCCTAGGCACATGGTGGGCGGGGCTTTGCGAGGGTGGGCGTGGCCGGCGCGGCGGGCGGGGCGCTGACGCGCGCTGACGCGCGATCCCGGAAGCGGTGTCAGCGCTGGGGAGCCGGCGGCGGGCGGGCGGGCTGGCGGCGGCGACTTGTTGTTGTTCGCGAAGTCGGAGCCCGAGCGCCAGGCGAGGCGAGGCGGCGGCTGTGCGCAGCGGGAGGACGAGGAGCGCGCGAGCCGAGCGCGTGCCCGCGAGAAGCCGCCGCGCCCGGGGCCTTGCGCCGCGCCGGTGAGTGAGTGGGGGGCTGCGGGGGGACGCGGGCACGGGGACCGGCGCGGGCCGCTGAGTCACGGCCGTCGGGACGCGCCCGCGGGCCGGCTCTGGGCTTGGGGACGCCATCCGTGGTGCGCACCTGCCCGGCCCTGGATCCCGCGGGCGTGGGCGCGGGCAGAGCCGCTCGGGAGCCGGGGACGGGTGACAGACCGCGGGCGCGGCGCCTCCCGCGTCCCCGAGCGGCAGCGCGGCCGCCACGTGCAGGAGCCGCGCTCGCCGGGAGCCGCTTCCGCCCGCAGCGCCCCGGGACGAGCCGCCCCAGCCGGGTCCTCGCCGAGGCCGGGGCAGCCGGTCACTTTCTAATCAGCTGACCTCCCCGGGGTGCCGGAAGGAAAGCCGGTATGTGGGAGCCAGGGGTGGGGAAGGGAGGCAGGTGACTGTCTTGGCCAGCCTGTGGCTTCTGCCACTTTCTTCAGGTGTGCTCGGAGGCCAGAAGGTCTGTTTCAAGTTTGAAGTGTGCTCTTCTGGCCGCCCCCTCCCCCGTGGGGCTAGCAGATAGGGGTGCGTGTGTGCGCGCGCATGTGTGTGTGTGTGTGTGTGTGTGTGCGCGTGTGCGCGCGCGCCTGCCTGGCCAAGAAACCAGAAGCAATCTACAAAACCAGAGGTGGCAGAAAGTCTCGTGGTGCTTGGCGCCCGGAGTGGGACCTCCTCTTTTGGCATTCTCACTCTCACTCTGGGAGATGGCAGTCACTTCAAGCCACACAGAACTTATTCCGGGTTTGGGAGGCCCCCACAGCTTCTTGTCCTCCTGTCTCACGTGAGCCGTTCTGCCTGCCCTGCCTTGTTTGTCGCAGGTCTTGTAACAGCTACCATAGGAATTGGATGCACCTAACCGCTCACTTCCTGCTTAGCCATTAGGCACCCACCTTGCTCTTGTCCACTTGCCTGCCCACCCCCACCCCCACCCTCACCCCTGGAAAACACCCAGCTCTGAAAACCCAGCCCATGCCACACAACACCTACAGCCAGCTCTGTGGGTCAGCCCTTCCTTCATCCTTTCCATAATAAGCTCCTGGACCCCCCCTGATGGCACTGATGAAGTCTTGGTGTGACAACTACACTGTGAAGAGCATTTGGTACAGTGTAGGCAGGTGTTCTGGTGCCTTAGAGCTGGCCTTTCCGATCCTGATGTTTTTAGGGCTTAAAGAGCTTTCAAAAAGGTGTTCATCTGAAGCTGGTGTGGCACGCCGCCTGTAATCCCAGCATTTTGAGGGTGAAACAGAAGCCAGCCTAAGCTCCATAGTCAGACCCTGTTTCAGAAAACTCCAAAGGAAAGCAAAGCAGAACAACAAAACGTGTTAATCTAGACAAGAAAGTGGGCAGTGTGGGTAGGTAGGATGAACCTACAGCCTGTTGTACTGTGGGCAGCCCAAGCTGACAAGAATTTTCCTCCTTAGATAACCCAACAGGAATGTCTAGAGTTTGACCTTGGTGGAGGGAGTCTACACTTCTAACTTAAAACTAGACCTCTCACAATTCCAAAATAAAATGTTCATTTGAGCAGCAAGCCCAGTCAGGCCTCTCCTCCAGAACACATTCGCCTCTTGTACTTGAACTGAGCCCTGGCTTGGAGGGCTGGGTTCCAAGTTCAATGCTGCGTACTTTCCAGGTGGTGGCTAAAAATGGGAGTTGGACAGAGGGTTCTCGGAGGCCTTTCTGTGTCCAGCCCTTTTTCCAGCTCCAGCAAGGCTGCCCCACAGCCTTTAAGATCTTTCCAGCTACTCTGTCCGGGACAAAGTCTGTCCAGGACCGAGTCTCTCCTGCCTGAGGGTTTGTTTACAGCCCTGGGCAGAGCCGCTTGCTGTCTCGACCTAGAAGCCCTGCCGTGGCTCTGATCCTGCCCTGGCTGTTTCTGAGTCTAAAGGTTTCTTGGAGTGGACCTTCTGGATGTCGGGTCCAGTCCACACGGGAAGTGGAAATCCGGCCAGCTGGGAGAATTCTCTGTGTGGCCGATCCCGGGAGCTGTAAACAGTGACTCACACTCCCGCCCCACCCTCCCTGTTCCCTGCTCATGGAAGATGCGTTGTTGCTCTTGTATTTACTTTTGCTTTTTATAAGTCACCGAAGCGTTGTATTTCCTCTTTCTTGCAGTTTCAGGAAACTGAAAGTGTTATCTGAAAATTGTAGAATTACACGGCAGGTAGACATGAACCTTGGCAATCACAGAGCCCACCGCACGACCAGTATAGGGCAGGGAACTGCAGCTTGAAAGTTCGAAGGTTCACTGCTGGTCTGGCCTGAGGTCAAAGAGTTTAGGGTCAGGAGCTGGGGGGACAAGGCTGGTGTGTCACCAGCCTTCTCTTCAAAAAGGCCATCTTCCAAGCTTTCCTCCCTGCCTAATCCCATCCCTCTTGTTTATAAAGCAGACTTTCTGAGTGCCTTCATGGTACCAAGGAGAGCTAGTGTAGCTAACACAAGTTCCCTGCTTGGCAGGAGTGCATGGTGCAATGAGGAAGTTGAAAGAAAGTTCTAGAACTAGGTCTAGGTCAAAAGTGGATGCTTACTCCATGGAGGACAACTGGGAGGGCTTTCTAGAAGAAGCAGGAGTTGGGGGAGGGGTGGAGACCTCCATAGCCACTGCAGACAGGGCCTCTCAGGAGCCATCGGAAGGGCCAAGATGGTGACCAAGCCAGGGAGTGGAGGTCTCAGGAGGGACCCCAAGACCCCTGCTGCCTGTGAAACTGTGTCAATGTTTGAGGCACCAAGATCAGAGGTGAGGACCTGTTGAGCCAAAGCTGGAGTCTAGAGAGAAGCTGGGCTTGCATAGGGCCCAGACAGAGACCCTGGGATCAAAGTAAGACTGGTTCCTGTGCTGAGCACGATGTCCCTGCACTGGAGAAGCCGAGGCAGGAGGATCTCCTGTCTGAGGCCAACCTGGGCTACATAGTTAGTTCCAGGTTACCCTGGGTTATGGGCCCAATCTTCACACTCCAGTAAATGGGGGCGGAGGAGTGAGGACTAGGTCACAGGGCCCAAGGAGCTGCCTCTGCTATTACAGACGCCAGCAAAGCCTACCGGTTCCAGTACCCAGCCACCCACACCCAAATAATGCTGGACAGGCACTTTACACACGCACCTACACACATTAAATGAATAGCTGTGCATGGTGGCACACGCCTTTAATCCCGGCACTCAGGAGGAGGATCGCCGAGAGTTTGAGACCAGCCTAGGCTACAGAGTGATTTTCAGATCGGCCTGGGCTAGAGTGAGACCCTACCTTGAAAAAAAAAAGAAAACAGAAGTGGTCATAGAGCAGATGAGGAAGAGGGATAAGGCTGGTGGTGATGCTGTGTGTGTGATGAGGGGGGCTGCCATCAGAACCGGAAGCAGGTCGGAATATTAGGCTGCTCCCAGGGGACACCCTCAACTAAGTGTTAGGAGCTGGCTGAAGTCCCCACTAGGGACAAAACTGAAGGGGAACTAGTGGCAGAGGGATCACCTAGCAAGCTGTGGGAGAGGAGACCTGGATGAGGGCACCAGGCATGGCAGTGGCTGCTGAGGGGGTGTGCCGTGCAGCCTGTTGTCTGCCTCGCAGCCACCGCCTGAGTCACCTCTGAATGGAGCCAGGATGACACAGCTTCCTCAGACTGAAAACGCAAGGTGACCAGACGCCCTCCAGTGCTGGGCAGACGGTTTCAGCTTATGGGAGGGTGGCCAGCCAGAGCTGGGCTGGGGGTGCTCAGCCATGAAGCCTTCCTGGTCGGTAATGAGAGCTTCTGTCATTCATCCAGCCAGGGAGCAGCTGTGACTACACTTCACTGACATGTGCCTTCTGGGTGCTTGCCCTGTGTTGGCCCCACAGACCCACATGGAAAGGGCGCTCCGCTCTGGGCCCGGCATGGTGGCTCACACCTATAGTCCTAGCCCTCAGAAGATTGAGGTGGGAGGACTGCCATGAGTTTGAGGCCAGCCTGGGCTACAGTGAGACACTGTTTCAAAAAAACAAAGGCTCTAAGCTCGTTCTTGCGGGCCTCAGGTTCCGTAGCCGTGTAGTCATCAGGGTGTCTCTGAGTGACACTTTTTGCCGCTTGCTGCCTAGAATTTGAACCTACTCCTCTTGGATGGAATGTGCGTCTCCATCTTCATCCTCCTCCATCCCTCCTCTCTTCCCAGTCTTGGGAGACTAGTCATGGCAAGGACACGTCCATCTTTGAAGAAAACAGCCCGTTGGGATGGGAGACCTATACCTGGCTCACTCTCTGAAAGGGCCAGTCTCAGCTGGGCCTGGGTTACCTGCTGCCACCACATGTTCAGGCTGAATTTCTACCCTCTTTTTAAAAAGATTATCAATTAGAGAGAAGGAAAGAATATGGCAATGCCAGGGCCTCTGCTGCAGATGAACTCCAGGTGCATGAGCCACTTTGTGTGTCTACTGAGGAATCGAACCCTGGGCTGTCAGGCTTTCTAAGCTAGTGCCTTTGAACACTGAGCAATTTCACCAGCCCCTGTCTATCTTTTATTTTATTTTATTTTATTTTTTTTTTTTTTTGAGGTAGGGTCTCACTCTAGCCCAGGCTGACGTGGTATTCACTATGTAGTCTCAGGGTGACCTCACAATCACAGTGATCCTCCTACCTCTGCCTCCTGAGTGATGGGATTAAAGGTGTGTGCCACCACGTCCTATTATTATTTACTTTTGAGAGAGAGAATGGGTGTGCTAGGGCCTTCAGCTGTGAACGAACTCCAGACACATGTGCCCCCTTGTGTGCGGCATTGCGCTTTTGCATCACTGTGCATCTGGTTACATGGGACCTGGAGATTCGAACATGAATTTTTAGCCTTCACAGGCAAGCACCTTAACTGCTAAGCCATCTCTCCAACCCTTTTTTGTTTGTTTGTTTGTTTGTTTGTTTGTTTGTTTGTTTGAGTTAGGGTCTCTCTCTAGCCCAGCTAACCTGGAATTCACTATGTTGTCTCAGGGTGACATCGAACTCATGGTGATCCTCCTACCTCTGCCTTGTAAGTGCTGGGACTAAAAGCATGTGTCACCATGCCCAGCAATTTATTAATTTTTTTGTTTGTTTTTTGAGGTAAGGTCTTGCTCTAGTCCAGACTGACCTGGAATTCAGTATGTAGTCTCAGGGTGGCCTTGAACTCACAGCAATCCTCCTACCTCTGCCTTAAAGTGCTGGGATTAAAGGCATGCGCCACTGTGGCTGGCTCATTTTTTTTTTTTTTTTTTTTTAGACAAGCCCAGCAGACTGGCCTTTTTATGAGAGACAGAGTGAGTTGGCACGCCAGGGCCTCTAGCCACTGTTATCGAACTCCACATGTGTGCACCACCTTGTGCACATGTGCGACCTTGTGCTCTGGCTTATGTGGGATCTGTGGAGTTGAACATGGGTCCTTAGGCTTTGTAGGCAAGTGCCTTAACAGCTAAGCCATCTCTCCTGCCCCAGTTTATCTATTTTTAAAATGTATTTTATTTATTTATTTGAGAGAGAGAGAGAGAGAGGTGGGCATGCCAGGGCTTCCAGCCAGTGTAAATGAACTCCAGGTGCATGTGCCTACTTGTGCATCTGGCTTACATGGGTCCTGGGGAATCGAACTGGGGTCCTTTGTCTTTGCAGGCAAATGCCTTAACTGCTTAGCCATCTTCTCCAGCCCCTCTTTCTTTATCTTTGCATGTAGATTGTGTGTATGTATGCACATATGGGTGCTGCCACAGCCTGTGTGTGGAGGTCAGAGGACAAACCTCACTTGTGTCAGGCTTGCCTTCCACTTTATTTTAGACTGGATCTCTCTCTCTCTTTCCTTCTTCTTCTTCTTTTTTTAATTTTTAAAATTTTTTTTACTTTTTGGTTTTTTGAGGTAGGGTCTCACTCTGGTCCAGGCTGACCTGGAATTAACTATGTAGTCTCAGGGTGGCCTCGAACTCAAGGCGATCCTCCTACCTCTGCCTCCCGAGTGCTGGGATTAAAGGCGTGCGTCACCACGCCCGGCTCCCTCTTTTTTTTTATGAGAGAGAGAGAATTGGTGCACCAGGGCCTCTAGCCACTGCAATCAAACGCCAGACATGTGGGCTACCTTGCACACGTGTATGACCTTGTGCACACGTGTATGACCTTGTGCACACATGTATGACCTTGTGCATCTGGCTTACATGGGTTCTAGGGAGTCGAACCTGGGTCCTTGGGCTTCACAAGCAAGTGCTAGGTTGGATCTCTTTGATGTGTACTCTAGACTAGCAAGCTTCCAAGGATTCTCCAGTCTCTGCCTCTGGCTTTCTGTGGGTTGTGGGGATCTGAACGAGGGCGTTATGCTTGTCCAGCAAGCACTTCACCCAGTGAGCCATTCCTCCAGTCCCATCGTCCCACCCTCGGCAGTGTTCCTCGCTGCTGTCATGGACTGCCCCAGTGTGTCCGAGAAGACAAGGGCTTGTCTACCGTGTGCCCTGATTCTGTGGTGTGGGCACTGTCTGAGGCTGCTGCTGCTGCCCTTTCTTATGAGGAGACAGGACAGACCCTCCTCATCCCTCCCAGTTAGATATACCTTGCTTGGATTGGTGCAGTCGTTCACACAGCACAGACTCAGACCTCTGTTCTGGACCCTAGCTTTGGCACAGACTGCTAAACTTGTCCATGACTTTTCTAAACTTCCAGAAAGCTTGGGGGGGCCACGTGTTCTTAGTTGAGGGCCATTAGACATAAGACCCTTACCCTCTGGGTCCGAAGCTGCCAGAAAGGCATCTTCATAATGCCGAGGAGCTGCTGATGCTGGGTTCTGCCTTGGGCCCTGGTGGGAGGGAAGCCAGCTTCTCTGTCTTCCTGTGGTGTGGTGTGGTGTGGTGGCTTGGCACACCCTTCTGTGTGGCATGACCATTGCTGCTGTGTCTCTAACCCTGGACCCAGGAAGGAGGCTGCTGGGGTCAGTGGCTTTTAGAGCCCTTTCAAAGTGATTTCCTTCCTTCCCTTTTTAAAGTTTATTTGCTTGCCTGTGTGCATGCATGCATGTGTGCATGTATGCATGTGTGCTGTGCATTTGCCACTCCACATGAACGCCTGTCTAGCTTTACATGGGTGAGTGGCTGGGGATTGATCGGAACCTGCAGACTTTGCAAACAAATGCCTTTAACCACTGAGCCATCTCCCCAGCCCCCATCCTTCCTTTTCTTTGCCTCTAGTACATGCTGGCCTTGAACTTGCTATGTAGCTGAGGATGACCTTGAATTCCTCACTCTAGCCCAGGCTGACCTGGAATTTACTATGCAGTTTCAGGTTGGGATTAAAGGTGTGTGCTACCACACCCAGTTTTTTGTTTGTTTGTTTGTTTGTTTGATTTTGGAGACAAGATCTTGCTATGGGTAGCCCAGGGTGGCCTTGAATTTTGTGGCAGTCCTCTTGCTTCTGCCTCCCAAGTGTGGGATTATCGAGTCTGCTGCCACATTGGTTCAGTGTTTTGAAGTTTCTTGTCTTACAGACATTCCACACTTAGCAGTCTCTCTGGGGATGGGTGTAGCTCAATTGTAGAGACATAACAGCATGAGGCCCTGGTCCCATCCCCAGCACCACAAGAAGACCTCAAAGCGTAAAGCTTCCTTCTGGATCTCCTCCCAAGTCTACTGTCATTTTGTTTGACTGATTGTGTGTGTGTGTGTGTGTGTGTGTGCGCACGCGCACGCGCACGAGCAGTGCATTCGTGTGAAGGTCGGAGATCAATGTCCAGAGTCTTCCTCAGTCACTCTTCACTTTACATTTGAGACAGTCTTTCTCGTGAGTATAGCGTTCACCCATTCAGCTAGACTAAGGATTCTCGTATCTCTGTTTCCCTAGCTCTGAAATTACAGGCATGCACTGCCCCACCCAGCATTATATGGGTGCTGGGGTCCAAATTCAGGTTCTCATGCTTGTATGGCAAACACTTTTTACCTGCTGAGCCATCTCTCCAGCCTATGACTTTTTGTTTTGTTTTGTTTTGTTTTGTTTTTTGAGGTAGGGTCTCACTCTAGCCCAAGCTGACCTGGAATTCACTATATAGTCTCAGGGTGGCCTTGAACTTACAGCCATCCTCCTTCCTCTGCCTCTTGAGTACTGGGATTAAAGGCGTGTGCCACCATGCCTGTTTTTGTTTTTTTTTAAATGATACTAGGGGTGGAACCCAGGGCCTCTTTGTACTTGCTAAGCAAGTAAACTGAGTTACACCCCCAGCCATCTTTTTATTTACTATTTTGAGATAGAGACTAAATTGCCCAGGCTGGCCTTGCACTCACTGTGTAGCTCAGACTGGCCTTGATTTTGTGTTCCTTTTGCCTCATCCTCCTGAGCAGCTGGGATGACAGGCAAGGCTTGCCTTTGATGTATAAAGTGTCTTAAAGAGTCAAGATGGTACTTGATGTGTTTGGAGGCAGAGGTACATTCTGGCACCAACCTATCCACATACTTACTAAGCTGGTGAAAATCTCCATGCCCAGGCTGTGCCCTGCGACTGAAGGGCAGGCCCCTGACCCATGGCCCCTCACCTTTCAGCTTTGAAAGTTGCCACCATGCTGGCTGTACAGGATAGAGGCTGAACTGTCCTGATCCAGGCCTCCCCACAGAACAGGGATTCCTAGGTCAAAAGCCGAGCTGGGGTAGTGAGTGGGTGGTGCTACAAGGCCCTGTCTTCAATTCCACCCCAGGCCTGGCTGAGACTCGGGTTTTGGAAACCTGTTGCAGGTGTGTGCCCAGGTACCAAGTGGGAGCTTGGTAGGTTTACAGCTGTGGTCTGAGAACCCCAAGTGAAGATTTCTCTCAGCATCATCTGTTAGGCTCAGTCCTGAGTTTTTTGGCTTTTTTTTTGTTTGTTTGGTTTTTCGAGGTAGGGTCTCACTCTAGCCCAGGCTGACCTGGAATTAACTGTGTAGTCTCAGGGTGGCTATGTAGTCTCAGGGTGGCCTTGAACTCATGGCGATCCTCCTACCTCTGCCTCCCGAGTGCTAGGATTAAAGGCATGCGCCACCACGTCCAGCTTTTTTTTTTTAATGGTTTTTCGAGGTAGGGTCTCACTCTGGTTCAGGCTGACCTGGAATTCACTATATACTCTTAGGGTGGCCTTGAACTCACCACGATCCTCCTACCTCTGCCTCCCGATCCTCCTACCTCTGCCTCCCGAGTGCTGGGATTAAAGGCGTGCACCACCACGCCCAGTTCCTGAGATCTTTTAAAAAGTATTTTTTATTTATTTGCAAGCTGAGAGGGATAGAGAATGAGTGGGCCAGGCCCTCTAGCCACTGAAAGCAAACTCCAGATGCCCATGTATCACTTTGTGCATCTTGCTTTACGTGGATACTGGGGAATCAAACTCTGGCCGTTAGATATTGCAGGCAAGTGCCTTAACAGCTGAACCATCTCTCCAGTCCCTCCCCTTTGAAAAAATGTATTTATTTGAGAGAGAGAATGGTTGCACCAGGATCTCTTCTTGCCTGTGCAAATAAACTCTGCATGAATGTGCCCCTTTGTGCATCTGCTTTACATGGGTACTTGGGAATCGAACCCAGGCCTGTGGGCTTTGAAGCAAGTGTAATGACCACTGAGTCATTAGCCCTGCGATTTTTGTGAGGAGCTGGGTACCTGGGGTCTTTCTTTCTAGCCTCTCTCTTTTTCCTAGGCAGTGACACCAGATGGGGAGCAGAGGGCTTATCCGCGAACAAATCTTGGGGGGGGTGGCATTTGTCCATGTCCACTTGGCTCTCCTGTGCCATACCTGTGCGAGCTAAGGGCTGAGGACGTCCCGGTGGGACCCTGGCAGGGATTGCTTGTGTCTGGTGTCCTGGGAGAAGCCCAGATGCGCAGTGAGGTGGGTGTAGAGTGGGAGAGCCTGGGAGGTTCAGGTGACCTACAGTGGATGTGTCAGCTAACCTCTGGGGTCACCTGGGGGCTAGCTCAGTCCCATGCGCATCCTGACCACCTGGATGTCCCAGCACTGTCGTCATGGGAGTGGAAAGATTCTTGCCCTGAGCTGAGCCCTGGTCTTTGGTGCCCGGGCGCCTCATGGCACCCCTGGGTCTGACCTGAGGCCCCTTCTTCCCAGGCACCTTCCTTTTCCGCTGCTGGCGGCAGCCCCAGGGGCCCATGAGCATGCGGGTAGGAGGGGCGTCCTTGTGTGGGAATGTGAGCGGCTCTGTAAACAGCCAGTGACTCACCACATAGCTATGCCACTCACGCTGCCCAGCCTCCTCCCTCCACGGAAAAGTTTCTCATGGCTCCTGGGCTCCCAGGCGCCTGGTGTAGAGTCCCTCCCAGCGTGACAAGCCCCTGCTTCTTTAGTGGTGGGGCAGGAGGGGCCTCCTGTGTGTGTGATCTCCTACCTCAGCTACAGCACCCGCTGCTGCTCTCTTCTGGTCTCTGCCCAGGCGTGTATGGGTCAGGAAGCGCACTGTGCCCTTTCCCCCAGCCCACCAGAGCTCAGGGCTGGCTGCTGCCAGTGTCCACGAGAGGGGCTGATGACTCTGGCCCCCTTTGGCAGTAGAAGGTGAGAGGCTGTGGAGACTTCCCCATCTGAGTTGTGGCTACAGGGTGGAGCGATTTGGGCTTGAGGGCCCCAGGTCTGCAGGGAGGGGACAGAGGAGGTCACCCAGGGTCTCACTCACTTGTCGCCTGCACCATCCCTGGAGTGCTTTCCCTCGTGTCTCTTGCGCGTGCCCATCCTGTTGGGGTTTGGAATATAGGAGGTGGGGTTATACTCCCCCTGCCCCTTCCCCAGTTGTGGGGGGATGAATGGGTTTGTTTACTGTCTGACAGCCATGTGATGTCTTTTGCACAGGCCTGACCCCAAGTCCTGATTGCTTTTGGGCTTCTCTGTTGCCATGGCGACCATCAGGGGTTGGCTACTTCCCAAGGTCGCCATGGCAACTATCAGAGGGGAATCATGCTTTGGATGCTTTGGCTGGGTTTTTCATGAATGATTAGGATGTGTGACACAATGCAGGCTCGCAAATGAGAAGGGCGGGCAAGGGGGCTGGCGGGTGGTGGCGGGGACAGGTCTGGCCAGACAGCCCGTTAGGTCTTGGTCTCCGGCCTCAGCCTCTGAAGCTGCTGCCCACCTGGGAGTCCCAGCTTCCTCTTGGGGCCACAGGGTCACCGGGACAGCCTAGGCGGAGGTGGTGATGTCACAGCTGCAGTACCCTTTGCTGCGGTAGGTGTCCCATGGGCTGCAAGGAGGGCGGGGCAGGACAAAATGGTAGGTGTTCTGCACTGGCTCGTCTCTGGGGGGGAGGCCCCTGGACAGGGCGGGGCTCCCCAAAAGGACCCTCCTCCTCCCTGGGAGCCAGACCATGGCAGGGATACTGCTCTGTGGCCTGCTGCGCTCCTGTGGGACTGCGGACTGCAAATCCCAGAGCTGTGGCTTTGTGAGCCAGCAGTGCCTTTGGTCTGTAGGGTGCGGGCCTTTATGGGAATCGATCTGAGTTCAGGAAGGAGTGAGAACAGGAAGCAATTGGCAGTTACCCGATAGCACCAGTGGTCCAAGCATCTGCTAGGCTTGGGGACAAGGGACTGTGTATGACGACTGGGGACCTGGGGTCTTAACAACTCTGGGGGCTGGTCTCAAAGCTTACGGTGTGCTTAGGTCTCACTTGAGTCTGCTGGGAAGATTCAGCAGGCTGGGCCGGGACCCTCTCCCTGGTAGCCCCTGAGGGTAACCCTGTCCTCTGACACTGACTGGGTTGTGTGAGCACAGAGCTGAACTGCCTCCCTCCTCACAGTGGCAAGGCGGCACTGCCCTAGCCTACCAGGGCCTAACCCACGCTGCTTGTGTGCCTCTGCAGCTGCCGTTTCCACGTGCTTCCGTCCTGGTGACCGGGCCCAGGTTATGACGACGAATCCCAAGCCGAACAAGGCATTGAAGGTAAGATGGGCTGGGCCTTCTTACCCAGCGCTACCCTTGGGGGGACCTCGGCTGGGAAGCACGCAGGAGGACAGATTGGGGATCAGCTAGGGACAGTTAGTGACCCAGAAGAATAGCCTGGCCTCGACACCTGGGAGGCACTCATGGTGAGGGGCGGGAGGACACACGCGGCCAGCTGAGGCTGCGTCCAGAGGTCTTCCTTCTGCCCGAGTGTGTCCCCTAGTGCCACGTATGGACTTAAGCAGCCCTGCTGCCTGCTGGGACCTTGTCACCTCTCTGACCAGGGTGCCCCTGGATTGGCTCTCTTGCCTCAGGGGCTTCTCAGAGCTGTATGTAGAGTTGGGGTTCCCTGGGTGAGCTGGCCAAGCACCTGAGGCCTCTCCAGAGCTTTTACCCCTCGAGGTCACCCCGTCCAGCCAGAGCCTGGCTTTGCCCCAGTGGGTGGGTGGTAGGAAAGGGTGGGGTGCTGCGTCTCCCCTGGAAGGGCTGCTTGAGCTTCTATCCTTATAGGGCCGGGTGCCGGAACATGTGTAGGCAGGGCTCCCATTTCGTGTGTCCTGTGTTTGGTGATAGCACCACTTCCTGAGGGGAACTACCTGTTCAAAGAGAGTCACAGCAACAGCAGTGGGACTGTCATGGAAGCCACGCAGTGTCTGTGAGTCCCACGGTGCCAGGGACACTGTTAGGTCTGTGTACCCTGGCTTTCAGAAAGCCATCGTGGGCTGGTCCTAGCGTGGACGTCTTTATCCCCTGTGCTAAGAAGGACACTGTGCCCAGCAGGTCAAGAAGGAGGCGGGCGAGAACGCCCCAGTGCTCAGCGACGATGAGCTGGTATCCATGTCAGTGCGGGAGCTGAACCAGCACCTGCGGGGGCTCACCAAAGAGGAGGTCACCCGGCTGAAGCAGCGCAGACGCACGCTCAAGAACCGCGGTTATGCCGCCAGCTGCCGGATCAAGCGCGTGACGCAGAAGGAGGAGCTGGAGCGGCAGCGAGTGGAGCTGCAGCAGGAGGTGGAGAAGCTGGCACGTGAGAACAGCAGCATGCGGCTGGAGCTCGATGCCCTGCGCTCCAAGTATGAGGCCCTGCAGACCTTCGCACGCACTGTGGCCCGCGGGCCCGTCACGCCCACCAAGGTGGCCACCACCAGCGTCATCACCATCGTGAAGTCGGCTGAGCTCTCCTCCACCTCTGTGCCCTTCTCGGCTGCTTCCTAGTGCCCGCTGGGGCCGGGCGGGGGTGGGCATCCGCACGGCCCTCATGCCTGCCCTGGGGCTCCCTGGCACTGACTCCTCATGTCCATCTGCCCACTGAGGACCTTGTGGGGCCAAGGGCAGGGACAGCAGGGACGGGTGGTGGACACAGGTGAAGGGAAGGCTCTTGTGAGCCGGTGCTGTACACTGCCCCTATGCACACATTCAGACCCCTTCTTCCTACATGTGGGTTTCCAGGAGTGGGTGGGAGCCACGTGAGCCTCCAAGAGGAATGGCTTTAGGAGCCAGGTCTCTGTGGCGTGTGTGGGGACACATCTTCCACTCCTCCCAGGACCTGGCCCCCAGCCAGGACAGACGTGTGACCCTTGCTGACCTCTGGCCTGGAGTGTTAGTGGCGGAGAAGGAGGCCTGCTGGCAGCTCTGGCTCTCTCATTGTCTCTGTCGAAGGGCACAGTCTGCTTTAGGTCCTGGGAAGCAGTTATTGGTGGGGCTCCCTACAGGGTCGGGTCTGTGCACATGGCCCGCCATCATGGCCCCTGTGGACTAGCCAGATGGTCACTGGGAGGGCCTGTCCAGTATATGTGCAGAGGGTTGCATTGTCATGGCGTGTCCCCTGTGCTCTGCCACCAGAGGAAGCTGCCCCCAGCTTGGTGCCAAAGCAAGCAGCCATCCCAGATCTTGGTGAGGTGGGGGTCAGGAGTGGACTGCGGGGCTCCAGTTACTGGGGTTGCCTCGTTTGCTGTCATCTGGGGGGGAGCAGGTGAGGCCAGAGGGATGTGGAGGTGGCAGTTGAGGGTGTTGTGTGGAGTGGTTCTGGCTGGAGGAGGGTGGGTCAGTGAGATGGGTGAAGGTGAGGTGGGAGTCCTAGGACACCTAGGCCCCATGACACGGAGACTGAAAGGAGGGTAGGTGTGGGCCAGAGGGCCTTGTGGACTTGCAGGCAGGACATGGGAGCCCTAGATAGGCTAAGGCAGGGACAGTCATAACTGGTGCTTGTCACCTAAAACCCCTGGCTGTGCCTCCCTTGTGGAGTTCTAGACCACTGGCCATCTTGGGGACCCTTCCTGTGACGGGCCTTAGCTGGGCGAGTAGATGGTGTCCCTGGGACACTGTCTGGAATGAGCTAGTAAATGCAGGCACTGCCACGAGCCAGGAGCCAAAATGTGTGTGACAAGCAGGGCCAGTGCAGGGTCTCGGGTCCCCCCGGCCTGCCCCTCACCCAGACCCCCAAGCCTGTGTTGTAGGGCGTGGCCAGGTCAGAAGGGAGTTGGAGGACAAACGGCCCCAAGGGCTGTGACTTAGTTCTGGTCTGCTGTTCGAAACGAACACAGTCGGGAGTCTCCTGTGGTGCTGCTGTGGGGCTGGGTACTCCCCGGGCCCTGGGGAGCATGGTGGGGAAGGGTGCAGACCACATCACACCACAGCCAGGCACGTAGAGGGCGCTGTAGAAACCACAGCCATGGTAGGTAATCCATATTGGATATCAGTAAGGACCATGGGAATATTTAAAGAGAGAGAGAAGGTATATATATGATATATATATGATATATATATATATATAATTCTATACACATTTTATCATACAGATTTTTCATAGCAATTTTCTTTCCCAGTTTGATACTGTAGATCTTTATTAGCAGAGTGGACTGGACAGGAGTAGGGGCTTGTTCACTCCCTGCTTTCCACAAAGCTGACCACTTGCCATGGACAGAGGCCCAGGGGTGCTGGTGGCCTCTTCTGGGTCTTCCCACATTGGTGCTGGATGGTTGGGGTCACCTGTCGGTTCCAGCAGGCACCATGTGTGATCTTTGGCCCCCAAGGCAAGCTGCAGTAGGGGTAGCCTTTTCTGTCCATTCCTGGGTTCCCAGTGTCCCCATCCATGGGATGCCAAGGCAGGTGACTACTGGCTGTGGGTTGCTGCCTGCTCCTTGCCTGTTGTGCACTGCTGGGACTGGGGGTGAGGTGGGGCTCCCTATCCTGGGCCGTCAGGACGGACGGAGCTGCCACTGCAGTCTGAGCTCCCCTCACCCAGGGCCCCCAGCAGAGCGGGGCTGGGGAAGGATGTGGGGTGCTCTGTTCCCCCCTTTAGATCACTGAAATGTCATTGTCACAATTTAATATATGGAAATTTTTATTTAAGAAAAAAGACAAGGACCCTGTCACGTGGGTTTGTTTTCTGTCGTGCCTCCTACTTCCCAGAGAAGGCAAACTTTGCTTTTTCAGAGGCGACAGGGACGCACGCCGGCCCATGGAGGCCAGCGTCCCTACCTCCTGCTCCTCAGCAGTCTCATTTCAATATTTATTTTTGTGCTACTTTTTCCCATGTTATAAATTATTGAGATCATCTACTGTGGATCCCCATCTGTGCCCTGCCCTGCATCGTGGCCACCATCTAATTTATTGCTGTACATGTCGCTCTGTGACTGCTTTTGTATCTTTGCAATAAAGAACATGTTTGAGATGCTGCAGGTTTGTGGAGGGTGATGGAGCCAGGAACCCTACGTTCTGGGCTGCCCTGACAGACACTGTACCTTACCTCCTACTCCTACCACTGCCCTTTCCTGGGGAGTGGCATCAGGATCCTGGGCCTGCCTCCTGGACCGTGGAGGACTGCCACAAGGCGGTCTCTTCCCCTGTGCTCCCAGATCACCTGGATGCAAGTTGGTCCCTGCTCCAGCCTGCTTTGCTCAGGCCTTTCTGACAGCTGATAGAACCCATGCTTCACTGCTGGGAGCTGTGGGGCCTTTCCCAAGGGTGGGGACTGATCCCCCACCTGGACTTGTGGCCTGCCGGGCCCCTAGCCTTTGAGTGACATCTGACGAGGCTCTGCGAGGAGCCTGCACTGTACTCTACAAGAGGCATGGGCAGAGAGCAAAGCCCAAGCTTAGGGGTGCCAACAAGAATGTTCCAAGAAGCCACCCGTCTGTATGAGGAATGCTGTCCCTCCATCCACAGTGGGACTGATGGGCAGTCGCCAGCCTGCCTGTCCCTCCCCACCTGCACAGAGTGGTCCTTGCCACAGTGGAGTTGTGACACCAGGAATGGTGACCATAGATTGCCCAGCGAGGCCAGGTTTCTGCAACCGACCCCAGGGTCCCCTGACCCTGGCCTGCTGCTCCAACCTGCCTCAGAGGGCAGACAGGCTGTGCAGAGAGCCGGTGCCACCCTACCACACCAGGGCCCCCAGGACTCTTTCAATGTGAGCCACTGCAGGCTTTACCCGTCATCTCACACCATGGGGACAGAGACCAGGACAAGAACCAGGCCTAGTGGCTCACACATGTTCCCAGAACTTGGGGAGGCTGAGGCAGTAGGATTGTCATAGGTGCAAAGCCAACCTGAGCTAGAGTGAGACCAAAAAAGTGAGGTGGGGCTGAGGGGATAGCCCAGTTGGTAAAGTGCTTGCCTCGATCCCAGGAAAATACTGGGCATGGTGGTGCATGCCTGTGATCCTAGGACCAAGGAAGCAGACATGAAGGGTTCATGGAGCTCAGAGGCCAACCTTTAACCTAATTGATGAGCTCCAGGCCAGGGGGAGAGCTGGTCTCCAAAAGAACAGGAGGATTGGAGGCATGGCTTAGTGGTTAAGGCGCTTGCTTGCAAAGCCAAAAGACCCAGGTTTGATTCCGCAGGGATCCATGTAAGCAAGATGCACAAGGTGGCACGTGCTTCTAGAGTTCACTTGCAGTGGCTGAAAGTCCTGGTGCACCTGTTCTCTATCTGTCTCTTTCTCTCAAATAAATTTTTTAAAAAAGCCAGTGGAGGCTGGAGAGAAGGTTTATCAGTTAAGGTGCTTGCTGCTAAGCCTAAGGACCCAGGTTCGCTTTCCTAGTACCCGCTCAGATGCACAGGGTGGCGCACGTGTCTGGAATTCATTTGCAGTAGTTGGAGGCCCTGCTGCGCTCATTCTCTCTCATTTTTTCTCTCAAATAAATAAAAATTAAAAAAAAAGGAAGTGTATTCCCAAGGATGTCACCCAAAGTTGTCTTCTATACACACACACACACACACACACACACACACACACACACACACTGCAAAATGGCCATAGGCTGGGCAAAGGTAAGCTTGGCCCTTGGTGGGCTAAGCAGCCTTTCCTTGGGCCCCATGGGCTGGGGCTGCATCTGGGGGAACCCCTCCTTTACCGGTGGCGATGAGCCGGGACCCGTCCCATCCCTTCTCTACCCCTCGTGTATGTCCCTGTTCCCCAACAGTCTCACCTGTGGTTGCGTTCCAACCACATACGCTGAGCGCCTAGAGCCATGTTCTCCTCATCCTTTGGCTTTACTCCCCCCCCTTTTGTCTTAATTTTATTTATTTGAGAGAGAGAATGGGTGCACCAGGGCCTCCAGCCACTGCAAACAAACTCCAGATGCATGCGCCCCCTTGTGCATCTGGCTTACGTGGGACCTGGAGAATAGAACCGGGTCCTTAAGCTTCGTAGGCAAGCGCCTTAATCATTAAGCCATCTCTCCAGCCTCCTTGGCTTTACTTTGTGTCATGGAGGAAACTGGCCTGACTCCAGGTGGAGGCATCTTCAGAATCACAGGTGGCGGGGGAGGGTGGGTGGAAGTGTGGTCAGCCCTTGCCAGCTGTGCATCCTTGGGCAACTCGCTGGACCTGTCTGTGCTCAACTTCCCAATGTTCATGTCTGTAGGTTCCTGGCATACTTGAAGGGTCCTTGGTGATGTCAGTTTCATTCCCTCCCTAAAGTGCAGACCTCAGATACTGTCCAATCTTGGGCCCCATGTGGTGTCTGACCTTGTAGGAGGGACCCTCCCCAGCTTGTCCTTTGTACTCAGCTTTGGGGACATCAGACCCTGAGGTAACCTCTCCATGGTAGAGGTGGCAACTTGCTGCTGGCAGTGCCCCTAGCCTCCCTGCTCATCCGCTGGATGGCACAGAGTCTGTTGTGGCCTCGGCCTTGGCCTCCACAGTGCCAGTCTCGAGGGAGTGCTGGGCGCCTCCTGGCTCTGCTGACTGCGGGCTGTGGGGCTGGCTTGTGGACCTGCTAGCCATGGAGGACGTGATAAGGGGACTGGGGAGGGCTCTTTCCAGCTGGGCACAGGGAGGAACACAGCCTATCTTATCAGTCCAGCAGGGCCTGGGAGAAGCCACTGCCTCAACTCCCTCTGTCCTTGGGCCCCAGGGACACGGAGATGGGGATGCTTGCTGACATGGTGACTCAGTTGCTGCCTGGTTGTCTCAGAGACGCAGAGCACATCTCCCTCTGCCTCTGGTGGACGTGAGAGTGGGTAGCTGGGCGGTGCTGCCATCTCTGGGTGGTGCCCACTGGTCCTTCCTGTCTGGGTGCCTGCCTGGCTAGCCATACCCTGGCTTCCCACCCTCACTGCCTTTCTGTCTCCCATGTTTTCAAGGCTACTGGCCCTCCCAGCTGCCTGAGGCCAGGCCTGTCTCAGGCTCCCCGGGCACGTGAACCTTACCTGCCACACAGGAAGATGAAGAGGAGAAGGAGGGCTCCCAGGTCTGAGCCCCTGCGCCCAGGCATGCTTGGCCGTACCACAGGCTTCATGCACCCACTTCACAGTGGGGCCAGCCTGAGACTCAGAGAGGGAGATGAGCACTGCGGCTCTCTGAGTGGCACAGAGCTGGTTACACGATGACTAAGTAAACTGTTTGCCCTGAATTACTCTGAGCCTGCAGGCAGGCCACAGTGGCTGCTCAGGACAAGGAGGGTTGGGGGGGTGTCCGACACTCACATAATGGGCCCCCTGTGACCGCCTCACTGTGGCCCATCACTTTAGGGTCATGGCCGTGAAAGAAGAAAGCCCAACAAGTTCTAGAAAATGCAAAGTGTTTATAAATAAGAAGCAAGTTGCTGGTGAGCTTGGTGACACTGTGCTAACGGGCCAGGTAGCCCCACAGGGGAATCTCCTCACTATCTCCTTTAGCATGCGGGGCACGGACCCTTTCCCACACCTGGGCATCTGGACCTGCTCTGCCTTAGCCTGGGCTGCCCGCTCTTTCTGACCTGGCCATCCCTCCCTGCAGCTGCCCAGCCTGGGATATGACCATCTGTCTGTCTGCCTGTCGTGTGGAAGGAGTGGCCCACTCGCAGCTCGACCTGCAGGCAGGCCACCCTCAGTCTCCCCACTGGGGACTCAGGCTTTTGCAAGCTACCCAAGTGTCTTTTCGCTGGGCTATACATGGGGTAGAGAGGCTTCGTGGGCCTTGCAATAGGGGTCTTGGGAGAGAGGCTGGCCCCTCTGGCAAGAGGGTGGGTGGGTTGGGGGGTCACCTCCCCAGATGCCTTCTAGTCTGGGTCCCCAGTTAAGATCCATAGGCACCAGACCACTACAGGTCCTCTGAGGAGATCAGCATACACTTTTCCACACTGCGGCTCTTCTTACCCCCACCAGAGCCGCCGGCAGGACCGGGATGGGGGCCAAGTGATGGGTGCCCACCCTGGCCAGGCCCTGGGGCCTCGTGTGTGGCTTGCTGTGTGTACTGCTGGTAGGCCGGAGAGAAGTTGTGGATGGCATCCTGAACGATGTCCTGCGGGCTGATGGTCTCCTTGAGGCCACTGGAGATACTCTGCATGGGTGCTGGGGGTGCTGGGGAACACAGTGTGTGGGCCAGAGCCACGGCTCTCAGCGCCCTGCACTGTTGCATGCACCCAGTGCTGGGGACGTGGCCTCTCAGCCCCATCTCCCCTGGCCACTGGTCTGCGCAGGCCTGCGGCCTCAGTACCCAGTCTCTGGTGGTTAGCAGCTGGTCCCAGGCCTGATCCTTCCCCTCAGCCTCTGCCTGCACACACCCCAGCCTAGGCTGCCACAGTTTCACTTACCAGGTAGAGCCAGTCACCACTGGTCTTGTGGCCCACTCACTAGGATCACTCACCCCTCCCTCCCCACCACCCTCCCTGAACACTGAGGGGTCTCACAGGGTGGATCTAGTCCCATCTCCCTTAGAGCTCATAGCCCCCTTCCTGGCCAGCGCTGACGTCAGCCCATGGGGCTGTCCCCTTGACCAGCTGAGCTTTTTCAGGTACCCCAAGTGGCAGTCCCGGCTCACCTGGTGAATTTTGCTTCTTCTCTGCATACACCTGGCAGGGGAAGGCGTAGCGCAGGGCGAGGGAGGCGAACAACATTTCGATACAGATGAGAAAGTTCTGGTATCCAGCAGCCAATGTGCCGGCCTCCACCCTGCTGCCGTCGACGGCCTGGACCTCAGGGATGACCCCACACCTCTCCAGGATAGCCAAAAGCATCCCTAGGGATCGTGATGACCACTCAGGGCCCCACCCTGGACGGTAGGTTGACCCCTGCTAAGGCTTCCATTGAGGCTGGCCTGGGGTGGAGGAGAGAGGCCAGCTTCCTCCAGGGCTCTTCTGACCAGGACATCCCATCCATGTGGCCTCATTCCATGGTAAGAGACTGAGGTTCAGAGGGGCTGAGGGCCTCCAAAGTTGAGGTTCCTAGGTGTCCTTCCTGCCATGTCCAGCCCAGGCCCAGGCATGCCCACCTCCCCCCGAGCTGTGTCACTGACTTGTTACACTGGAATGGAAATACCATCAGAACCCGGGCTTCCAGGATCGCACCCCGGCCTCACACCCACTCCCACCCAGCCCACACACCCTGCCAGAAGGAGAGGAAGATGATGGCTTTGATGGTGAGAAACTTCAGCACTGGCTCGAAGGGCCGCAGGAGGTCTCTGGTGGCAAAGTAGAAGAGGAACAGAGCATAGAGGGCCAGGCTGACCGAGGCATTGTACACGAGGGTCACATACAAGTAGCCGCTGCGGACACTGGGCCAAAAGAGTTTGGTCAGAGAGGCCCTGCCCCTCGTAGAGATGCTTTTAGCTTAGCCCCTCCTGGGCCAGGCTACAGGGCACAGCAGCCCCACCAAGGTCCACTCTACAGGGCATCAGACCTTAGGGGGCTCCTGAGCACCCCCCACCCTTCAGGAGCAAGATATGGTGTAGGGCCTTTCCCCAGCATGACTTCCTGCCACCAAGTCATCCACAAGACTCCCCTAACGGTTTCTTTTGTGTATGTGACTGGTGTGTGTGCATGTATGTACATATACATGCATGTTCGTATGTGTGTGCATGCGTTTGTGTTCCTGTGGAGGCTCAGGATGACGCAGGTACCTTCCTCAATCATTCTTTTTTTGTTTCTTTTTGAGATAGGTTCTTACTATAGCCCAGGATGACTCGGAACTCACTCTGTAGTCTCAGGCTGGCCTTGAACTCACTCACAGTGATCCTCCTACTTCTGCCTCCCGAGTGCTGGGATTGAAGGGGTGCTCCATAGCTAGAACTATCCTATTTACTTGTTTTTGTCCTTTTGAAGGAGGGCATTACTCTGGCTCAAGCTGACCTGGAACTCACTCTGGAGTCCAGGCTGGCTTCAAGCTCATGGTGATCCTCCTGCCCTAGCCTCCTGAGTGCTGGGATTCATGGTGTGTGTAACCACACCTGACATATATATATAATTTTTTTGAGGGGGTGTGCCAGGGCCTCCAGCTGCTGCAAACAAACTCCAGACACTTGCACCACCTTGTGCATCTGGATTATGTGGTTTCTGGAGAACAGAACCTGGGTCTTTTGGCTTTGCAGGCAAGCTCCTTAACCGCTAAGCCATCTCTCCAGCCCCCAACTATATATATATATTTTTTTCTTTTTTTCTTTTTTTTTTTTTTCAAGGTAGGGTCTCATTCTAGCTCAGGCTGACCTGGAATTCACTATGCAGTCTCAGGGTGGCCTCGAACTCACAGCGATCCTCCTACCTCTGCCTCCCGAGTGCTGGGATTAAAGACGTGTGCCAGCATGCCCGGCCCCAACTATATATTTTTAAGAATAAGGTCTCTGAGCCTAGCACTCTCTTAGTCGGCTAGAGTAGCTGGCCAGCCAATGCCAGGAACCCTCCTGCCTGTGCTGGGATTACAGGTGAGCACCACCATGCCTGGCTTTTACTTTGGATTCAAACTACAGATCCAAACGCAGGTCCTCGTGCTCGTCCGGCAAGCACTTTATCAACTGAGCCCATTTCTCCAACCCTCTTTTTTTGTTATTGTTGTTTGCATTTTGATACAAGATCTCATGTTGCCTAGGATGGCCTCCACCTTGCTATGTAGCCAAGGATGACCCTGAACTTCTGATCCTCCTGCTTCTGCCTCCCAAGAGCTGGGATTTCAGCTGTGCTGGGAGTCAAGCCCAGGACTTTATGCACGCTAGGCAAGTGCTCTCCCCACTGAGCTACAGCGCACACAGGAAGAAAGACCCCTTGAGTAAATACTTGCAGGGAGTTCTGTCCCCCAAGGCCCTGCATCCCAGGAGGTTCCTTACTTGAAGTCCCCATCGTGGTATTTGTCCAAGGCCTGGAGGATGATGGTGGACAAGGCCATGCTGGGCTTCACAATGCAGAACTGCAGCGTGGCCTGGGGGATAGAGTGAGGGTGGGCACAGGAAGAGACGGAGTGGGGTAGGGTGGTCAAGGCCATGCTGGGCTTCACAATGCAGAACTGCAGTGTGGCCTGGGGGATAGAGTGAGGATGGGCACAGGAAGAGACGGAGTGGGGTAGGGTGGTCAAGGCCATGCTGGGCTTCACAATGCAGAACTGCAGTGTGGCCTGGGGGATAGAGTGAGGGTGGGCACAGGAAGAGACGGAGTGGGGTAGGGTGGACAAGGCCATGCTGGGCTTCACAATGCAGAACTGCAGTGTGGCCTGGGGGATAGAGTGAGGGTGGGCACAAGAAGAGACGGGGTGGGGTAGGGTGGACAAGGCCATGCTGGGCTTCACAATGCAGAACTGCAGCGTGGCCTGGGGGATAGAGTGAGGGTGGGCACAGGAAGAGACGGAGTGGGGTAGGGTGGACAAGGCCATGCTGGGCTTCACAATACAGAACTGCAGTGTGGCCTGGGGGATAGAGTGAGGGTGGGCACAGGAAGAGACGGAGTGGGGTAGGGTGGACAAGGCCATGCTGGGCTTCACAATGCAGAACTGCAGTGTGGCCTGGGGGATAGAGTGAGGGTGGGCACAAAGAGACATGCTGGGCTTGGACAAGGCCATGCTGAGCTTCACAATACAGATCTGCAGCGTGGCCTGGGGGATAGAGTGAGGGTGGGCACAGGAAGAGACGGAGTGGGGTAGGGTGGACAAGACCATGCTGGGCTTCACAATACAGATCTGCAGTGTGGCCTGGGGGATAGAGTGAGGGTGGGCACAGGAAGAGACCGAATGGGGTGAGTGAGCCCCCCACCTGCTTGCAGAAGCGGAGGAATGTGATGGAATAAGATGTTCCCTGAAGACAGCAGGTCCCATAGAAGCAGCTGGACCTGGATGAGGAAGAAGTCTCTGAGGCTACTGGGTGGACAGACAGGTCTGTGCAGCTTAGCCTGACCTGGCCCCCTGGGCGGGGTGGGTTCTGCGGTGGACTTACCTGATGGGTTTACCCCGGATCTCAGCCATGATGGCGCTCTCGCCCCCCAGATATTGGAAGCATAAGGTTAGGAAACTGTAGATTACAAAAGCTACAGGACAGACAGAAGGACAACTGTGAATGAGACGCACGAGCTGCTGCACACAGGCTCAGTCAGACCCACTGGGAATCTGGTGTGCACCTCATGGGCACACCCTTGGGGCTCACCAAGACCATGCATCCTATGGCCAAGGGTGCAGATACATCCCTTGTAGGCGGTCTCAGAGATAGTGGTGGCCTCTGGCTGAGACTCAGGATGGAGCGCCCTAGGGCTGCCTGGCTGTGTGCAGCTGGAGACCCCTCCTCCTCCTCCTCCTCCTCGGCTCCCCCAGCGCAGCCCGGGCGGAGCCTCACCTTCGTAGCAGTCGCGCACAGAGTCGAAGTATACATAGTATGGATGCCCCCCGAGGAGAAGCAGGCTGAGCCAGGAGTCGAAGGCGTAGATGGGCACAATGAAGAGCAGGCGGATGACGTAGCGCTGCTCGTGCGGGGCCGTGTAGGAACGCAGGTGGGAGTATATCTGGAGTGAGTAGGAAGAAGGTTCTGGTGGGACCCTGCCCCCGCTGTTGCTCAGCGCACAGGCTTGCCAGGAAGGAGGTGAAGGGCGGTGGGGGGCAGGGGTCCAACACAGCTTCCGGCTGCCCTATGTTCTCCTACATCCCCGTGCTTTCGATGGTGAGCAGGAGGGGTGCCGGGACCAAGGATACTTTCCTAGGGCGAATCAGAAGGGTGCAGTGCGGGCCGGGTGTGCTGGCGCACACCTTTAATCCTAGCACTCGGGAGGCAGAAGTAGAAGGATTGCCGTGAGTTCGAGGCCACCCTAAGACTATATAGTAAATTCCAGGTCAGAGTAAGACCCTACCTCGAAAAACCAAAATAAATAAATAAATAATCAATAAATAAAAGGGCGCAGTGTGGACATTATGTTGAATGAGCAGGGCATGGTGGTGCTGGCTTGTCATTACAGCTACTCAGGAGGCTGAGGTAGGGAGGTCACGAATGCAAGGCCACCCTGGACAATTTAGTGACCTTGTCTCAAAAAGTAAAGAAGGGGCTGGAGAGATGGCTTAGCGGTTAAGCGCTTGCCTGTGAAGCCTAAGGACCCCAGTTCAAGGCTCAGTTCCCCAGTACCCACGTAAGCCAGATGCACAAGGTGGTGCATGCATCTGCAGTTTGTTTGCAGTGGCTGGAGGCCCTGGTGTGCCCATTCTCTCTCTTGCCTCTTTCTCTATATGTCTGTCTGTTGCTAATAAATAAATAAAAATTAAAAAGTGAAGAGGGCTGGGGATATAACTTAACACTAGAGCACTTGCCTAGAATCCCACAGTGAGGGGCTGGGGCATGGCTCAGTGGTGGAGCACTTGCCTAGAATCCCCAGTGAGGGACTGGGGTGTGGCTCAGTGGTAGAGCTCCTGCCTAGAATCCCCCAGTGAGGGGCTGGGGTGTGGCTCAGTGGTAGAGCTCCTGCCTAGAATCCCCCAGTGAGGGGCTGGGGTGTGGCTCAGTGGTAGAGCTCCTGCCTAGAATCCCCCTAGGGGCGTGGCTCAGTGAGGGCTCCTGCTGGGAGGGGCTGGGGTGGCTCAGTGGTAGAGCTCCTGCCTAGAATCCCCCAGTGAGGGGCTGGGGTGTGGCTCAGTGGTAGAGCTCCTGCCTAGAATCCCCCAGTGAGGGACTGAAGGTAGGACACTTGCCTGTGTTAGGACCTTAGTTCCACCCTCAGCACTGTCCGGGAGGTAGGATCTCACTCTAGTCCAAGCTGACCTGGAGTTCACTAAATATTATTTATTTATTTAAGAGTATGTGAGAGAGAAAGAGGCAAAGAGAAAGAAAGAATAGGCTCGCCAGGGCTTCTAGCCACTGCAAACGAACTCCAGACACATTTTTGTGCATCTGGCTTATTTATGTTGGTCCTGGGGAATTGAACCAGGGTCCCTAGGCTTCCCAGGCAAATGCCTTAACTGTTTAGCCATTTACCCAGGCCATATATATATTTAAGCTGGGCGTGGTGGCACATACCTTTAATCCCAGCACCCGGGAGGCAGAGGTAGGAGGATCGTCATGAGTTCAAGACCAGCCTGAGACTACATAGTGAATTCCAGGTCAGCCTGGGCTAAGTGAGACCCTACCTCGAAAAAACAAAAAACAACAACTATATATATAATTTATTTATTTGAGAGAGAGAGAGAGAGGCAGATAGAGATAGAAAGAATGAGAGAATGGGCACACCAGGGCCTCCAGCCACTACAAGTGAACTCCAGATGCATGCGCCACCTTGTGCATCTAGCTAACATGAGTCCTGGGGAATCCAGTCATAGTCCTTGACTTTGCAGGCAAGTGACTTAACCGCTAAGCCATTTCTCCAGCCCCCTAAATATATTTTAATATATACAAAGTTATAGTAAATATATGCTTCTGATCTTATCAAAATCATATCATTCTTTCATTTCATTTCATTTCATTTTTTTTTTTTTTTTTTTTTTTTGAGGTAGGGTCTCACTCTGGCTCAGGCTGACCTGGAATTAACTATGCAGTCTCAGGGTGGCCTCGAACTCTCGGTGATCCTCCTACCTCTGCCTCCCGAGTGCTGGGATTAAAGGCATGCGCCACCACACCACGCCCGGCTTCATTTCATTTTCTGTGCTGGAAATTTAATCCAAAGTCTTGTTACATGCTAGGCAAGAGGTCTCCCATTGAGCCACACTTCCAGTGCCTTAAAATGTTTTTGTAGGGTTGGGGAAATAACTCAACAGTTGACACTTCTGAGCATGCGTGCATGTGTAAAGCCCTCGGTTCAATCCCAATGGCCGTTTAAATGAGAAATGTGTTTGTGATTAAGCCTTTGCCATGTGCAGCCTTGCTGGAGGAGGTGTGTCACTGGGGGCTGGCCTTGAGGTTTAGTTTGCACCACAAAATGAAAGTATTTGTAATTACAACACAAAAGTTATGCATTCTAGCCGGGTGGGTGTGGTGGTGCACGCCTATAATCCCAGCACTCGGGAGGCAGAGGTAGGAGGATCTCCTAGAGTTCGAAGCCACCCTGAGATTACATACTTAATTCCAGGTCAGCCTGGGCCAGAGTGAGAGCCTACCTCGCAAAACAAACAAAAAAAAAAAGTTATGCATTCTGTGCTGAAGAGGTGGTTCAGCAGTTAAAGGTGCTTGCCTGCAAAGCCTGATAGCCTGGGCTCAATTCCCCAGTACCCGTGTGAAGCCAGATGCACAAAGTGGTGCGTACATCTGGAGTTTGTTCACAATGGCAGGAGGCCCTGGTGTGCCCATTTTTTCTTTCTTTTTCTGTAAATAATAAGTGAAATATATTTTTTAAAAGTTATGCACTTATAGCATTTCCCCCAACATTTTTTTTTTTTTTTTTGATTTTTCGAGGTAGGGTTTCACTCTGGTCCAGGCTGACCTGGAATTAACTATGTAGTCTCAGGGTGGCCTCGAACTCTCCGCGATCCTCCTACCTCTGCCTCCCGAGTGCTGGGATTAAAGGCGTGTGCCCCCACGCCCGGCTATTATTGTTTTTTTTTGAGATAGTGTCTTGTTCTAGTCCAGGCTGACCTGCAATTCACTATGTAGACTTAGGGTGGCCTCGAACTCACAGTGATCCTCCTGCCTCTGCCTCCCAAGTGTGACATTAAAGGTGTGTGCCACCACACCCGGCTTCCCTCAGCATTTTGATAGATATGTGCACTGTAAACAGACTGACTTCAGCTGATTAATATAGCCTCATGTGCTTGACAGTTTGGGTGACAAGGTAAAAAATTTTAGAATCTGAGCTGGGCATAGTGGAACTTGCCTTTAATCCCAGCACTCAGGAGGTAGAGGTAGGTGGATCTCTGTGAGTTTGAGGCCACCCTGAGATTACATAGTGAATACCAGGTCAGCCTGGGCTAGAACAAGACTTCACCTCAAAAAAACAAACAAACAAAAAAAAAGTTAGAATTTTTTTGTTTTGTTTTGTTAAAGGTTAACTCTGGTCCAGGCTGACCTTTTGTTTTGTTTTGTTTTGTTTTGGGATTATTGCCACCACGCCCGGCTTGTTTTGTGTTTTTGAGATTGGCTCTCACTATACAGCCCAGGTGGGCCTTAAACTCATGATCCTCCTACCTCAGTCTTCTCCTGGGATTACAGGTATGCACCATAACACCCAGGCAAAAATGTTTTTTTTTTTTTTTTTTTGGAGAGACAGACAGAGATGGGCGCGCCAGCAGTGTCTCAGCTGCTGTGAACGAAATCCAGATGCATGCGCCCCCTTGTGGTCAAGTGCAGCATTGCATCCTTGCGTCACTTTGCATCTGGCTAAACGTGGGACCTGGAGATTGGAACCACTGGACATTGGAACCAGTGTTCTTAGGTTTAGGAGGCAGGCGCCTTAACCGCTAAGCCATTTCTCCAGCCCAAAAATGTATTTTTAAAAACAACTTTCAAGCATGTGACACAGGTGTGATTCACAACGTCCCTGAGGTCGTGAGACTGCTCTTTGCAAACATGCCAAGGTAACACAGCACAACCCACGTGTCACACAAGCCTGGTGAGAAGGGAAGGAAATCACCAGCGTTTTCCCTCAGGTGGTGGGAAATAAAGTAATTCAACAGTTTTCACCTTTAAACTTTTTTGCATTTTTCATATTTTCTCCAAGGACACAAAGAACAGGAGTGTGTGTGTGCATGCGTGTGCACGCTGAGGATTGAAGCCGGGGCCTAGTGCGTGCTAGGCAAGCCCTGTACCACTGGGACTTTTATTACCTTTGTTTTATTTTGAGATGGGGTCTTGCTAAATTGTCCAGATGACTTCTTTTTGTAAAAAAATTTTCTTTTCTTTTCTTTTCTTTTTTTTCTTTTTCTTTTTCTTTTCTTTCTTTCTTTCTTTCTTTCTTTCTTTCTTTCTTTCTTTCTTTTTTTTCGAGGCAGGGTTTCACTCTAGTCCAGGCTGACCTGGAATTCACTCTGCATTCTCAGGGTAGCCTCAAACTCACAGTGATCCTCCTACTTCTGCCTCCCAAGTGCTGGGATTAAAGGCATGTGCCACCATGCCCGGCTACTTTTTTTTTGTTGTTGTTGTTGTTGAAGTAGGGACTCACTGTAGCCCAGGCTGACCTGGAATTCACTATGTAGTCTCAGGGTGGCCGTGAACTGACAGCAATGCTCCTACCTTTGCCTCTCAAGTGCTGTGATTAAAGGTGTGCACCACCGCTCCTGGCACAGATGACTTCTCGAACTTACTCTGTATGTAGCTAAGGTGGGTTTTGAACTTGCGATCCTCCTGCCTCAGCTTTCCAAGTTTGGGGATGATAAGCTTGTGCCACCAGGCTTCAATATACAGTGTCTTAAGAGGAAGAGGGCCGGCAGGGGATACCAGGGAGCTAGTGGCATCCTTCCCTCTCTGAGTAGCTGTGGGAAGGTGCTCTGCATGCGGTGGAGGTCAAGCTGTGGGAGGGAGCAGTGTGTGCAGGGACCGCGTGGGGAGTGAGGGCTGCTGGCACCAAAGCCAGGTTCTTATCAGCCACTCCTTCCCATGCTGCTGCCCGAAGGAGGACATGGTGTGAGCAGCCAGCAGGAGACCTTTCCCTGGCTGGCACTACTAGGCTGGTGACCTTGGAAAGCTGCTGGCCTGTCTGACCTCAGTTTCCCCCCTGTAAAGTGAGGCTGCAAGCTCGAAAGGGATGGTGAGTCTGGGGCCTCCCTCGGGAGGGTCCATGCTGGATCATACTATCTAGGCTCAAAGATGCCAGCCACAGCCACACACACAGCCAGTCCCTAGGGCTCCAGCTCAGCTGCTGCCCCCATGGGAAGCCCCTCCTGCCTCTGTGGTTCCCACCATCCCTATGCTGCCTGCCCTCAGACACAGGCGCATGTCCTCTGTGTCCTGGTAATTGAAGCCACTCGTGACCAGGAACCATCTAGCTGGTGGCTGTCCCAGACAGGCCTATCTGCTCTTACTTCCTGCCCTGGCTTCTGAGGGACCCTGTCCTAGGCTTACCTGCTCGTTCATAGCCTCACCCCCGGCCAGTACCAAGCAGGCGTTCTAGAGGGTACGGGGCTCTTAGTTCCATTGTCCCCAACTCCACTCCCCCAACTCCCTGCTCTTCAGCTTCTGCCTTCCAGCTCCTTGCACACAACTCCCTGCCTAACTCCATACTCCTCCCAACTCCCTGTCCCCCAGCTCCCCATCACCCCATTCCCACCCTTCCCCCTAGCTCCCAACTGCCCGTTTCTCCTTTAAGGCTCTGTATAGAACAAAGTCCAAATCCTGACCAGCCTCCTGGGATGGCTACCTCAGAGGGAAAGGCCCTTTCTCCTCAGGCTGTGTGAGCTCGGGAAGCCCCTGGCGCTCTTCCACCCTTGATGTTCTTGTCTATGAACTGGGACAACTGCGCTGAGCTCCGTGAACAGGGTGAGAGCAGGCACTGGGCCAGCACAGAGCCCTCTGTCTGGTGGAGATCTCCCATCTCAGGTCTAGTCTCTGCATGCACACCCTGGCAAAGGTCCTGCGCCCTGGCTGGACACCGGCTCTGGGGCCCAGGACCACCATTCCTCTGTTCCCACTAGGCCCATGTGTCCAGTACCGAGAGCTGTCCCTGGAAGTCCCAAGACTCCAGCTGCTACCTGTGGGGTCTGGTTAAGCTGCATCAGGTCCCGTGGAGACCAGGGCTTACCTGGTGGCAGGTGAGGAGCAGAGCAGTCCATACAAATACGCCAGACACGCCTCGGGCCAGCGCGGTAGTGAGGAAGAGCTGGGGGGTTCCCTGAGAGCCGTTGCCTACACGTTCCATCTGTGGCCCGGCTGCCGTGGCGGGCATTGCCGGAGGGAGGCTGGGCAGAAGCCAGGGTGCTGACACCAGGGAGACTCCGGCTGTTCTCAGGAGCCCTGAGGCGTTTTTCATCTGCAGCGAGCAGGCAGAGAGGAGTGAAGGGACCAGCGCAGGCTCCTGGCAGCATGAGGGGTGGGAGGTGGGCCGTGTGGGTGTTACCCAAGAGCTGGCTCTGCCCACTGCACAGTTCCGCCCCAGTGCTGTCTGCTTGGCCATCATCCCTGGCATCCCACCCAGCATCCTAGGCCTTCCCTGGCAGAGGGGCCTCCTATGCCCTCTGTGGGAGGCTAGGTCTGACCAGCACCCTTGGAACCCAAGGGCTCAGCTCTGTCTTGGCTGGGGATCAGTTTCCTAGCTCAGACTTCAGTTCCTGTGTGCTAGGAGGACTTCTCGCCTCCCCCGTTTGCTCCAGTGTAAGTCAGACTCCACCTCTGGTGCCCTTGAACTCTCAGGCAGCCAGGACTAGGTCCAAACCAGATGTGGTGACCTGAGCCTATAAACCCAGTGCTTGGAGGACGGAGGCTAGAGAATTTAGAGTTCAAGGCCAGCCTGCGATACTTAGAGAGACCCTGTCTCAAAACAAAACAAAACGCCGGGCGTGGTGGTGCACGCCTTTAATCCCAGCACTCGGGAGACAGAGGTAGGAGGATCGCTGAGAGTTCGAGGCCACCCTGAGACTACATAGTGAATTCCAGGTCAGCCTGGACCAGAGTGAGACCCTACCTCGCAAAGCCAAAACCAAACCAAACCAAACCAAAACAAAACAAAACAAAACAAAACAAAAACAAAACAAAACAAAACAAAAACAAAACAAAACAAAACAAAACAAAACAAAACAAAACAAAACAAAACAAAACAAAAACAAAACAAAGAACCAACAGCCATGCATAAATAGATTGCTTTCGCTTACTCTAGGGCTTAGGAACCCATTGGTCCTGTCTGCCCAGGGTATGTGAGAAGCCCAGCGGGCTCTGACTCCTGCAGGGAAGGGACCCACCCATAGTGCCTGTCTCTCTTTCCCCCATTCATCCCTGGCCAACCCCTGCCTGCCCTCTGGCCCTGCCACCTGTTCTTCAGTGTCTCAACAGGCCACAGAGGTAGCCAGCATGGCCCTTTGCCTCCTGACAGCCCAGTCAGACCTCCTGGCTACCCGAGGCTGTCTGATCCCAGCCTGCAACCTACCTCTGTGGACAGGAAGCTCTTTGGCCCAGGCCTCAGAGGCCTGGCCTCCAGGGAAACCTGGCTGGTCATTCACGTGGCCACGTGCCCCCCACTGGTGGCTGCCCGCGGGTGGGGCACGGCTGTTCTCTGGAAGGTGTACTTGGCCGGGCAGGCAGGCAAGGCCGCACCTGGCCAGTGGCCCACCTGGGCTCCTGAGTGGGGGAAGAGGCCTAAGGGAGGAGGACCAAGGTCTGTCCCCGCCCCTGTGGACACTCTATCTCTCACGGGCTGTTTGCTCAGCAGCAGCTGGCTCCCAGGAACCTGCTGGCTTCCAAGTGCCCTCACCTGCCAGCACCACATAGACAGGCAGTTGTGAGCAGAGACAGGCAGGAGGGGTCTGGCTGGGCTGTGCTGGACTGGGGAGGAGGCCATGGGGAGGTAGTAGGCACAGGTTTTTTTTGTTGTTTTTTTTTTAGGTGACCAGAAAGTTCTGGAACTAGATAGAAGTAGTGATTATACATTGTGTGTATACTTATTGCTCTGATTTGGTCACTTAAAAGCGGTAAATTTGGGCATGGTGGTGCATGCCTTTAATCCCAGCACTTGGGAGGCAGAGGTAGGAGGATTGCCATGAGTTCAAGGCCACCCTGAGACTACTAGAATGAGGTCAGCCTGGGCTAGAGTGAGACACTACTTGAAAAAAAAAAAAAAAAAAAAAAAAAAAAAAAAAAAAAAAAAAAGGATAAATTTGGCTAAACCTGGCATGGCACAAGCCTGCCATCCTAGCTACTGAAGAGGCTGAAGCCAAAGGAACAAAAGTTCAAGGCTTGCTTGGGCTACAGAGTGAGTTCAAGGCTAGCCTGGGTGACTTCATGAGACCCTGTCTTAAAAAGTAAAAAGAGGGCTGGAGAGATGGCTTAGCAGTTAAAATGCTTGCTTACAAAGCCAAAGGACTCAGGCTTGATTCCCCAGTACTCACGTAATAAGATGTATAAGTAGCCAGGCGCATGCCTTTAATCCCAGCACTTGGGAGACAGAGGTAGGAGGATTGCCCTGAGTTCGAGGCCACCCTCAGACTACATAGTGAATTCCAGGTCAGCTTAGGCTAGAGTGAGACCCTACCTCAAAAAAAAAAAAAAAAAAAAATGCATAAGGTGGCATATATGCATCTAGAGTTCATTTGCAGTGGCTGGAGGCCCTGACATGCCCAGTCTCTCTCTCTCCTCTCTCTGTCTTTTTCTCTCTCAAATAAATAAATAAAAATAAAATATTTTTAAGCCAGGTGTGGTGGCCCACACCTTTAATCCCAGCATTTGAGAGGCAGAGGTAGGAGGATCATCATGAGTTCAAGGTCACCTGAGATGACATAGTTCCAGGTCAGCCTGGGCTAATGTGAGACTCTACCTTGAAATACCAAAATAAATAAATAATAAAAATAAAATAAAATATTTTAAAAAATTAAAAATAAAAAGAAAGCCAGACATGGTGGCACATACCTTTAATTATAGCACAGGCAGAGGTAGGAGGATCACTTTGAGTTTGAATACAGCCTGGGACTGTAGAGTGAGTTCCAGGTCTGGCTGGGTAGAGTGAGACCCTATCTTGAAAACAAAAAAAACCCACAAAAAGTAAAAAGAGGGTTGGGGATGTAGTTCAACAGTAGAGCACTTGCCTAGAATCCCCAGCGAGGAGTTGGGAATGTGGCTCAGTGGTAGAACTCCTGCCTAGAATCCCCCAGTGAG
Source organism: Orientallactaga sibirica (assembly GCA_036365145.1). Lineage (NCBI taxonomy): Eukaryota > Metazoa > Chordata > Mammalia > Rodentia > Dipodidae > Orientallactaga > Orientallactaga sibirica. Next base: position 2,676,176 of record JAEOAD010001990.1, on the reverse strand, counting down.
GGGCTGGGGGCGTGGCTCAGTGGTAGAGCACCTGCCTAGAATCCCCAGTGAGGGGCTGGGGTGTGACTCAGTGGTAGAGCTCCTGCCTGAGTGAGGGGCTGGGGCGTGGCTGCTCCTGCCTAGAATCCCCAGTGAGGGGCTGGGGTGTGGCTCAGTGGTAGAGCTCAGTGGTGAGGGCTCTCAGTGCCTGCCTAGAATCCCCCAGTGAGGGGCTGGGGTGTGGCTCAGTGGTAGAGCCCCTGCCTAGAATCCCCAGTGAGGGGGGGGGGTGTGGCTCAGTGGTAGAGCCCTGCCTAGAATTCCCCAGTGAGGGGTTGGGGTGTGGCTCAGTGGTACAGCTCCTGCCTAGAATCCCCCAGTGAGGGTCTGGGGGCGTGGCTCAGTGGTAGATCTCCTGTCTAGAATCCCCCAGTGAGGGGCTGGGGGCATGGCTCAGTGGTAGAGCTCCTGCCTAGAATCCCCCAGTGAGGGGCTGGGGGCGTGGCTCAGTGGTAGAGCACCTGCCTAGAATCCCCCAGTGAGGGGCTGGGGGTGTGGCTCAGTGGTAGATCTCCTGCCTGGAATCCCCCAGTGAGGGGCTGGGGGCGTGGCTCAGTGGTAGAGCACTGGCCCAGCATGTTCAATGCCCTGGGTTTCATACTCTTCAGTGCATAAAGGGGCTTGGAGGGGCCTGGCCCACCCCATTTCTGTGGAAAGAGGCCTCCCTGTGTGGCTTCTGGAGGGGGTTGGAGGCAAGGGGTGGCCACCTCTCAGTTCTATTCTGGTTTCACGTGGGCCATGCTGCTGTGGCTATGGATATGATGTGCCCGAACGCTTCTGTCATTTGTGCCATCTGACCCTCCTGATGCCCTGGCAAACCGGACTTTAGTCTGTTCCTCTTTGGGGGATGGGAGCTGGGGTCTAGAGGCTCACTCATGTGCCCAGGGGACCCCAGAAGTAGTGAGGCTCAGGGGCCAAGGCTTGCCAGCCCTGCTTTCCCCCACCTTTACACCCATAACTACCCAGCCGGGAGGCCGGGAGGCTGGGACACCCTGGGAAGTCATACCCGGGCTCCTTGCACATCCTCTGTCCCGAGGCCGTGGCTCCTGCACTCAGGCCGGCACTCCTCCAAAGCATTGCTGCTGCTGCTGTCTGGGGCCCTCGGTCACCTCCAGCAACAATGTCCCTTCATCTGAAATCTGTATGTGCTCCCTGCCTTCCCTTGGCAGAAGCTTCTAGAACCTGGCACTGTGCCCACATCCTTAACTGGCCCTGCCACATAAGTGGCCTTGGATTGTGGGTAGACAGGTCTTTGCACTCTGCAGCCAAGGCAAGTTGCTACTATCTGATGGCAGTGCCCTCCTGAGCTTTCCCCTGGTCCAGGGGCCCGTGCAGAGATGTTGATTTAGTGTGTGGGGACAGCACATGCCACCCTTGACAGCATTTCTGTCTTTGTGAACATTGTTGAAGGGAAGAGATAACACTGCCCGTGGTGTTAATAGTTCTGTGGCTTTTTAGGGACCAGGTCTCACCTTACCCTACCCACTCATGCTGCAGGAAGGAAACTGAGGCCCTGAGTTTTGTTTCCAGAGCTGAGTACAAGAGATTAGGTTTCAGGGTCTCCCCTAGGCTAGTGGTGGGAACGAGAAGACAGCAGGAAACACTGTGGTCTGATGTCAGGAGAACTTCCCTGGCTGAAGTCAAAGGGCCAGGCTTCTCAGAAAAGGACACTGGGCAGGGAGGCCTGGTGGTCTCCTTGGCCCCTGTCTTGCCAATGGCAGTCTTTGGCATCAACCTGAAGTGGTTCATGCGAAGCCCCTTCAGTTTTGGCTGCCCCCTGCTCTGACGGTGGACGCCAGACCTTGTGCCACCTCTGGGCCGTTCTCATAGCTGGCCTACCCTGGAGCTCTCTTGCTTGGACACTGTCTCAGGAAAGGCCAGTGATGAGAAATGGTGAGGCCTCCTGCTATCTCTACCCACTTTATCCTGCCCATGGCCTTGGCTACCTTTACCTCTCTGGTCCTCTGTTTTCTCACTTGTAAAGTGGGCTTGGTCAAAGATCAAGTCTAGGCATGAACCGGGTCACCCACCCACCCAGTGTCTGTTCCCTTCAGCAAACACCTCTTTGTTGTCCCCACATCCAGACTGGCGAACACTCCAGCATTCTGGCTGTGACCGGCTCTGCTACTCCCTGGTGTGTCTTGAGCCTCAATGTCCCTACCTATCTAAGAGGGCAGCAACATCTGCCTCCCAGGGCTGCTGGGAGGATTCAGCAAGATACGTCATAGTCTGATCTACTCTGATCCACTTTCCTGGCAAGGAACAGAAGTCCCTGTCATTCTTTGGTTTAAACCCATCCCAACCACACTGGGCTCTCTGAGTTGGCTCTGCCCCCTGCTGGGAATTTATGGTCACTGCAGCATCTTCCCAGTGGGCTTCTGGGCTCTCTGGATTGTGCCCCCCACCTTCCCTAGCATCAGGGGCTGCACTTGGGATGGGCAGAGTCAAGATGCCTAGACTGTCTCCATTCACTTGGAGGGGGCAGTATGGAAGCCTGGCTGGTCACCTGCAGCTGTCCCCTTTGTAGTGGGCACCACACAGGGTTTGTCAGCTTCATGTCACAGACAAAAGAATGGCTATAGGTTCCTTGTCACACAGCTCACAGATGGGGATGAATGGGGAGGGACCCTTGGACTCCAGGCCTGTCACCACTCCCTGACTCATCTTCATATGTGCAGTCCACAAGGCATGCGTCCTGCCCAGTGGGCACCCCGGGCCCAGCACAAGCAAAGGAGCATTCTAGCCTCAGACACAGGCCAAGCCAGACTCCCCAGCAGCCAGGGCCAGGGCCAGAGGCTTCGCCCTGTTGTCTTGTAGCTGATGTTCGCCTGGGGTCTGGAGGGATGGGTCAGAGCTGATCTTGTCCTGCCCGCCAGGGCCCCAGGACAGAAGGCCTCGCCCTGCTCTTATTTCACCACCATGAGGTGGTCACAGCTGAGTGCTCACCCCCTGCTCTTGCAAAAGTTGGTCATGATAGGCTTCAAGAGGATTTTGTTTTTGCACGCGTAGGTGTATGTGGTATGTGCGCGCGTGTGTAGGCCGATATTACATCGGGTGTTTTCTTTAATCTCTACCTTGTATTCTGATTTTGAGACAGAGTCGATTACTGAACCTAGCCACTGATTGGGCAAGTTTCGTTAGCTGGCTTGCCCTGGAGAACCAGCAGTCTCTGCCTCCCCAAGGCTGGGGTTACAGGTACGTATCATCACATCCAGCACTCACGTCGGTTCTGGGGATCGGAACCTGCTTGCGCAGCAGACGCTTTACCCACTGAACTGAGGCCCTCTGGAAGGGCAAGACGACCCCTGGGCCCCAGCTCCCGGCATGGTTTCCCCAAGATAAACTCAGGTCCAGATCTCCCCTGACACCATGACTGGACAAAGGCAGGACATGAACCAAGGATCCAATCACAGTCCTAGAAACAGCCTGAGAACAGAGCTTGCACCCCTGAAGACCAATCCCTGAACAAGGAGGAAATGGCACAGTAATGAAATGCAGCAGTGAAAACCCGCTCTCCTTCTGCAGTCCACTCTGGACCCTCCCCGTGTCCGGGAAAGATTTCCGTCAGTAAACTCGCACTTCTCGCTATACTAACCCTCCCGTCCCCTAACTCGGTATCGGATGGAGAAGGGGCTCTTCTAGCTGCTCCTATCAGAGCCATGTCCCCAGCCCCACAGCGGCCTTCAACACAGGAGCTGGCATCCTTCTGGGTGGTGGAGTCCACCTTCTCTGCTGAGGGAAGCCGGGGCTGGGGTGAGACTGGACTGAGGCTTTTCTCTGGTTTATGGTTTTGGGGGTAAATGTCCCTGTCTTTGCTGGGAACCTGGGACAACCTCTTGTTTGCCTGGCCCTGCAGCTGGGGCAGGAGGGTGTTTGTCACATGGCTGTCCTGGGGGGAGAGAGTCCAGGCACCCAGCACAGGGCCACATGCTAGGAATGACGGGAGGCAAGCTCAGGTAGCACAGGGTGCTGGTGCTGGGGACGTGAGGGGTTGAGATTTGGTCCCCCAGGAGGGCAGCAAGAGAGAGGCTGGCCCCTTGGCCATGTTCTCGCAGGCTCTGCTGAGTGAGACCTTGCCTGGAGACTGGCACCATGGCCAACACCCACTTAAGGCCGGACCTAGACCACACCCACGGCAAGACAGACTTGCCTCACCAGACGGGACAGCAGGACCATTGTTCTGACCATTGTTCACTGAGACCAGGAGGCCAGAGTGCTGGCCCACCCAGCATGCCCGGTGCTGGGAAGCTGGGGAAGGGAGGAGGTAGGGAAGCTGCCGAGCCCGTCCCGTATCTCCACACCTGTCCCTCAGCCTCAGCCCCACTTTTGCTGCTTGCCATGACTCCTGCACCTGGCTGCCGGCCAGCCTATGACATGTCCCCAGTTGGCCATCTAGTCCCTCCTCAGAGCAGTGCTGAGCTCCTGTCAAGACCACTTGCACCCCCATTAACTACTTCAGCCAAGTGGTACCACTGGCAGGGCTGACAAGTCCCATCCTGATGTGCAGAGGGGGCCGGGCAGCACAACCCTGGCACCTGCTGCGCTGCCCCAGGCTGGCTCCAGGCCTTCCCCTCCCCTGCTGGTGTCCACTAAATGGCAGATAGCACTTGTCATTAAGGTTTTGTTTCTGCCAACTCCATTGCCCTGATGCAACCAGCACCCACACCCTGGGGTGTAGGTAAAGGTGCTCAGGACACACACACAGGAATGGGGGTGTGAGAGGCCAAGGCTGGCTGTGGCTTCCCCTAGCCCAGCACCACCTTTGCAGGCAACCTTCTCCCCTGGGGACCCCACAACTCCCTCTTCCCTCCCTCTGTGCCTTCCAGGGGCTTCCCCAGTATGAGCCAACCCGTGTAAGTCTAGAATAAGCAGGCATGATCGCCTCCTAGTGGCCGGGCTGCCACTCCTCACCCAGATTGGGGGTCCCCAGCCCCCCGCCCCAGGAGGCAGGCACTGGCTGCAGCCCTGGCCCAGGCCGCTCTTGGTGTGCAGGTGAACTGCTAGAACTCTTGTCTGTTTCCTCGGGCAATCTCAATCTCCATGTATGGCTGCGCAGGAGGTGGCCCGGCGAGGTGTGGGTGGCCTCCCGGCTTCTGGTTCTGGGGCTGACTGGACTCTGCCTGTTGGCTCTGGGCTCCAGGATGGGCCAGCCCCTAGCAACAAGGGGCCACTGGTCCCCATCATGAATCTCCATCCTGCCAGGTGCTCCTCGCACCTGCTCCTGCACCACCTCTCTCCCCAGGCCTTCAGTCAGCCCCCGAAGAACATGCCAGGACCCGCCCATGCCTGCCTTTGCCACAGCCAGCTGTCAGACTTAGGTGTGGACCGACAAGATGGTGGTCCCGCCAGAGATGGTCACAGACCTGTCCTGGGCCCAAGACCCTTTGTGGTGAGCAGGAAGCCTGGACTTGGGTGGAGATAGGTGGGGGTGGAGGCAGTGACGCGCCCATCCTTGGAAGCAGGTGTTTTCTCACCCTGCTGGCGTCATGGTTCCCAGGCTGGACACTACTGCGATTCCGTGAACACACACCCACACCCACAGCTCACCTCTCTGGTGGCTCTGGGCAGGCAGACAGCTTTGGTTTTCCAGACAAGGACACGATCTGTTGTTTCCAGGTGAGGAGGTGACCACCAGGGGTCCCACGGTAGCAGGGCCTCTAGCTCTTTGTCATCCCACTTCACAGTGGCTGAGGGAGCCCAGGTCCCCCAGACACTACTGCTGCTACCCAAGCATGGCCTCTCTCAAGCCCAGAAACTCCTCCCCACCCTACCTGGCCTGCCCTGCCTGCCTGGCAACCTTGCCAAACCACTCCCTCTGCAGGGCCACACCTCATTGGCCGTGCCCTCCGACACCCGGATTCTAGTACTAGGCTCTCCTGCCCTGCCCGTCCACTGGTGCCTGCAGGCCTGCTCCTTAGAACTGCTAACGTTGACGGACAGGCTTCTGGCCACACACCCAACGGAGGCTGGTCTCTGCACCCATCCTGGGATCACACTGTTTGCGTTATGTATGCATTGAGGGGTCAGAGGTCTGTTTGTCTTCCTCCAGCCCTTCCCTCTGTACACACTGCTGCCTCTTGCTTCCTTTGGTTCTGTCATCCTCGAAGTGCCTGAGAGATGAGGAGGCACCTCATTGGAATCTCTCATCACAGCCACGCACGCTCATGGCAGAGCACCAAGAATGGATGATCTGTGCCAAGGGCCTTCCGTGGTTCCGCAGGCTGGGGTCAGGGATGAGGTCTCCAGCAGCAGGCTGGTGGTGGTCTGCCATCAGGATCATATATTCCAGGTCTCTAAGGTACAGCCTCAGGCAGTGGCAGTTGGGCCCTGAGCCTGGGTCTTCCCATCTGAGGTGGTCCTCGGGTCCCTCACACTCTGGGCAGTGTGTCCGTCCTCACTGGGTGGTGCCAGCGCAGGACATGCTCATGAGCTTTTCTTCCGGAAGCTTTCTCCTCTTCCTCCCCTTCCAGCCAGCCTGGGTGCCTCCCTCCCTGTGCTATCTTGTGTCCCTTCGCAGGCAGCACGAGGGACATGATCTTTCACGCCATCCAGGCTGCTGTGTCTGTGTGGGGACAGACAGGCCCAGAGCTCCGTGCAGCCCTCCCACGGCCTCATGTACGGTGGCCACCTTGCCCAGTGCTCTGGGGCCCCAGAGCTCAGTCCTTCCACAACCCTTCCTCAGCTTGGAAGTGTCACTTCCCTGGGGCTCGGGGCCTTTGGTCTCCTGATCCCTGTGGAATTGGAATGTGTGAATTCTCATTTCGGGGCTGAGGCATTGCTCAGCCCACACAGGGGTCTTTGCTGTCTTTGTGTGAAATCTTAAGCCACAGAAAGCGCCATGGCCCGTGCCACAGGGCTCTGATCTCCTCACCCCATCCTCCTGCCCCAGCGGTTCACTTAGGGCTCTCCTGATCCCCATCACACTCTGGGCTCACCCTGCAGGCTGTCGTAACTGGCTGGAGAGGGCCAGGGCTCAGCCCAGCTCCTGGGAACACCTGAAATGACCACGGAGAACAGCTTCCCTGCCTAGCTTCTCCTGACATCCATGGTGCCCACAAGCTTCAATTTAGGGACGCATTCACTGGGGACAGGGAAGGACAAGGGGAGGGACCGACTCAGCACGATACTAGGGGACAACCCTGTGGTAGTCAAAGACGTGGCTTTCAGGAGGTAGTTTGTTCTGCTGTGTGCAGGCAGCCAAAGCTTGCTTGAGAGCTGGAATACAGCTCGGCTGCTGTGGGGCAAGTGCCACATGCAGCCCCTCCATCCACAGAAATAACTTCCACCCAGCCGGCAGCCCTGTCCCCAGAAAATGCTGGCACTGTAGCTAGTTCTCGACTGTGTGGCATGACTCTTGAGTTACGGCAGCCAGGTGCTTTCTCTCGGAGCTGAATCCAGCCTGATTTACACAGCAGAGCTTGGTGGGGGTGCTGCCTTAGTTCAGGATGTTTTACGACCACCAGATAGCTTTGGGCAGCTGTAAGCGCTGCAAACTGGGAAAAGGCTGCAGGAAGCCTGCTCAAGTACAGGTCAGTTTCAGTCCTGCCTGCAGGCAGGTAGTCTCTGCTTCTGCAAATGACCTGGGCAAAGCTGCCTTTACCTCCCAGCAGCCCCCTGCCTTCCATGCAGCGTCTCTGACCTCACTGAACGTTGACTGTCCCCATCTTGAACATGGAGATCCTGAGACAGCTCTTAGCGGGGCCCTTGAAACAAAGAGCTTGAACCAGAAACAGAAGCCTGGAGGCAAAACCCAGCTGGGCATGTCAGGAGCTTGTTATTTCCTGATGGAGCTATCACTTAAAAAACAGGGCACAGTTAAAAAAAAAAAAAAACCCACAAGAACTCTAGGGGCTGGAGAGATGGCTTAGCGGTCAGGGCACTTGCCTGTGAAGCCTAAGGATCCCAGTTCAATTCTCCAGGTCCCACGTAAGCAGATGCACAAGGGGCACATGTGTCTGGAGTTTGTTTGCATTGGCTAGAGGCTCTGGAGTGCCCATTCTCTCTCTCCCCCCTCCCTCTGTCTCTAATAAATAAAAAAGAAAAACAGGACACAGAAGTCTGGGGAAAGAACTCAGTGGGTAAAGTGCTTGTCTTACAGGCCTGAGGGTCTGAGTTCGAACCCGAGATCCCACATAAAGCTGGGTGTGGTGGCATGCGCCTGTCACCCCAGCACTGGGAAAGGCAGGTGGGGGGAATCCCTGGGGCTTACTGGCCAGCTAGACTTGCTGAATGGAGAGCTCCAGGCTAATGAGAGCCTGTCTCATTAAAGGAGGATGGCTCCCGAAGAAAGACACCCCAGGTTGTCCTCTGGCATCCATATACACATGCACACGCGCATGTGCACACACACACACACACACACAACACTTGAGTCAGAACAGGATAAACCAGAGGCACTGAAGGGCCCAGTGGTGGAAGGGCAGCAGGACGGGTGCCCTGACATGAGTCTCAGCTCTCCACTCAGGAACAAATGCGCGGCGTCTCTGGGTTCCAGAGGAAAGGAGCTAGCTGTCATGAGGGACAAGTGGGTCGCCAGAATGGGCTGTGTGAGCTGGTTTCATCTCTACCCACTTAGAGACCCAAACAGAAACTGAAGCTCCAAACCTGAACTTGGACCTGGCCTTGAGCTCCACCCAGGCTGCTCCCAAGGGCATCTGTGGTTCCTGTCATCTGATTAATGGTAAGTAGGAATGATTAGTCTGATGCCCAACCTTTGCTCAGCGCCACTGGAAGGGCTCATCTGAGTACACCCCACCCGCAGGGTCAGCCCCCACCCCAGCCCCAAGCAGTTGGCATCCACCAGTCCTGTGTGATGTATACCTGAGCTGGTCCTTCTGTCCTTTGTTGCCTGTGAGACTTGAGCTGTCCCAGGCCTTCCAGTGGCTGGTGGCAAGCAGGATGAAGTTGTGACGTTCTATAGGGGTTTCAGGTGTGACAGAAGTGTGTGTGTGTGGTGGGGAGGTGTGCCAGGCAGGCCAAGGGAACCACCAGACCCTGACACCAGACTCCAGCCGCTCAGGGCCGTAAAGACAAGTAAAGCAAGGGAAGGTCCAGGGAAGGACGGCCGAGGAACCGTCTAGAAGTCCTGCCTGTCAGAGACGGGGCTTTGGGAGCCACTGCAGGGCTGGGTCATGGGCCCTGGGGTCCTCTTGCTTCTAACAGCAGATACCTTCTGGGAGTCTGGCTCAATGTTCAAGTAGCTCCTCAGCTCTGAGCTGGTTTCTGCCTACAGGTCTCCCCAAGTGTCCCCTGGGGCTCCACAAGGGCAGGGGAACATGGCACACCAGCAGACACTTGACCAGAAGGAACAAGCTTCGAAGCCAGCCCATTCGTCAGGAGATTCACCTCTAAATGCACCAGGAGCCCTGAACTGTCTGCCTGGTTCTAGACGATGCTCCTGGTTCTTAGGACTGGAGACAAGGCCCATATGGACCCTGAGTCCAATCCACAGAACTATATAAAAAGCAGGACAGGGCTTGCATGCTTGCAATCCTAGTGCTGAGTAGGTTGGAGACAGGAGGACTGCTGGGGCTCACCGGGCAGCCATTCTAACAGAAAGTGGTGAACTTCAGGTTCAGCAAGAGACTCTGTCCAAGGAGATAGAGTGGGAGAGTGGGAGAGGACTCCACGGTTTTCTCTTTGTCCACACACACACACACGGGGTGTGTACATCCGCACACACACACCATGCATACCAAAAAAAAACCACAAACTTTAAAAGGCTAGCCAAGTAGTTCAGGATGTTTATTTTTAATTTAAAAATCTGCCCCCAAGTCCTGCTTGCTGAGGGCGGTGGGTCCTGCTGGCTGACTGTGCCTTTCACGCCGAGCTGCCCGCTCAAGTCCACTCTCAATGCCCCTAGCACACTGCCTGCCTCCTTCTCCACACAGGGCAGTCTCCTGACAGGACACCTGAATGGCCAAAGCCAGAGAAAGTTCCTCCACCATGCCAGCACTGGAAGGAGAGGTCTTTGAGGCCCTGAGTGGACTGAGTGTCCCTGGTCTCCACAATGTGACTGCAGGTCACCACACCTGGCACATCCGGATTACCTCCTTCAAGGCCTTCAGCCCCTCCACACTCTTGTCCTTCACAGCCATGGCCAGTAAGACCGCTTTGTTTCCTGCTTCTTGAGACACGAATGCTACGAGGTTCTTTGCAAAGACATGGATGAGAGGCTGGGGAAGGGAAGGCAAGACAAAACTAAGACTGTAGGAATCTACTTTTTTTTGGGGGGGGGGATCTGACTTTAGCCCAGGTGGACCTGGGACTCATTCTGTAGCCCAGGCTGGCCTTGAACTCATGGTGGTCCTCAGTGCTGGGACTAAAAGTATGTGCACCACACCTGGCTGTTTTTAAAACTGTCTGTGTATGCACGTGTGTATGTATGGGCAATGCTTGCTACAACACGGGTGTAGAAGTCAGAGGACAACCTCGAGGGACTTCTCTCTCCTTTCACCCTTTTGAGAAGGTCTCTTGAGCTTCTAGATTCTCTTGACCCCATCTCCCACTGCCACAGGTGTGTTGGGATTACAGATGTGTGTCTGCCACTTGTGTCTGGCTTTGTGTAGGTGCTGAGGAAGTTTGATCAGCAGCCTTGCAAGTGAGAGCCTTTAACCAATAAGCCATCTCCCACTCCCCCACCCCCACTTTTTCTGGTTTTTCGAGGTAGGGTCTCACTCTAGCCCAGGCTGACGTGGAATTCACTATGTAGTCTCAGGGTGGCCTCGAACTCACTGCGATCCTCATACCTTGGCCTCCTGAGTGCTGGGATTAAAGGCGTGCGCCACCACGCCCGGCTCAAACCTCATATTCTGATGTTTTCATTAAACATCCTCAGGTTGGCTTCCCACACCACCTCTAAATGGCTGCCCCAGATGCTGGAGGCACCAGTGACTCAGAGCTCAGCTTGACATCCCTCGCTGCAGGCATAAACAAACCGCTGAAGAGGCATCATTACATTTATTTCCTTGGGTGCCTCTCCAGTTAGCCCTAATCTGGAAAGACTGTGCCTGCAGAGGGCCCAGACAACTGCTAATTAACACATGTATCACCACAAGGTCAAACGGAGGAGCAGGCTGCTCATAAATCAATACCTCCCTGTGTGCCAGGTAAAATGTTCACTGGTTAGGGAAAGCTTCACCAAAGACAGACAGGCTACCCTCAGGTCCTAAAGGTGCTGGAGAACGTGGTGACTGTGTCTGTGCATGGGGGTGACCTACCACACACTCCATATCCTTATCAACAACTGACAGCTGGGAGTGAGTTCTCCTTCACCCTGGGGCCCCTTCCCAACCTTTACCTCGTCCTGCCCGAGAAGGACTTTGGTCGTGAGCACAGGCTTGCTGATGTCATGGGCCACATTGTTGGGCTCCAGGGAGACCAGTGTACCCATCTTTCCGAACTGGGTCACAACAACGAGGATGTGACTGCTGAAAGCTGTGCAGACCACCTGGGTGGGCACCCCACACACCACTTCCGACTTCTGTTTGGAGATCACCAATGGTTTGCTTTCCATGGTCCTGGTCCTCAGCCGAGGCTTGTTTAAAAAGAAAGGAAAAAAGGCGGGGGAGGGGAAGACTCAATCAAAGTCAGATACAAATTGGGGTTTCCAAAGCAGACATGCCAAGGAGACCCATTCAAAGGTGACAGACGGGAAGTGGGGGCAGCAGCCTGTCACGCCTGCGCTCAGGAGGCTGAGGCAGGGGCATCTCCCTCTGCACGCTGGCTAGCCTTGGGTTACACGTAGGGGCAGAGGGGGGAGTTGTCCGTCTCAATCCCCCCCCAAACTGAAAACAGCTAAAACCCAAGTGTGAGCGCACCCACACGGACTTCTGGAACTTTCCCAGCTCATATGCGGCCCTTCCGCTCGCTCGCCCTGCTTTCTGGCTGCCGGGATCCCCCCTTTTCCCCCATTATCACTTCCTGATACCTGGCCTGGGGGAGAGCACCGGAACCCGGAGCGAGCTGCACCTGCCGGGCGACCCCCCAGACGCGCTGGGCAGCAGGCGTGGGCCGCAGCCCGACCCCGCACTGCCCGAGGAAGCCCACGACCACCGCGGGCTCACACGCCGGAGGTGGCTCTGAGCGAGCGAGGCCTCCCGCTCCCGCCTTCTAGAGTGAGGACCGAGAACTTCCGCTTCCGGTCCGTCGGGCTACTAGTCCGTGGGGCTCGGTAGTCCAAGCGCCTGAGGTTCCGTGCTGCTACTGGGTCCGCGCTGCTGCGTGGACAGTGGACTGGGCACGTGGAGGAACGTCAGCACCCCTAGAGGTCCCCTAACTGTGGGCGGGGCTGGGCGCCCGTGTGTGCGTGCGTGTGTGTGCGTGCGTGGTCTGGGTGACACTTGCTGTGTACCAGGCACTGTCTAAGCGTTTAACATACAGTAACGCGTTTAATTCTCACACTCCCGTTGGGCAGACACGCCGCGGGTTCCTTGTGCAAACAGAATGTTCATTTGCACAGGCCTGGCTCTCGTGCTGGACCCTCAGTGAGCCCCAGATGATGTCTGAGTGCTGATCCTGATCCTCACTGAACCCCTCATGCGTCGGCTTGGACCCCGCCCTTGACCCTGGTGAGCCCCAGCTGATGCCTGCTCTCCCCCCCCCAACCGATCTCCAGATGCTGCTGTCCCCGCCTTACTCTCAATGAACCCCCCCGCCCCGTACATGGGCCTGGACCTAATTCTTTTTATAAAAATATAAAATATTTTGGGCTGGAGAGATGACTTAGCGGTTAAGCTCTTGCCTACGAAGCCTAAGGACCCTGGTTCAAGGCCCAATTTCCCCAGTACCCACATAAGCCCGATGCACAAGGTGGCACATGTATCTGGAGTTGGTTTGCAGTGGCTGGAGGCCCTGGCGCGCCCGTTCTCTCTCTCTCTTTTTGCCACTTACTCTCTCTTTGTCTGTTGCTGGCAATAAATAAATAAATAAAATAAATAATAAATATTTTAAAAATATAAAATATTTTTATTTATTTATGAGAGAGAGAAGAAAGGAGAGAAAGAATGGGTGCACCAGGCTCTCCAGCCACTACAAATGAACTCCAGACACATGCACCACTTTGTGCAGCTGGCTTACATGGGTCCTGGGGAGTTGAACTTGGGTCCTTTGGCTTTGAAGGCAAGTGCCTTAATCACAAAGCCATTTCTCCAGCCCTGGACCTAATTCTTGATCCCCAGGAACCCCAGCTGATCCCCACCCCACCCCCCCCTGTGCCAGAGATGATGCCTGGGCCCCATCCCTGACTCTCACTGAGCCCTGGTGATGCCTTCCCCATCTGATCTCACTGAGCCCCTTAGGCATGGGCTTAGACCCCCATTCTTTTTAATTTTAATTTTTTTATTGACAACTTTCATAATTGTAGACAATAAACCATGGTAATTCCCTCCCCCACTTTCCCCTTTGAACCTCCACTCTCCATCATATCTCTCAATCAGTCTCTCTTTTATTTTGATGTCATGATCTTTTCCTCCTATTATTATGGTCTTGTGTAGGTAGTGTCAGGATGTGAGGTCATGGATATTCAGGCCATTTTGTGTCTGGAGGAACACATTGTAAGGAGTCCTACCCTTCCTTTGGCTCTTACATTCTTTCCACCCCCTCTTCTGTAATGGACCCTGAGCCTTGGGAGGTGTGTTAGAGATATTTCAGTGCTGAGCACTCCTCTGTCACTTCTTCTCAGCACCATAGTGCCTTCTGAGTCATCCCAAGGTCACCACCATCTGAAAAGAGAAGCTTCTCTAACCAAAAGTGAGAGTAGCATTAATATATGGGTATGGACATTAAGAGAAGTGCTTACTGGGCAGTTTGGTGAGCATAGTATATACATTTAGCCAGACACCAGCAGATGTTACACCCCTAGGGCTTATGACTACCCCTGTTGTAGGTTTTCAGTGTCAGGGATGTATTCCTCCCATGGAGCAGGCCTCCAGTCCAATTAGGGAGTGGTTGGTTTCCCTCATAACAGACATGCCACTATTGCACCCATTGGCTCATTTGGCCTGGCTGGCCAAATTTAAGGCTTGTAGTGTCCACTGTGGAGTATCACCACTGGTGATTTCTCTCTCTCCCATTGAACTGTAGGCAGCATAGCTTTTTTCCAGCTTTCTGTCAGCTGTGGACCTGCATTCTTGACCCTTGAGCCCAGGTGAAGGCAGGAGGAGGTCTTTGTTCTGCCACTTTTGTATCCACTGAAAGTCTCACTCTATCTCCAGGCTGGAGGTTTTACTGTCAGGGTAGAAGAACCTTGGACAGATGCTGGGGTGGAGCCTGGAGACCCTTTCCAAGGATGGGTAACCCTGCAACCCTGCGGCAGAGCCTTTCTGCTCCTTTTGCTGGTTTCACTGAGAACAGGCCTTTTCTTCTTTGAGCCCAGGCCTCTCTAACACCTTCACCCCCTTTAACATGAATCAGTGACTCCTTATCTAATCTTAGTCAAGTCAAACAAAGCTTACTCCTTCCCCCATGACTTCTGGTCATGTAACATAAAAGGCATGCACACAAAGCATGATCAAAATAGACATAGTTTGAGAGGAAACTAGCTCCTGAGCATTCTTGCAGTCAGCACACGGAAGGAAAGATTAGCGCTTCATGGCACTAACACTCAAGAAGCAAGAAGCGTATAGATTTCTCAGCAAAGTCTTTTCGTCAGTTCTAAATTTAAACACACATCCACCCACACACCCCAAAAGCAAATTGCTGGCGTGTTGCTTTTCCTTGTGAAATCTTCAAAAGGGGCACTGATTTTATTCACTATTTATGCATTCTCTCTCTACGAGGCAAAGAGGTTTAGGAAATCTGACTCCCACTCAAGTAAAAACCTCAGAAATAAACTCACCACCTTTAGAAAAGGGATGTCGGGGAACATTTTGATCACACTGTTAAGAAACTAAGTAAGGGATTGACATTGGGCTGGTTCTTGTCTAGATCTATGATAATAATTTAAAAAAACAAGTATGAAAGAAAACAGAGGCAAAAAGCTGTCCTAGGCCAAGGAGATGCTGCTGTAGGCAGGGGACTTCCTAGTGGCTCAAATGGTACTGTGGGCAGTGCTTCCACGTTGTGATGGGTGATCCTGAGTGTCAGTTTGACAGGATCTACACTCACCATGGAAACAAATCTATGGGCGTGTCTGTGAGGGAGTTTGTAGAGTAGGTCTCTGTTGGGGTCCCCCCTAGGGCCAGCCCAGGAGGGATGGCAGGGTCTCTGCCGAGTTGGGGGTGAGAGGCGCGGAGTCACGACACAGACTCTAGAAGTTGGGTGGAAGCAGCAGAGGGTGAGCTGCTGCAAACTCATTTATTCAAGGACGTGTAGGGCATTTTAAGGGTTTTGGCTGGCCAATCATTGTATGGGGTGGTCCCCTTTTTGTGACCAATGACAGCCTGTCTCCAGACAGATCATCTCATAGCAGGTTTCTCGCGAGCATGGGACTGTAGCTGTTGTCATGCCAGGCCTGTGCAGGATGCCATGTTCACAGAAGCCACTTTCTGGTTTCTTCTGACATGCTGTCTGGCTAGGGCACGACCTGCATTGTGCCATACATATCCTCCTTTTTGTTTTTATTATTGGCAACCCTGGGAGGCATGGTTCTTTGCCAAGCCATTGTTGAACCCAGGCCCCAAGGATTCATCACATGAGATGGTGCCTGTCTTAGGTTGCCCCATCTCATGGAGTCTTACCTGTCATTGACTACCCGCCATCCTAGTGAGAAAACCCGAGGGGTGTGGCCTGGTTTCTTTTAGCATGTGGTCTGGCTAGGGCCAGTCCTGCATTGTGCCATACAGGTATCCTAAGGTGGAAAGACCCACCCTAACCATGGACTGGGGTCCTGGACTGAACAAAAGGAAGAAATTGAGCTGAGCATCAGCCTTCATTGCTTTGTGCTTCCTGACTGCAAAAGCAGTGTGACCAGCTGCCTCACCCTCCTGCTGCCATGGTGAGCTGTATCCCCTCAACTGTGAACTGAAATAAACCCTTCCTCTCTTAAGTTGTTTCTTGTTGGGTATTTTGTCACAGCAATGAGAAAAGTATCTAACACACGCTTAGAAGAATGGAAAAGTCTTGATATTTGCTGGGCTGTTCTAGAGAGAGAGAGAGCACATGTGCACATGTGTGATTTGTTATTGCCCTTGATATATCAACCCCTTAAGGGAAATGAAAATGAGGGGCTGGAGAGATGGCTTAGTGGTTCAGGCATTTGCCTGCAAAGCCAAAGGATCCCAGTTTGATTTTCCAGGACCCACACAAGCCAGATGCACAAGAGGGCACATGCATCTGGAGTTTGTTTGCAATGGCTGGAGGCTCTTGCATGCCCATTCTCTCTCTCTCTCTCTCTCTCTCTCTCTGCCTCTTTCTCTCTCTCACATAAATAAATAAATAAAATATATATAAAAAAAAAAAGAAAATGAAATATGCATAGGATCAGTAATGGGATAAGAGTTTTGTTGAGGCCAAAGATGGTTGCCCACAGCAGGAGGCTGATGCAGAAGGCTGTCAAATTTAAGGTCAGCCTATCTACATTTTTAAAATTAAACTTATTTATTTGCGTGTGTGCACGGTGTGTGTGTGCATTTGTCATGGCGGGCATGTGGAGGTCAGAGGAAAACCCAGATGTGTCTGTGCTCCACCTTCTTTGAGACAGGGTCTCTTGCCACTGCAAACAAATGTCAGTCCAACTAGCGTACAGATTGGGATTCTCCTGGCTCTGCCTCCCATTGTCCTAGGTGCACTGGGATCACAGACACATGTGCCACTTTGTGTTCTGATTTATATGGGTGCTGGGGAATCAAACTCTGCCTTACAGGCTTTGCAAACAAGCACGTTTTACCACCGAGCCATCTTCATGGCCCCTCTAATTTATTTATTTATTTATTGATTAAGAAGTTGTTTTGGGGCTGGAGAGATGACTTAGCACTTAAGGTACTTGCCTGAAAAGCCAAAGGACCCAGGTTCAATTTCCCAGGACCCATGTAAGCCTGATGCACAAGGGGGTGCATGTGTCTGGAATTCGTTTGCAGAGGCTAGAGGCCCTGGCATGCCCATTGTCTCTCTCCCTTTCCTCTCTCTCTCAAATAAATAAATAAATAAATAAATAAATAAATAAATAAATAAATAAGTTGTCTTGAGCATGAAAAACCTTAGATAACATAATTTGCATTTTGTTCAATAAATTTTATGTTACGAATGTGACCAGTGTTAATTCGTAGGAATAAAGAATCCAGTCTTGATTTGTAGAGCCATCATTTCTTCCCACAAACTGAATGGTAGCTCAGCTTCTACCCTCCCCACTGTGCAGGGTTTCCCCTCTGGTGTCAAACAGAGGATTGTGGGCTATGTGTGCTTGCCATCCATTTTTCCAAGAGCCTCTCTTAATCACTTCCTGTTCAAATTTCTGTTTGTTGAAAGGCCTTGTAGTCATCAGCCTGGCCACTTCCCTTGATGTTTGCCTGTCTGGCTTTGCCAGACCCTCCCATCCTTGCCAATGACTTTGGGCTCCAGTTGAGCATCACCCAGCATTATAGTCATGGATTCCCAACATCTTGCTTCCGTGGAAAGATTTACAATTTGGCTTTGGATTAAACCATATGCCCACAGGGTCTCCCTATGTAGTTTAAGTTGGTCTGGAGTCCGTTTCCTCCTGTGACAGCTTCCTGAGTGCTGGGATTACAGCCACTAGCTGGATTAAGAAGAAAAGAACAAACAATAACCCAACTGTGGCAGTCTGAATATAAAATGTCCCCGGTAGCTGCACGTGTTTGTGGTTAAGCCTCATGCTTGATGTTCAGCTGCTGTGGACTTGGAAGGTGGGGCCTTGATGGAGGAGGTGTGGCTGAGATGGGACCCTGAGGTTTATTATCCATCCCACTGGGTGTTCAAGGCTAGCTCTCTCACACTGCTCCTTCTCCTGCTGCTGTGACGAGATGTGATGCTCTGCTGCTGTTGGCTCATTCCCTCTTCTCTCCAACTCTAGGCATTTGCAAGAAGCTAGGATACTAGCACGGTGGCCCATGCCTATAATCCCAGCAGTCAGAAGACTGAGATACGAGGATTACCTTTAGTTCAAAGCCAGCCTGGGCTGCAGAGTGAGACCCTGCCACAAAAAATAACAACAACAGCCGGGCATGGTAGCACACACCTTTAATCCCAGCACTCGGGAGGCAGAGGTTGGAGGATTGCCATGAGTTCGAGGCCACCCTGAGACTACATAGTGAGTTCCAGGTCAGCCTGGGCTACAGTGAGACTCTACCTGGAAAAACCAAACCAAACCAAACCAAACCAAACCAAACCAAACCAAACCAAGCCAAGCCAAGCCAAGCCAAGCCAAGCCAAGCCAAACCAAACCAAACCAACCAACCAAACAAACAAAACCAACCAACCAAACAAACAAAACCCCAAACTACAACAGAGAAAGGCAAAACTGGGCTCTGTTGCAAGCATCTGTAAATCCAGCATGCCTATGGGGAGATGGGTGGCAGAGACAGGAGAATCCTGGTGGCATCTACATGTAATGCCAGCACTCCAGAGCAGAGGCAGGAGGATGGTGAGTTCAAGACCAGTCTGGCTATATAACTAGACTCCGCCTCAAAATAGGAAATTATTTAGTTAATTAATAATTAACTTAAAAACTGACAACTGGGCTGAGGAGATAGCTCGGAGGGTAAAGTACTTGCCTGACAAGCATAAGAACCTGAGTTCAATGGCCAGCACCCATGGAAAAGTCCAGATGATCCTCAGTGCCCTTGTAAAACTCTGGGTAAGGTGGCAAGCCCTTGTAATCCCAGCAGCGGGGAGACAGAGACCGGAGGATCCCTGAGCTTGCTGGCCAGCCAGTCTAGCTGAAGGGGTGTGCTCCAGGCCAATGAGACCCTGTCTCAAAGGAGGTGAAGGCTGTACCTGAGGGTTGTCCTCTGGACACACACACACACACACACACACACACACACACACACACGAACACATATATGCAAGAAAAGAGAACTACCAGCACCTGCTCCCCACCCTCCCATGGGCTTGTGAAGGATCAAAACAGCCTCCATGACCCAGTTCTGTCCACAGAGATGCGCTGGGATTGTATGGCTGAGAGGCGAGGCAGCACCAAACTCTACGAAGGTTTTAGGTGGGGGGCAGCGACTGACGACTGTGCTCCTTTTCTCTGCACTGCAGCCACCCTGAAGGGCTGCTGGATATTGTGCCCCCGACTCTGGCCTTCACCTGCCTCATCAGTGCTTTTGCCAACCACATGCCGGGGCGAGACTCTGGGCTGTGCCGCATGTCTGCAAAGTGGCCCTCACACCCCAGCGGCACTGGCAGATGGACGTGTGACTCTAATTAGAACTGGGTGTACTGATGCATGCCTGTCATCCCAGCACTTGGGAGGCTGAGGCAGGAGAATTGCTCTGAGTTTGAGGCCAGCCTGAGGTACAGGGTGAGACTGTCTCAACGAAAGAAAAGGGCTGGGATGTGGCTCAGTTGGTGGAGTACTTGTCTAGCATTCAAGAAGCCCTGAGTTTGATCCCCTGGCACTGCATAAACCAGGAATGATGGCGCACACCTGTCATCCCAGCACTCGGGAGGTAGAAGCAAGAGGGTCAGAAGTGGGTGGTTAGCCTTGGCTACCTAGGGAGTTTTAGGCTAGCCTGGGGTACACACTCTAACACAGGACTTATCCTTAAGAAGACCCAGTTGGGCTGGAGAGATGGTTAAGGCTTTTTTTTTTAATTGTATTTTGTTAATTTTATTTGTGAGCAACAGACAGAGAGAGAAAGAGGCAGAGAGAGAGAGAGAGAGAGAGAGAGAGAGAGAGAATGGGTGCACCAGGGCCTCCAGCCCCTGCAAATTAACTACAGATGCATGTGCCACTTTGTGCATCTGGCTTACATGGGTCCTGGAGAACCAAGCCTTGAACTGGGGTCCTTAGGCTTCACAGGCAAGTGCTTAACCACTAAGCCATCTCTCCAGCCCGGTTAAGGCTTTTTCCTATGAAGCCTAAGGAATTATTTTTTTTCCAAACTGGTAACTCAGGCAGAGGAGGAGGGAGGGGAAAGATTGTCGGGTACATGTTGGCCACTGAGGTCTTTTGGAGGATAAAAGATTAAAGTTACAGGAATTGTGTTACAAGAGTGAAGTTCAGGGTTGTCTATATGAAATGGAAATTGCTCCCAAGGGAAAGGAATGAATCCTTATTTAAAACCAAATCCAGCTTATAAGAAGGATCTGGTGAGAGACTCATCCAGAAAAAGCCTAAGTCCTGTACCCCAGGAGTGTTCACGGATCACGTCTGAGACACCTCCACACAGAGGTCAGAGTTCACCACATCCGTTCCTATGGAAATCAGCTCTTGAGAGCTGGCTTTTGGAGTCTCTTTTGCAGAATTTTTAAATTTTTCATTATTTATTTTATTTATTTGAGAGAGAGAGAGAGAGAGAGAGAGAGAGAGAGAGAAAGAGGTAGACACACACAGAGCGAATGGATGCAACAGGGCCTTCAGCTGCTGTTAACAAGTTCCAGACGCATGCACCACCTTGTGCATCTGGCTTACATGAGTCCTGGGGAATCGAACCTGGGTGCTTTGGCTTCACAGGCAAACACCTTAACCACTAAACCATCTCTCCATCCCTGCAGCATTAAAAAAATATTTTATTGAGCTGGGCGTGGTGGCACACGCCTTTAATCCCAGCACTCGGGAGGCAGAGGTAGGAGGATCGCCGAGAGTTCGAGGCCACCCTGAGACTACATAGTGAATTCCAGGTCAGCCTGATCTAGAGTGAGACCCTACCTCGAAAAACCAAAAAAAAAAAAAAAAAAAAAATTTATTTATTTGAGAGAAGGAGGCTGAGAATGAGAGAGAGAGAGAGAGAGAGAGAGAGAGAGAGAGAGAGAATGGGTGTGACAGGGCCTCTAGCCACTGCAAACTCCAGACACATGTGCCACCTTGTGCATTTGCTGGCTTATGTAGGTACTGGGGAATTGAACCTAAGTCCACAGGCTTTGCCAGCAAATGCCTTAATTGCTATGCCATCTCTCCAGCCCAAGGATTTTTAAAATTTAATTTAGTTTATTTTTTATTTATTAGAGACAGAGAGGGAAAGAGAGAGAGGGCAAGTGAGAATGGGTGTGCCAAGGCTTCTAGCCACTGCAAACGAACTCCAGAAGTGTGTGCCCCCTTGTGCATCTGGTTTACGTGGGACCTGGAGAATTGAACCAGCATCCTTAGGCTTCGCAGGCATGTGCCTTAACCGCTCAGCCATCTTTCCAGCCCTAATTTTATTTTTTATGAGACAGAGAATTGGCAACCCAGAGCCTCTACCCAGCCAAACTCCAGACATGTGCATCACCTTGTGTGCATGTCACCTTGTGCATCTGGCTTACGTGGGTTCTGGGGGAGTCTAACCTGGGTCCTTAGGCTTTGCAGGCAAGTGTCTTAATTGCTAAGCAATCTCTCCAGCCCTTTGGAGGTTGTTGTAGTCAGGTTTGCATTGCTGGCAGAAATCACCCGACCAAGAGCATCTTGTGGGAGAACGAAAAAAAAAAAAAAAAGGTTGATTTTGGCTTATAGACTCGAGGGGAAGCTCCATGATGGCAGAGGAAAATGATGGCATGAGCAGAGGGTGGGCATCACCTCCTCACCAATATCATGTGGACAACAGCAACAGGAGAGTGTGCCAAACACTGGCATGGGAAAACTGGCTGTAATACCCTTAAGCCTGCCCCAACAATACACCACATCCAGGAGGCTTTTATTTCCAATTTCCATCAGCTGGGGAGACTAGCATTCAGAACACCTAAGTTTCTGGGGGACTCCTGAATCAAACCCCCACATTCTGCCCCTGTAAACTGATAACCATCCATGATGTAAAGTACAATGCATCAGCACGGCTTTAAAATTCCCCATAGTTTTATCAATCCCAATGATGTTCAAACATCCTCGTAATCCAAGGTCTTTTTAAAAAAATTATTTTTATTTATTTGTTTGTTTGACAGAGGGAGGGAGGGAGGGAGAGAGAGAGAGAGAGAGAGAGAGAGAAATGGGCATGCCAGGGTCTCCAGCCACTGCCAATGAACTCCAGATGCATGCACCCCTTGTGCATCTGGCTAATGTGGGTCCTGGGGAATCAAACCTGGATCCTTTGGCTTTGCAGGCAAACACCTTAACTGCTAAGCCATCTCTCCAGCCCCGTAATTCAAGATCTTTTAACTGAGCCATAATACCAAAAAATCCCCCCCCAAACCCATAATGACACAGAATAAACAAACACACTGCAAAGGATGGCATTGGGTATAGCAAAGAAATAGTCAACCAATACAAGATTTAAGACATCCAGGGCAAACATTAAACTCTGTAGCTCCAAGACCATCAACTCTAGCCAGTGACAAGTCTCTAAATCCAATAATCCTAACCAGCAACAAGACTCTGGAGTTCCAACTCTGCCCCTCCAGCTAGGCTACTCACAGTCCTGGAAAACTTCATCTGGGGCCATCAGCCCTCCTTGGCAGCCATCTCATGGTCCCAGCATCTCCACTAGGTTTCCACTGCAACCCACGGTCCATCCTCATGGTCCCATGGGGTCTCCATACAGGCATCCAGCAAACCTGCTTCACACTGTCCATGGCTGTTCCCAAAACACATGACCATGTTGCAAATTCAATGACCCTCTCTTTCCTGCATTTCTTTTCTTAATTTTTAAAAAAATGATTATTTAATTTAATTAATTTATTTATTTGAAAGCAGAGAGAGAGAGAGAGAGAGAGCTAGAAGAGGGACAGGCAGAGAGAGAATGGGCACGCCAGAGCCTCCAGCCACTGCAAACGAACTCCAGACACATGTGCCCCTTGTGCATCTGGTTTATGTGGGTTCTGGGGAATTGAACATGGGTCCTTTGGCTTCGCAGGCAAATGCCATAACTGCTAAGCCATTTCTCCAGCCCTTCTTAAATTTTTTTGTTTTTTGTTTTTCGAGGTAGGGTCTCACTCTGGCCTAAGGACAGGCTGACCTGGAATTAGCTATGTAGTCTCAGGGTGGCCTCTGAACTCACGGCTGGAATCCTCCTACCTCTGCCTCCCGAGTGCTGGGATTAAATCTCTCCACCAAATAAATAAATAAATAATAAAATTTAAAAAAACTTTAAAAAAATAAAAAAATTTATTTGCAAGCAGAGAGAGAGAGAGAGAGAGAGAGAGAGAGAAGGAAGAGTGGCAGACAGAGACAGAATGGATGTGCCAGGGCCTCCAGCCACTGCAAATGAACTCCAGATACATGTACCCCCTTGTGCATCTGCCTGCTTCACATGGGTCCTGGAGAATCAAACCAGGATCCTTTGGCTTTGCAGGCAAACACCTTAACTACTAAGCCATCTCTCCAGCCCCTTTCCTGCATTTCTTATACTCCACAATACCATGTGGGATGTCAATTTGTTAATCCAGGGGGGAATAAAGCAGACTTTGAAGACTAGGACACTGCTTCAGCATTCAGTCCCCTTCAAAAGACTATTCTTTCTGTTATCCCAATACAGGTCAGCTGGCCCAATCTCAATGGTTGTTATCTCTCATACAATTGCAGCTGAATGGGCAGTAGTTTTGGCCCAAAGATTTCATTTCATTTCTTTCTTTTCTTTTTTCTTTTTCTTTCTTTGCTTTTTGAGGCAGGGTCTCACACTAGCTCAGGCTGACCTGGAATTCACTACGTAGTCTCAGGGTGGCCTCAAACTCACGGTGATCCTCTTTCCTCTGCCTCCCGAGTCTGGGATTAAAGGTGTGCGCCACCATGCCTGGCCCAAAGATTTCATTTCTGTGCCATATCTCTTTGCTCACACCAGTCCATTTCTACACACTGCAACCCTGCACTACTTCTCAGGACATGGCCACATCAGCAAGCTTCTCACACAAACTGCTCCTAGCCCAGTCCAGGCAAAGCTTTTTCTCAGCCTCATAAGCCAAACCTCACAGTCCATAGTTCTTACTGCATTCAGGTCTTTCAACTCTGACCAGAAAAGTCCACGAAGCTGTACTTACAGCACTGCAAGGTATTTGTTAGGCCAAGAGTTCAAATCCTTCCACCTTCCTCTTGAAAATCAGCTCCAAAAGGCCAAAGCCACACCGTCAGGTGTCTAGCAACAATCTCGCTCCTCTGGTACCAACAGAGGTTTTGACTGATTTTTCTTTTTCTTTTTAAAATTTTTATTATTTATTTAATTGACAACTTCTATAATTATAGACAATAAACCATGGTAATTCCCTCCCTGCACTTTCCCCATTGCAATTCAACTCTCCATCATATCCTCTCCCCCTCTCAATCAGTCTCTCTTTTATTTTGATGTCATCATCTTTTCCTCCTATTATGATGGTCTAGAGTCTGTAGTGTCAGGCACTGTGATGTCATGGATAGACAGGCCATTTTGTGTCTGGAGGAGTACATTGTAAGGAGTCCTACCCTTCCTTCTTTTAGCTCTTACATTCTTTCTTCCTCAATGGACCCTGAGCCTTGGGAGGTGTAATAGAGATGTTTCAGTGCTGAGCACTCCTCTGTCCCTTTTTCTCAGCACCATGGTGCTTTCTGAGTCATTCCAAGGTCACCATCATCTGAAAAGAAAAGCTTCTCTAACCAAAAGTGAGAGCAGCATTAATATGTGGGTATGAACATTAAGAGAAGTGCTTACTGGGAAGTTTGGTGAGCATAGTATATGCATTTAGCCAGACTTTACACCCCTAGGGCTCATGACTTCCCCTGTTGTAGGTTTTCAGTATCAGGGATGTGTTCCCTCCCATGGAGTGAGCCTCCAGTCCAAGTAGAGAGTGGTTGGTTTCCCCCATAACAGACATGCCACTATTGCACCCATTGGCTCATTTGGCCTGGCTGGCCAAATTCAAGGCTTGCAGTGTCAGGATTTTTGTTTGTTTGTTTGTTTGTTTTGAGTGTTTCACTGGTTGACCTGGAATTATCTTGGTCTCAGGGTGGCCTTTTTATTTAACATCACAAATTTTTATTTAAATCAAAACAAAACCTGATGAGGTGCTACTTCCCTGAAACCCCAGGACTCAGGAGGCAGAGGCAGGAGGATCGGGGGTTCAATGTTACTTTCAGCTAGGGTCAGTCTGATCTACATGAGATCTTATGTCAACAAAACAAAAGAGCAGGGTGGTACGCACCTTGACTTTAATCCCAGCATTAAGGGAGGCCGAGGTAGCAGGATCTACAGCCTGGGACTACAGAGTGAGTTTCAGGTTGGCCTGGGCTAGAGTGAAACTCTACCTCAAACAAAACAAAACAAAACAAAACAAAACAAAACAAAACAAAACAAAACAAAATAAAACAAAACCAAACAAAACCAAACAAAAGAAAGCTTCACAGAGAACATGCTTGTTGCCAATCCTGACGCTGTGGTGACGCAGACTTGAGAGTTCAGCATGTCACCTTGCCTGAGCCTGATCTAATCAAACTCAAATATTATAATATTTCATTCCCCGAGCAAGGCTCTGTGCCCTTGTTACAAATATTGAAAACTGCTACCTCACAGCTCCAGCTATTTGTTTAGTCCTTTAAGAAATGAAACCTTAATCCATGTACAATTTCTGAAAGCCTTTATTTCAATATTTTAAGAAGTTATTTCCCCTGGCAAAGAAGCCAGCTCTCATTGCCCGCCCACCCTGAACAGAACGACGATGCTCGACAGCATAAATATAGGAACATTACTGTGCGTGCTTTCCTCCTTCAGAGCAACAGAGGGGCTGGGATGTGGCTCTGTGGTAGTGCACTTGCCTCGTATAGCCAAGTCCCTGGGTTCAATCCCCAGCACAGGGAAAAACAAACAAACAAACAAACAAACAAACAAACAACCCAGAAAGCTCATGCCTTTAATTCCAGCACTGTGTACAGTGAGACCCTACCTCAAAGACCCAAAACAACACCAACAACCCCACAAACAAAAAACCCAAACAACCAACACCAAAAGAAAACAAAACAAAACAAAAATAGATTGAAGCCAGGCGTGGTGGCGCAAGTCTTTAGTCCCAGTATCCAAAAGGCAGAAGTAGGAGGATCTCTGTGAGTTCGAGGCCAGCCTAGGACTAGAGTGAATTCCAGGTCAGCCTGAGCTAGAGTGAGACCCGACCTCAAAAATAAAACAAGGGTTGGAGAGATGGCTTAGTGGTTAAGGTGCTTGCCTATGAAAGCCCAAGGACCCATGTTTGACTCTCCAGATCCCACATAAGCCAGATGCACAAAGGTGAGGCAAGTGCAAGGTCGCACACACCCGCTAGGTGGCGCAAGCATCTGACGTTCGATTGCAGTAGCTGAGGCCCTGGAGATTCTCTCTCTAAAATAAAAAAAATAAAATAAAAAAACAAAAACATATACATAGGCTGCGGAGATGGACCAGTGGTTAAAGTACTTACATTGGGAGCCTGAGCTTCTGAATGTGGATCCTCAGACCCCACCGCAAGCTGGACACGGTAGTGAGTGTCTGAATCCCCAGCGCTCCTATGGTGAGATGAGAGGCGGGCACAGGACAGTCCCTGGCAGCTTGTGGGCAGCTAGCCTGGCCAACGGCAAGGAGGAGGGCGAGCACTGATCTGACATGTGGCCTGTGGCAAACACACACCCAAATGCACACCGCATGACATCCTCCCCCCACCCCCAGAAAATCTTAAAACTTTAAACAGAAGAAGGATTTATTTTAGCTCACAGTGAAAGGATTCAGTCAGCATGGTGAGAAAGAGATGGGCCAGGACTTGGTGGCAGTGGGGGTATGCAACTGGGACTCCTTATATCAAGCCAGAATGACAGCTGTTTGAATTCTTTTTTGAGGTAGTGTCCCTCTCTAGCTCAGGCTGACCTGGAATTCACTATGTAATCTCAGGGTGGCCTCGAACTCACAGCCCTCCTACCTCCGCCTCCAGAGTGTTGGGATTAAAGGCTTATGCCACCACACCTGGTTTATTTAAATCTTTTTTTGTTTGTTTTTTTGAGGTAGGGTTTTGCTCTAGTGCAGGCTGACTTGGAACTCACTATGAAGCCTCAGGGTGGCCTCGAACTCAGCCCTCCTACCTCTGCCTCCCAAGTGCTGGGATTAAAGGCGTACGCTAGGGGGCTGGAGAGATGGTTTAGCGGTTAAACGCTTGCCTATGAAGCCTAAGGACCCCGGTTCGAGGCTTGTTTCTCCAGGACCCACGTAAGCCAGATGCACAAGGGGGTGCATGCATCTGAGTTTGTTTGCAGTGGCTGGAGGCCCTGGCAAACCCATATTCTCTCTCTCTCTCTCTCTCTCTCTCTCTCTCTGCCTATTTCTGTATCTTTCTCTCTCAAATAAATAATAAATTAAAAAAAAAAAAAGGCGTATGCTACCATGCCAGGCTTTTATTTAAATCTTATAACCAATTTATTTTGTAATCAGAAAAAAGAGGAAAATTTTAAAAATGCTTGTAGTCCTTTATCTCAGGAGCCTGGGGATGGTTCCAGAAGATCTGCAGTGAGTCTAGGGCTGAGGTGGGTCTGGGTGGGCCAGGGCTGAATCCCCAGCCTCTGGGAGGTCCAGGTGGAGAGCCTGCGCTACCAGATGTCACCTCGAGGGGGCAGCAGAGGCCGCAGAACTCTCAGGCAGGCCGCCCTGGGAAGTGTGGGGGAGCAGCCAGGTGGTATTTTCTTCTCTCCTGACCTGGAGGAAGACAACCCCACTGCTGCCTCTGTCAGGACCCACAACCTCGGGTGGCGCTGGTCGGGCTGCCCACTGGGAAATTCGGTGGCTTTCTGGAGAAATGGAGCCAGTTCAGTCCCTCGATCATTATTCTCTGTTTCTTTTGCTCTCTTCTGATGCTATGCACTGCAGAAAGTCCCGGCACACGCAGGTAGTTGGATTATGAGACAGAAACTGGCTTGAGTATTCAAAGTCAGGAAACACACAAAGCAAGGGATGACCTTGAATTCGTGATCCGCCTGCCACTACCTCTCAAGTGCTGAGAGTACAGGCACCATCACGCCTGGGTTAGCTGGTGCTGGACATCAAACCCACGGCCTCATGCGTGCTAGGCAAGCACTCTACCCACTGAGCCTTCTACCCAGCCCCAGAATGCATTTTTATTTTGAGGTAGGGTTTCACTCTAGCCCAGGCTGACCTGGAATTCACTATGTACTCTCAGGCTGGCCTTGAACTCATAATGATCCTCCTACCTCTGCCTCCTGAGTGCCGGGATTAAAGGCATGGGTCAGCACATCTGGTCCAGAATGCCATTTTGATGGACTGGCCCAGTGGCATGGGCTAGGCTTTTAAATATTAATATTAATATTTATTTATTTATTTGAGAGAGAGAAAGTGGTAGAGAGAGAGAGTGAAAGAGACAGAATGGGTGCACCAGGGCCTCCAGCCACTGCAAACGAACTCCAGATGCGTGCGCCACCTTGTGCATCTGGCTTACGTGGGCTTTGGGGAATCGAACCGGGGTCTTTTGGCTTTGCAGGCAAATGTCTTAATAGCTAAGCCATCTTCTCCAACCCCGGGCTAGGCTTTTTTTTTTTTTTTTTTTTTTTTTGGTTTTTTGAGGTAGTGTCTCACTCTGGCCCAGGCTGACCTGGAATTAACTATGTAGTCTCAGGGTGGCCTCGAACTCATGGCGATCCTCCCACCTCTGCCTCCCGAATGCTGGAATTAAAGGTGTGTGCCACCATGCCCGGCTTCCGGGCTAGGCTTTTGATGAGGGTGAGCCATGAGCACCCTTCCCTGCAGTCACCATTCAGGACACCATCCATCCCATTCTGCACCTGTGTTTGGGTTTTCTGTTTGCTTTCCAGCCCCCGCCAAACAATTAGCCTCTTGTGGTCAGAGAACGAGGTGGCGACTGTTCCTATATGCCACAGTGCCCACACTGGGTCTGCTGTCCATCAGACTTGCAGTTGCTGCTGCCTCTCCCTCCTTCTCTCTCTCTCCCTGCCCATCTCTCCGTATCTGCCGGGGACCGTCGTGTCCCTCACCCCCATCCATCATCCTGTCATCCTGTCTCCACAAGGTGCTGACTATCTTGGAAATTAATGACCATCGTGTTCCGGCTGTACCTTATCAAAGGCAGTCACTTTCAGTTGACACTCTGGGACCCTTTTCCCCACCCACACCTTACTTCAGGACGTTCCCACGGACATTGCCCTATAGCACGCCCAAAGGACTTGATGCACAAAAGTGTGTCTCCTGCATCAAGCTGGACCCAGAGGCCCAGACCACTTGTCTTTTCTTCTCTCCTCCCCTTCCCACTCTTCCTCCTCCCTTCCTCCCTCCGTTTCCTTTCCCATAGGTCCGTGTTGGATGTCTTCCTCAATCGCTGTCCCCTTATTTATTGAGACAGGATCTCTCACTTGAGCAGAGCTCAATGATTCAGCTAACAAGCAGCCAATGAGCCCTGGGGACCCCTTGTGTCTGCATCCACAGCACTGTGAAATCAGACCTTTCTGGAGGTGTGGGAGGGAATTGAAGTGACAAGTATTTTACCCACTGAGCCATCTCCCTACCTTCTTTTTTTTCTTTGTTTTTTGTTGTTCACTTTAAAAAATATTTATTCATTTATTTTTATGGGAGAGAGAGAATGAATGGGTGCACAAGGGCCTCTACCCACTGCAGATGAACTCCAGATGCAGGCACCATCATGTGCATCTGGCTTATGTGGGTGGGTACTGGGGAATCAAACCTGGGTCCTTAGGCTTCACAGGCAAGTGTCTGAGCTGCAGAGCCATCCCTCCAGCCCTTCTTTTTTTTTTTTTTTTTTTTTTTTTTTTTTTTTCTTCAAGGTAGGGTTTCACTGTGGCCCAGGCTGACCTGGAATTAACTATGTAGTCTCAGGGTGGCCTCAAACTCTCAGCGATCCTCCTACCTCTGCCTCCTGAGTGCTGGGATTAAAGGCGTGCGCCACCACGCCTGGCTTTTTTTTTTTTTTTTTTTTTTTTGAGACAGGTTCTCATTATAGTGCAGGCTCTCTTGGACTCACTATGTAGTCTAGGCTGGCCTTGAACTCATGGAGATCTGCCTTTCTCAACCTTCCCAGTCCTAAAATTATAGGCCTGAGCTTCATACCTGGCTTCCTTTCCTTTCCTTTCCTTTCCTTTCCTTTCCTTTCCTTTCCTTTCCTTTCCTTTCCTTTCCTTTTCCCTTCCCTTTTTCCCTTCCTTTTCTTTTTTTTTTTTCTTTTCTTTTCTTTTCTTTTCTTTTCTTTTCTTTTTTTTTGAGGTAGGGTCTTGCTCTAGCCCAGGCTGACCTGGAATTCACTATGGAGTTTCAGGGTGGCCTAGAACTCATGGCAATCCTCTTACCTCTGCCTCCTGAGTGCTGGGATTAAAGGTGTGCACCACCATGTCCAGCTCCTTTCATTGTTTTAAACACTATATTTACATTTATTTTTATTTATGCATTAGAGAGAGACAGAGAAAGAGAGAGAGAGAATGAATGGGCATGCCAGGGCCTCCAGCCACTGCAAATGAACTCCAGGTGCATGTACCCCCTTGTGCATCTGGCTTACATGGGTCCTGGGGAACTGAACCTGGGTCTTAGGCTTCGCAGGCAAGCATCTTAAGCCATCTCTCCAGCCCGCTTCCTTTAATTTTTAAAAAATATTTTATTATTTATGAGTAAGCATACAGAGCAAGAAGAGAGACAGAGAGAATGGGATGGTAGGGCCTCTAGCCACTGCAAATGAACTCCAAATGCATGTGCCACTTCGTGCATTTGGCTTTACGTGGGTACTGGGGAATTGAACTCAGGTCCTTAGGCTTTGCAGGCAAGCTCCTTAACCACTAACCCATCTCTCTAGCCTTTCCTTTCATTTTTTAAAAATAAATAGGGTTATCTCTTTTTTAAATTAATTTATTTATTTGAGAGAGAGAGGGAGAAGAAGAGGCAGAGAAAAAGAGAAAATGGGTGTACCAGGGCCTCCAGACACTGCAAACGAACTTCAGATGCAGGCACCCCCTTGTGCCTCTGGCTTATGTGGATCCTGGAGAATCGAACCAGGGTCCTTAGGCTTGGCAGGCAAATGCCTTAACCGCTATGCCATTTCCCAAGCCCCCTTTCATTTTTTTGAGATAGGCTTTTGTTCTGTAACCCAGGCTAGCCTGGAACTTGAGATCCTCCTGTCTCAGCCTGTGGAGTAGCTGGGATGACAGACTTTGGTCACCAGGCCACCAGGCCTCGCTTCTTTGTTTTTCTTTATGTATGTGTACTGAAGGTGGTATGCATGTGCATATGTGTGTGGGAGCACATGTGTGTCTAGATACATGCGTGTGCATATGTGTGGGGGCCAGAGGTTGACATTGGGGTTCTTCCTCCATTGCTCACTACCTTACTTATTTATTGTTTTGAGACAGACAGAGCTTACCAATTTGGCTAGACTAGGCAGCCACCAAGCCCTAGGGACCCCCCAGTGACCGCCTCCCCAGTGCTGGTATGACAGGCATGTGCCACCACACTCAACTTGTACGTGGGTGCTGGGATCCAAACTCAGGTCCTCATGCTTGCAAAACAAACACTTCTTCCATTTAGCCCTTCTCCCCAGCCTCCCCCCCTTTTTTGTTGTTCTTTTTTAATTTTTTAAATTAAATTTTTATTGACAACTTCTATACGTACATACAAAAATGCATAATATTTCGAACCCTGAAGCTCCTTTGCTGAACTTCCCACAGTTTGAACCTCTCTGAACTGGTCCCATCCACCCTCCAGTGAGAGGGCAGGAGTCTCTGACCAGGGACGTTACTCTGTCTGCCTGGCCTGTCTCCTCCTTTTCTTCCTCCCCCTCCTCCTTCCCACCCACCATCCTCCTTGTGTCTTCCTGCCCTTGCCTGCCCTTGCTCCTACCTCCGTGGATCTCTGCTCTGGGGGAGCAGGAGGTGACCAAGAAGCATGCAGTCCATGACCCCATGTGCTGGGCAGTGTGGGAGACGGGGCTCATTTGTATAGAGGGACCCAGAGGTCTCTGACGAGGACACTGGAGCCAGTCTGGCCTTGGCCATGGAGGAGATGCTCAGCTCACCTTCATGGCGGTCTTAGGAGGGGCTGGCTGTGGTCGCAGGGAACAGGGCCACCGGCTCATCCCCCGGGGACCTATTGAAGACTCTCCTCCATGTTCTCGAGTCCTGGGAGCACTGTGCAGACGGCAAGTGGTGGTGGGATTCAGAGTGCTCTCTCTTCCCAGACCCTCCCTGGATCTGAGAGCTGGGAGGGAAGTTCATCTTATCTACTCCTTCCCCCAACACCTCTAGCTCATTACTGGGGAGCCAGTCTCTGGCTTGTCACAGACCCCTGGGGACAGGGTGTTATTTAACCCTGCCTTCAGACTCATTGCTTCATTAGTTCATTAGCCAAGTCATGCGGTGGGGACCAAGGGGCCGTTCCTCTGTAAAAGACCTTGTAAACATCGATCAACAGAACTTAATTAAATGCTTCAATCTCTCAATGCAGAGTGGCTGCTCCGTTCTCCCACAGCAGCTGGAGAACAACAGCCTTGCTGGTCTGTAAGCATCTACTCTGACAGCCCCAGCTGCACTGTGGGTGTGAGCAGGGACGGTTTCTGAGAGGCAGTGTGACGGACATCAGCTATTTGGTAGGATGATGGATGGTCCAGGTTCTGGTGTCCAGTATCAATCTTTAGATTGAGTTCTGGGCAGAAGGAACGACATGTGCAAAGGTCCTGTGGCAGAAAAGCCTTAGGCTTGTGGTTTCATTCCCAGGGCTCAGAGGGCTGTGAGAGGGGTCACATGCTGCCACTCGGAGCTGGAGCCTTCTGTCCTGAAGTGGGGCATGGAGGACAAACAACTCCCAGCTGCTATAGAGGGAAGGCACGCAGACTGGATGGACTAGAGGGTGACCATGGGAAGCTGGCAACCAGGCCAAGGTACTGGCATATCAGCTTGCCTGGGTTCCAGGGTGATGTGTGTGAGGGGGGTTGAGGGTGAATGAAGGTCTATGACAGGATTGAGTATGGACCCTGGAAAAAAATGTTGCTACACAGAAAGAATGGGGCTTCTTGCTGAAATTTGTGCCACTTGATGCATCTGGCTTTACGTGGGTTTATGGAGGGCTAGGGCCTCTCTCACTTTGTGGTGAGAAAGGTTAGAGTTCTGGCAGCTTTGGGGAAGATGGACCAGGAGCCA
The DNA here is from genome assembly GCA_036365145.1 of Orientallactaga sibirica. Taxonomy (NCBI): domain Eukaryota; kingdom Metazoa; phylum Chordata; class Mammalia; order Rodentia; family Dipodidae; genus Orientallactaga; species Orientallactaga sibirica. The sequence goes on along the minus strand of JAEOAD010001990.1, from coordinate 2,643,028 downwards.
CAAAGAGAGGGAGAGGCCACAGGAGGCAAGTGGGAGATGCAGACCCCAGTGCTTTAGGATAACCCTTGTTCATTGAGTGGATTGCTGGGGAGGCAGCAGGGGACCCAGAGGGGACAGTGTGCACCCAAGCTAGCCAGGCTGGACAGGAAAAGGCTCAACAGTACAATGCCTGCCTAGAATCCCCCAGTGAGGGGCTGGGGTGTGGCTCAGTGGGTAGAGCTCCTGCCTAGAATCCCCCAGTGAGGGGCTGGGGATGTGGCTCAGTGGGTAGAGCACCTGCCTAGAATCCTCCAGTGAGGGGCTGGGGTGTGGCTCAGTGGGTAGAGCACTTGTCTAGAATCCCCCAGTGAAAGGCTGGGGTGTGGTTCAGTGGTAGAGCTCCTGCCTAGAATCCCCAGTGAGGGCTGGGGTGTGGCTCAGTGGTAGAGCTCCTGCCTAGAATCCCCCAGTGAGGGGCTGGGGATGTGGCTCAGTGGGTAGAGCACTTGGATAACTTGTTCAGAATCCCCAGTGAGGGGCTGAGGGTGTGTGGCTCAGGGGTAGGCACCTGGAATCCCCAGTGAGGGGCTGTGGATGGTGTGGCTCCCAGTGAGGGCTGGCTCAGTGGTAGAGCTCCTGCCTAGAATCCCCCAGTGAGGGGCTGGGGATGTGGCTCAGTGGTAGAGCACCTGCCTAGAATCCCCCAGTGAGGGGCTGGGGAGTGGCTCAGTGGTAGAGCACCTGCCTAGAATCCCCCAGTGAGGGGCTGGGGCGTGGCTCAGTGGTAGAGCTCCTGCCTAGAATCCCCCAGTAAAGGGCTGGGGTGTGGCTCAGTGGTAGAACTCCTGCCTAGAATCCCCCAGTAAAAGGCTGGGGTGTGGCTCAGTGGTAGAACTCCTGCCTAGAATCCCCCAGTGAGGGGCTGGGGGCGTGGCTCAGTGGTAAAGCACCTGTTCTGGAAGCTTAGTCTCACCTACAGAAGGGCAGGGGTGGTTGCTGAGTGGTCAGAGCCTTCGATGAGATTTTCGATGAGGCTGTGATCCAGACTGGCAGCCCACTTGGGTGTGCTCAAGGCTGGGAACTTCTGTGGAGGAGGACAGGATGGATGGGCTTACTCAGGACCCCAGGGTACTCAATACTCGCTGCCCATGACACACTGATCAGAATCCATGGATTTTTCAGGGCGGTGGCATGCCCCAGTGGTGCCTGTAGACTGGAAAGAGCCGGCCTGGAGTCTTGGCATGGCCTCTAAGAAGCTGCACAGCACTGGGTAAGTCCCTCAGCCTCTCGGAGGGCAACCATTCACAGGCCAGGGCTGCATATGCAGGGTTGCACTGAATGTTAGACTGCCATGTGCAAAACTCCAGCATAGGGCTGGAGAGGTGGCTTAGCAGTTAAAGCATTTGCCTGCAAAGCCAAAGGACCCAGGTTCGACTTTCCAGGACCCATGTAAGCCAGATGCACAAGGGGCTACATGCATCTGGAGTTCGTTTGCAGTGGCTGGAGGCCCTGGTGTGCACATTCTCTCTTTCTCTCTCAAATAAATAATAATAAAAATAAAATATTAAAAAATAATAAAATGTTAAAACCCCAGCATAGCTTGTGTGGAGCTCAGAGCAAGGGTTTGAAAAGTCAGGAAAACTGGAGTGACAGGGCCTGTTTGTGGGACCCATGGCAGTGGTCACCCCTCCTCCAACATGACATAGATGGAGGGTCTCTGGGAAGAAGCCAGGGTGCTGGGGAGAGGGCAAAAGCTACCTACCGCTGGCAGGCAAGGAGGAAAAGATCAGAGCCTGGGGGACGTGGTGACCGGAGCCAATGGCCTTGAGAGAGGACGGTGCAGAGCTATTCTCGTGAACACGGCAGCAGAGTGGACGCCAGCCCTTGCTGGCTGACGTCCCTATGGAACCCCATACGCTCACGAGCTTGGCAAGCATCTCCCAGACTCTAATTTGTGGGAGAAGCGACCTTTTCTATTTTAGATCACATGCAGTTAATTTGCACTCCAAGTTCAAGAGTGCTCCCGAGAAGGCACGAATGCGATTTCTCAACAGCTGTTACCGTAGGACTCAACGTGACAGAGCCGGTGAGAAGCTCAGGATTCATTTTTAGATAGAAAGAAGTGCATACCCTCTCCGTCTCTCTGGAGTTAGCCCAGGATGGCTCCAGTGGAAGAGGAGAAGCTGAGAGAATGTGAGGGCTGAGTGCTCACCTTGAACAATGGCCCTGGCCTAGGACGGTCCTCGTGCTCTCTGAATGCTCCAGTGACAACCTTGTACCTCATCCTTGTGACAAACCTTCAAGACACCTGTATTTCTTTTTCTTTCTGTTTTTAAAATTTTTATTGACAACTTCTATTCTTATAGACAATAAACCATGATATTTCCCTCCCGTCTCCCCATTCCTCTTCACAACTCCCCTCCCTCTCTCCATTAATCTCTCTTTTAATTTGTCATCATCTTTTTCTCCTATTATGAGGGTCTGGTGAAGGTGTTGCTAGGCACTGTGAGGTGATGGATATCGAGGCCAATTTCTGACTGGACAGTTGCATTGTAAGGAGTCCTACCCTTCCTTTGGCTCTTCCATTCTTTCTCCCACCTCTTCCGCAATGAACCCTGAGCTTTGGAGGGTGTGATAGAGGTGTTTCAGTGCTGGACACTCCTCTGTCCCTTCTTCTCAGCACTATGTTGCCTTTTGTGTCATCCCAGTGGTCACCGCCATCTGAAAAGAGAAGCTTCTCTAACCAGAAGTGAGAGTAGTGTTAATACACGAATATGAGCCGGGCGTGGTGGTGCACGCCTTTAATCCCAGCACTCGGAAGGCAGAGGTAGGAGGATCGCCATGAGTTCGATTGAGACTACATAGTGAATTCAGGTCAGCCTGAGCTAGAATAGACCCTACCTCAACAAACAAACAGAAACCCCCCGCCCAAAACATGAATATGAACATTAAGTGTAGTGCTTTCAGGGCAGTTTGGTGGGAATAATATATACATTTAACCAGACAAGAGCAGGCTTTATACCCCTAAGGCTCATGACCTCCCCTGCCATAGACTTTTGATTAGTTTTTTTCAGTACCAGGCATGTATTCCCTCCCATAGAGAGGGCCTTCAGTCCAATTAGGGAGCAGCTGGTTTCCCCAAGAGCAGACATGCCAGTATTGCACCCGTTTAGTCATTGGGCCTATCTGGCCAAACTTGAGGTTTCCAGTGTCCACTGTATTCACTGCTGATGACTTCTGTCTCCCATATGGCTGCATGCAGTGCAGCTTTTTCCAGCTTTCAGTTGGCTGGTCTACAGGGAGAAGGTTTTCTGCTCCGCACCAGCTTGCTTTCTCAGTGACCTTGCCTCTCAGGCAAGAGATGTCTTCAGCAATAGGGTCTTACCATCTGTTTCTCAAGGGAAACCAAGGGCCTTGGCAATAGCCTGTAATGTTTTGGAGGCAACAGGGACCTCCCTGGCCAACAACTCACTGGAAGGTATCCCATCCCAGGCACTGAAAATTTTCTAGTAACAATGTATGGCTTCTGGATGTGCCATTATTCAAAAAAGTAGGTTTTCATGTGTCTTATTCAGAATATCTTGAATTTTGATTGACCCCCACCTTCTTTTAACATTCTCTCCCCCTGGCCTCGCTTAGGCCTTTCCCCTCCCTGTAATCTTTTCTTCTACTTATATATTTATAGTACCATCCCCTTAATTTCTTCCCTCTCCTCCCTCCCTTATAGCTTTTTTACTAGCTTACTGGCCTCTGCTACCGAGTTTTGGTTCCAGCTCACCCACAAGTCTATGCATTTGTAGCCAGGATCCACATATGAGCGAGATCATGCAACTTTTGAATTTTTGGCTTTTTGGGCCTGGGTTACCTCACTTAGTATAATCCTTTCAAGATCCATCCATTTCCCTGCAAATTTCATTTTTCTTTTTCTTTTTTTTTTTTTTTTTGGTTTTTTGAGGTAGGGTCTCCATTGTGTAAATGACCTGGAATTCACTATGTCTTTATTATCCATTCCTCCTATCTGCCTCCCAAGGACATCTAGGCTGCTGCCACCATTTTTCTTTTACTGAGTAGAACTCCATGTGAAATGTACCATGTCTTTATTATCCATTCATCTGTTGAGGGACATCTAGGCTGCTTCCATTTCTAGCTAAGGATGGTATGAGCAAGTATCTCTAAGTCCTTAGGATATATGCCTAGGAGTGGTATAACTGGGTCACATGGTAGATCTATATTTAGCTGTCTCAGGAACCTCCACACTGATTTCCACAATGGCTGGACCAGATTGCACTCCCACCAACAATGTAGAAGGGTTTCTCTTATTCTGCATCCTCACCAGCATTTATTGTCATTTGTTTTCTTGGTGGTATCCATCCTGAAAGAAGTGAGATGAAATCTTAAAGTAGTTTTAATTTGCATTTCCCTGATGGCTAAGGATGTAGAACATTTTTTTTTTTTTTTTGGTTTTGCAAGGTAGGGTCTCACTCTGGTCCAGGCTGACCTGGAATTAACTATGTAGTCTCAGGGTGGCCTTGAACTCTCGGCGATCCTCCTACCTCTGCCTCCCGAGTGCTGGGATTAAAGGCGTGCGCCACCAAGCCCGGCAGAACATTTTTTTAGATGTTTATAGGCCATCTGTATTTCTTCTTTTGAGAACTCTCTATTTAGTTCAATAGCCCCCCCCCCTTTTTGAGGCAAGCCCAACAGACTAGCCTTTTGCTTTCTTTCTTTCTTTAGGTTTTTCGAGGTAGGGTCTCACTCTAGCTCAGGCTGACCTGGAATTCACTATGCAGTCTCACAGCAATCCTCCTACCTCTGCCTCCTGAGTGCTGGGATTAAAGGCATGTGCTGCCATGCCTGGCTTGGCCTTTTTAAAAATTTTTTTAAACTTATTAACTTATTTGCAAGCAGAGAGAGAGAGAGATAGAAGAGAGGCAGACAGAGAGAGAATGGGCACACGAACTCCAGATGCATGTGCCCCTTGTGCATCTGGCTTATGTGGATCCTGGAGAAAGAAACTGGGATCCTTATAGCTGCTAAGCCATCTCTCCAGCCCTGACCTTTTTTTTTTTTTTTTTTTAAATGTGAGAGAGTAAGAGTGGGAACAAGAGAGTGTGAGAGAGAGAATTGGTGTGCCAGGGCCTCCAGCCACTATAATTGAACTCCACTTGCTTGTGCCACCTAGTGCCCATCTGCAACCATGTGCACTTGTGTCTGGGTTACGTGGGACCTGGAGAGTCGAACATGGGTCCTTAGGCTTCATAGGAAGCACCTTAAGTGCTAAATCATCTCTGCAGCCCACATAGACCTTTTTATTCTCTCTCTCTCTCTCTCTCTTTTTTTTTTTTTTTTTTTTTTTTTTATTAAGGTAGAGTCACACTAGCTCAGGCTGACCTGGAATTCACTATGCAGTCTCAGGGTGGCCTTGAACTTACAGTGATCCTCACCTCTACCTCCTGAATGCTCATATTAAAGGCATGTGCTACCATGTCTGCCCATAACCCATTTAAAAAAAAGTTTATTAATTAATTTGTTTATTAGAGACAAAGAAAGGAGAGAGAGAGAAAGAGAGAAAGAGTGAGAATGGGCACACCAGGGCCTCTAGCTACTGCAGATGAACTCCAGACACATGTGCCACCATGTGCATCTAGCTTATGTGGGACCTGGAGAATCAAACTGGGGTCCTTAGGCTTCACAGGCATGTGCTTTAACCACTAAGCCATCTTTCCAGCCCCCATAGCCCAGTTTTAATTGGTTGTTTGATTTCTTTCTTTCTTCTTCTTCTGTGTGTGTGTGTGTGTGTGTGTGTTTGAGGTAGGGTCTTGTTCTAGCCCAGGTTGACCTGGAATTTACTCGGTAGTCTCAGGGTGGCCTCGAACTCATGGCAATCCTTCTACCTCTGTCTCCCAAGAATCAAACTGGGGTCCTTGGGCTTCATAGGCATGTGCTTTAACCACTAAGCCATCTTTCCAGCCCCCATAGCCCAATTTTAATTGGTTGTTTGATTTCTTTCTTTCTTTTTTTTGTGTGTATGTGTGTGTGTGTTTGAGGTAGGGTCTTATTCTAGCCCAGGTTGACCTGGAATTCACTCGGTAGTCTCAGGGTGGCTTCGAACTCATAGCAATCCTCCTTCCTCTGTCTCCTAAGTGCTAAGATTAAAAGTGTGTGCCACCACAAGTCCATTTATATAGTGTTATTACATTTATCGATTTGCATATGTTGAACCATCCCTGCACCTCTGGGATAAAGACTACTTGGTCAGGGTGGATGATCTTTCTGATATATTCTTGTATTCTGTTTGCCAATATTTTGTTGAGAATTTTTGCGTCTATGTTCATGAAGAAGATTGGTCTTTAATTTTGTGTGTGTGTGTGTGTGTGTGTGTGTGTGTGTGTGTGTACGCTGTCTTTGTCTAGTTTTGGTATCAGGGTGATGCTGGCTTCATAGAAAGAGTTTGGTAGAATTCCTTCCTTTTCTATTTTATGGAAAAGTTTGAGAAGCAGTGGTGTTAGTTCTTCCATGAAGGTCTGGTAAAATTCACCAGTGAGTCCATCTGGGCCTGGGCTTTTTTTAGTTGGGAGTTACTTTATAGTGCTGGCCAAATTTAAAGCTTGCAGTGTTCACTGTTGAGTATTTTCACTGGTGTTTTCTCTCCCATTGAACTGCATGCAACATAGCTTTTTCCAGCTTTCTGTCAGCTGGTCCACATGGAGGAGGCTTTCAGCTCAGCTCCAGCAGGATTTCTCAGTGACCTTGCAGCCCAAATATGTGGAGTCTTCAGCAATAGGGACTTACCATCTACTTCTGGTGGGAAACCAAGGGCCTCGGCAATGGCCTATAATGTTTTGGGGGTATCTGTGACCTCCCTGGCCAACAACTCACTGGAAGGTATCCCATCCCTGGCTTCTAAGTGTTCTGTTGTCCAGAAAAGTAGGTTTCCATATGACTTATTTATGTCCTCTTAGATTTTGATTAGCCCTCCTTCCACCTTTCCTTTACTTAATCTCTTTCCCTGACCTCCCTTAGGCCTTTTCACCCCATTAATCTGTTCTTCTAATTACATATATACAATACCATCCTATTATGCCCCCTCCCTCCCTTTCTATTCCCTTTCTATCTCCTTTCTGGCTTACTGGCTTCTGCTACTGAGTTTTATTTTTACTCACATAAAAGTCCAATCATTTGTAGCTAGGATCCACATATGAGAGAGAACATGTGACATTTGGCTTTCTGGGCCTAAGTATAATCCTTTCCAGATCCATCCATTTTCCAGCAAATTTCATAACTTCATTTTCCTTTACCAGTGAGTAGAACTCCATTGTGGAAATGTGCCACATCTTCATTATCCACTCATCAGTTGAGGGTCATCTATCTTATATATCCCCAGGTTGGCCTCAGACTTCCTACATAGTCACCTTGAATTTCTGATCTCCAGAGAGAGGCATGTGCATGTGCATCTGGTTTTATGTGGGTGATTGGGGAATCAAACTATGGATCCTGGAGAAAGAAACTGGCTCCTAACCACTGAACCATCTCTCCAGCCCTGTTTTTTTTATTTATTAATTAATTCATTTATTTATTTATTTTGGTTTTTCAAGGTGGGTCTAGCTCTGGCCATGCTGACTTGAATTCACTATGTAGTCTCAGGTGGCACTTGAACTCATGGTGATCCTCCCTGCGTCTGCCTCACAGTGCTGGGATTAAGCGTGCACCACCATGCCTGTATTTCTTTTTCTTTATGTGTGAGATAATGAGAGCAAGAGCAAAGTAAGAGAGAATCGGGGCACTGGGGCCTCTAGCCACTGTCCGAAGTTCAGATGCGTGTGCCACCTTAAGACTCATACACAACAGGGTTCATATCCCCTTATGCACTGACCAATGTTCATTATATGTGGTGTGACTTTGTTGATCCTATAATCCCCTACTCACTGAATGGGTTGCATTTTTGTTTATCTGTTTTGAGAAATATTAACCCTTTCCTGGTGTGGTGGCCAATGCCTTTTATCCTATCACTTGGGAGGCAGAGGTAGGAGGATTGCTGTGAATTCAAGGCTAGCCTGAAGCTATAGAATTCCAGGTCAGCCTGGGCTAGCATGAGATCCTACCATGAAAAAAAAAATAGAATAAGAATAATATGAACCCTTAGCTGATTTTGTTTTTTCATGGTAGAGTCTCTCTCTATCCCAGCCTGACCTAGATTTCACTACTTCTGCCTCCCAAATGCTGGGATTAAAGGCATGTGACACCACACCCACCTTCTTAGCTGAACTTTTTATTCTCAATTAAGTAGGACTGTCATAAATAGCTTTTATTATGTTGAGATACATTCCTTCTAGTCCCACTTTCTGTAATACTTTTACCATGAAGGGTTGTTAGATTTTGTTGAATGCCTTTTCTGAATCTATTGAGAAGATCCTGTGATTTTTGTCCTTCAGACCATTTATATGGTATATTACATTTATTGATTTGCATATGTTAAACCATTCCTGCAACTCTGGGATAAAGCCTACTTGGTTGGGGTGAATAACCTTTCTGATATATTCTTGTATTCTATTTGCCAATATTTACTTGAGAATTTTTGCATATATGTTCATGAAGGAGATTGGTCTGTAATTTCTTTTTTTGTTCTATCTTTGTCCAGTTTTGGTATCAGGGTGATGCTGACTTCATTAATCGCATTCTTTTCCTCTTATTATAATGTATTCTCACGGTGGCCTCAAACTCACGGCGATCCTCCTACCTCTGCCTCCCGAGTGCTGGGATTAAAGGCATGTGCCACCATGCCCAGTTTTGACTTAGGAGATTTTTTTAAATTACTGTTTCAATCTAATTATTTCCTATAGATCTGTTTAAATTCCTAGTCTTATCTAGGTCAATCATGTACACCCAGAAATCCATGGGTTTCTTTTAGATTGTCCAATTGTTTGGAGTACAGATTTTTAAAGTATATCTTTATGATTTTTTTGAATTTCATTGGTATCTGTTGTAATGTATCCATGTCTGTCCCTAATTTTTCATTAATTTGGGTCTTCTTTTTCATTTAGTTTGTGTAATGGTTTGTCCATATTTATGTTTTCAAAAATGCATCTCCTTATTTCATTGATTTTTTAAATTTGTTTTGTTTCTACTTAATTAATTTGGCCCTGATCTTACTTATTTCTTCTTACCCACTTTTTTGAAATTGGGTTTTTTCTTGTTTTTCCAAGCCCTTTAGCTGTATCAATATTTTTTTTTCATTTGGAATCTCTCTGATTTTTTAATGTGAGCACTTAGAACTCTACATTTCCTGCTTACAACTTCCTTCATCATATCCCATATATTTTAGTATGTTGTGTTCTCATTTTCATTCAATTCTAGGAATTTTTTATTTCCTATTTTACTTATTCAGTGATTCATTCATTATTCAATAGTGTGTTCTTTAATATCTCAGAATTTTTGTATTTTCTGTAGTTTTTCTTATTATTTTCTAGTTTTTTTGCATTGTGGTTTGATAAAATACAAAGAGTTATTTCAATTTACTAAAGTTGTGGAGACTTGCCTTGAGTCTTGTAATAGTTTGAATAAATGCTCCCATTAAATTGAGGAGTTTATTAAAACTTCTTGGATTTCCAGCCATCTGACTGGAGGAGGTGTCACTGGGCAGATCTTAGGGTCCAGCCTTAAGATGTGGTGGTGGATTTGGAATTCCAGTCTAAAGATACACAGTGTCTGAGTTCTGCCTGGAGTTCCTGAAGTGTGTTGTGTGGTGTGGCTTTTGGGGTTTTTGCCTTGTGGCTACTCTCTCTCTCTGCTTGGTCCTGTGAAAAAGGTCCAGCTTCTTCTGCCATTATGGAACTGCCTCTGGATCTGTAGGCTTCAATAAATATCCCTTCTTCCATAACTGTGCCTCGTTTAGAAAATCACCTCAAGCGACCTAAAGCTGTCTACCACAATTCCTAATAGATGATCCATCTTAGAATAACTCCCATGGAGTGCTGAGAACAATGTGTATTCTGTAGATTTTGCTGGAATGTTCTGTACACATCTGTTGGGTCTGGTTATGATATTTTTTGCTCAAATGTTTGTTTATTTTTTGTCAGGATGACCTGTCTATTGGAAGGAGTGGTGTGTTGAAATCACCTAATATAACTGTGTGATGAATCTATGACTTGGGTGTCTAGTAGCATTGTAGAAAGTTGCTGTCCCTGTGTTTAGTGCAATCAATATGAAGTCTCATCCTTTATCTTGTCTGACTGATTTTATTTTGAAGGCTATTTTTAATATATTAAATATCTGTTTTTTTTTTTGGTATCTTTTTACCATAAAATATTGTCTTTGATAGCCAACTGAGTTCTTAAGACAAAAAAAGCATTAAATCCTATCTTCTGATCTTAATCTATGTTTTTGATTGGAGAATTAATCTATGTTTTTTGATTGAGGAATTGAGACTACTAATATTCAGCCCCCATTGGTCCCATTTGAAAATTATGTTGTTTGATTTTTTATTTTCCCTTCTCTAAATTTCTTTTGTGTAAGTTTGGTGTTTTATTGGTTTTCATTTGCTTTTCAACTTATTCTCACCTTGCTCAGGCTGACCTGGAATTATTTTTGTAGTCTCAAATATTTTTTTTCATTAAAAAGATTTTTTATCTGACTCCCAAGTGCTTTAATTGTAATCAAATATCCCATGGTACTTCCCTCCCTCCCCCACTTTCCCCTTTGAAATTTCACTCTCCATCATATCCCCTCCCCCTCTCAATCAGTCTGTATTTTCAGTTTGATGTCATGATTTTTTCCTCCTATTATGATGGTCTTGTGTAGGTAGTGTCAGGCACTGTGAGGTCATGGATATCCAAGCCATTTTATGTCTGGAGGAGCACATTGTAAGGAGTCCTACTCTTCCTTTGGCTCTTACATTCTATCCGCCCCCTCTTCCACAGTGGACCCTGAGCCTTGAGAGATGGGTTTGAGATGTTTCAATGCTGAGCACTCTTCTGTCCTTTCTTCTTAGCACCATGGTGCCTTCTGAGTAATCCCAAAGTCACCACCATCTGAAAAGAGAAGCTTCTCTAAACAAAAGTGAGAGTAGCATTAATATGTAGGTGTGGACATTAAGAGAAGTACTTACTGGGCAGTTTGGTGAGCATAGAATATACATTTAGCATGACACCAGTAGACGTTACACCCCTAGGGCTCATGACTACCTGTGTTGTAGGTTTTCAGTTCAGGATGTATTCCCTCCCATGGAGTGGGCCTCCAGTCCAATTAGAGAGCGGTTGGTTTCCCCCATAACAGACATGCCACTATTGCACCCGTTGGCTCATTTGGCATGGCTGGACAAATTTAAAGCTTGCAGTGTTCACTGTTGAGTACCTTCACTGGTGTTTTCTCTTTTCCATTGAACTGCATGCAGTGTAGCTTTTTCCAACTTTCTGTCGGCTGCTCCACATGGAGGAGGATTTCAGCTCAGCTCCAGCAGAATTTCTCAGTGACCTTGTAGCCCAAGTATGTGGAGTCTTCAGCAATAAGGACTTACCATCTATTCCTGGTGAGAGACCAAGGGCCTCGGCAATGTCCTGTAGTGTTTTGGGTGTATCTGTGACCTCCCTGGCCAACAACTCACTGGAAGGTATCCCATCCCTGGCACTGAAAATTTTCTAGTAACAATCTATGGCTTCTGAGTGTTCCACTGTCCAGAAAAGTACATTTCCATAAGACTTATATATATCCTCTTAGACTTTGATTAGCCCTCCCTCCACTTTTCCTTTACTCAATCTCTTCCCCTGACCTCACTTAAGCTTTTTCACCCCATTAATCTGTTCTTCTACACACACACACACACACACACACACACACACACACATTATATATATATATATAACCATCCTATTAAGTCCCCCTTCCCTCCCTTTCTATTCCCTTTATATCCCCGTTCTAGCTTACTGGCTTCTGCTACTGAGTTTTATTTTTACTCACATAGAAGTCCAATCATTTGTAGCTAGGATCCACATATGAGAGAGAATATGTGACATTTGGCTTTCTCTGGGCCTAAGTATAATCCTTTCCAGATCCATCCATTTTCCAGCAAATTTCTTAACTTCATTTTCCTTTACCAGTGAGTAGAACTCCATTGTGGAAATGTGCCACATCTTCATTATCCACTCATCAGTTGAGGGTCATCTAGGCTGGTTCGGTGGCCTCGAACTCTCGGCGATCCTCCTACCTCTGCCTCCTGAGTGCTGCATCCTCAAGACAAAGAAGGTGAAACATATGTGTCACCTGGCCACAGATGACATGGGGGTCACAGAGAGTCCATTGGGCTGTTCCCAAAGTCCCTGACCATCAATGGATGTCTCTCCCACGGCACTTTTATCAACGCTTTAAACCTCTGGTCTCTTGGCTCCATAACCTCAGGATTTGTGCTCTGGGTGGACCTCAAGGTCCCATGTCTGAGTGGGTTTTATTTGTCTCGTTATTTTGTGGAATAGGCTGTTACTGCCGCTGCTGACACTGTGGAGCAAAAATTACACCTTTCCAGGATGTTGTTAGAGTGGCCAGAAAACATTGAAAGGGAGTAGGCCATTAGGGTGACCGGGCCCCTGAAAGTAAAACAGACAGGAAAATCTGCACTTGCTACAGATCAAAGGATGATCTGGATTCTTATCTCTTGCCTAGTTCTCTAGACCTGTTTTTCCATAAGCAATCTTGGGAGGGAGGTCTTTACACTGTGGTTGGTCAAGCTTAGACCTCAGAACTTGGCTAGCCTCTTCCTGAGTCAGCCTAGCCCGAACCAATCAGCTGTCCCTCTGGTTCACCTGAGCAGGAAGGCAAGGCCCATCTCCATAAGGTTATAAATACATTTGCATGGGGAGGGCACGCTCTCTGCTGGGCCTGGGCTAAGCCAAGAGGAGAGCCCCCTTACTCTCTGCATGGACTCTTTATCCCCTCCAGCTCCCCACATGGCAGGGACTCTTTGAACTTTCTGTTCTCTCTTTTCTTTCCCAGGCCCTCCATGTGGGATCTCTAGTCACGTGGGTGCCTTTCCTTGGCTCTGTACTTCCCTCAATAAATATAATAACTTAATAATTATCCTTCTCAGTCATTTTTTTGTTTGTTTGTTTTTCGAGGTAGGGTCTCACTCTGGCCCAGGCTGACCTGGAATTCACTATGTAGTCTCAGGGTGGCCTTGAACTCACGGCAATCCTCCTACCTCTGCCTCCCGAGTGCTGGGATTAAAGGCGTGCGCCACCACGCCCGGCTTTTCTCAGTCATTTTTATTCAATTCTTTGATTAAAATTAGAAATGCACCCCGGGCTTGGGGTTCAAGGACTTTCCTGGTTCCTGAGTACCCTCTTATAAGATGACACGGTAGAGAAAGCAATTCATAGCTATGCTTATGCTTTCATGGCAGAGCTGTGACTACTGCACCAGACAGATCCAAGTCCAAGTTTAGAGGCCAGTGGGAGCCAAAGGGTTGCTTCGTAGGGTCTCCTTGGGCACCCATCTGGGCACAGGAGCCTCAGGTTTCCACCCGAGCCAGTGCCAAGCTCCAAGATAGCAAACCCCAAACTTCCCTTCCCTTCTCTGTCTCTATTTTTTACTATCTCACTCATTCATTCTTTTGTTATTTTTTTTTCTGTGCATTTATTCATGAAAGATTAAGGACCCAAGGACACAGCATTGGCAAATCTGTCAGAGTTTGCCCCGAAGGGCAGCGCTTCTGTTTGCTTTCTTTTATCTTCAAAATAAATTCCTTTAAAAGCAGCAAGGCAATAAAACAGCTACCATATAACCCAGCCATTCCACCCGTAGTATATTCCCAAGAGCTGTGGAAATACGGCAGTGTATATATATGTCCCTGGCACACTTGGAGTTCCCACAGCCAGACCACCGTGGCTGCTTGTGTTAACTTTTTTTTTTTTTTTTGGTTTTTGCAAGGTAGGGTCTCACTCTGGTCCAGGCTGACCTGGAATTAACTATGTAGTCTCAGGGTGGCCTTGAACTCTCGGCGATCCTCCTACCTCTGCCTCCTGAGTGCTGGGATTAAAGGCGTGCGCCACCACGCCCGGCTGCTTGTGTTAACTTTTAAAAAAATTATTTGCAAGCAGAGAGAGACAGACAAAAAGAGAGAAAGAGAGAGAGTGTGTGTGTGAGAGGGAGAGAGAGAGGGAGAATGGGCACGCCAGGGCCTTTAGCCACTGAAAAAGAATTACAGATGCAATGTGCCACTTTGTGCATCTGGCTTTACACGGGTACTGGGGACTTGATCCTGGGTCATTAGGCCAAGCAGGCAAGCCCCTTAACTGCTGTGCCATCTCTCCAGTCCTGTGTTAATTTTTCATGTTGTGACAAAATACCTGAGCCAAACAACTACACAGTGGAAAGGTTTGTGTTGGTTCGTGGTTTTGGAGGTTACTCTACCCCGACTGGCTCTATTTCTTTTAGGCCTGCAACACTGTGGAAACATCACAGCAGAGGGCATGGCAGAGGGAAGTCATCACTCAGTATGGCCGGGAATCACCCTCCCTCCACTTCTCTTATTTCTCTCCCACTCCTACTTAACCCCTGCTTTTTCCCACCTCATTCCTCTTTTACTGTGATGTCTTTGTGTGTGTGTGTGTGTGTGTGTCCCTCTGAGATTAATTAGGGCTGCTTGGCCAGGTGTGGTGGAGCACGCCTTTAATCCCAGCACTCAGGAGGCAGAGGTAGGAGGATCACCATGAGTTCAAGGCCACCCTGAGACTAAATAGTGAATTCCAGGTCAGCCTGGGCTAGAGCAAGACCCTACCTCAAAAAAAAAAAAAAAAAAAAAAAAAAAATCAGAGCTGCTTGCATGAACCTGGGCGGGGCGTTATTTACTTGAGAATGGGCAACTGACCATTGCCACACCACTGAAAAACATGGCTTCCCCTCGCAGCAACCATAAATGTCCACTCCTCTGGGAGAAGTGGTGTCTCAAGACCCTTGATGGAATGTTTACAGGCTCAATTTTATTTTTTATTTTTTTTTTTTTGAGAGAGAGAGAGAGAGAGAGAATTGGCATGCCAAGACCTCTAGCCACTGCAACTGAACACCACACGTGTGTGCCATCTTGTGCACATATGCAACCTTGCCCACTTGCATCACCTTGTGTGTCTGGCTTATGTGGGACCTGGAGAATCGAACATGGGTCGTTCACAGGCAAACGCCTTAACCTCTAAGTCATCTCTCCAGCCCTATAGGCTCAATTTTGTTCAGGAGACCACAGCTGCTGTGAGTTTATTAATCTCACAGCCTTGTTGGGCCCAGAAGCTAGCATTACATAGCCCTCCCCACCTCTCCCATCTAACAGCGCTGACATTGTTTCTGCCCCTCTTCTCTGATGTTTCTGAGTCTGGGAGGGGTGACACAGATGTCTCATTTAGCGTCGCGCACTCAGCAGTCACTTATTCTCAGCACTTTGACCAGTTATGAGTCTCTGCATTATCCACAGTCCATTGCTAACAGAAGTTCTGCTGGCCAAAGCTGAGAGCGGCCCTAGTGTATGGGCACAAACATAAATATTTAGAAGGCATAAGCGGACATTTCTTTACATCTCCCCAACCCAGAACACTTGACATGCAAACTGTAACCCAGCCTATCGATGGAATGATGCCCAAGCAGAGAGAGATCTATCCACAGAGTGGAAGATTTCGTGTTAGTAGAGAAGACTGAAGGCTGACACGTGCTCTCAAGTACAGGAACCTCAACAGTATGACATGCCAGGCTACAGAAGGCAGTCGTGAAAGGCTGTTATTTTGTATGGCCCATCAACATGACATGCCCGGAAGGGACAAACCCACAGAGACAAAAATGGTCGTGAAGGGCTGAGGGTGCTGTGGAGGAATGGTAAAAGGTACAGGGGATCTCTGTGGGCTGATGGAAATGTAATGTTGGCCGTGGTGACAGACGCACGTGTCTGTAACTGTGCTAAATGTCATCAAATTGTCCCTTCAAGTGGATGAATCATGCTCCATATGATTTCCATTTTAATAAAACCATTGAGAAGTAGCAGTGCCTACCTTCAGAGAGTTGTTAAGAGGGATAGTTATTTTCTGTAAAATATTGAAAATAGTACTTGGCATATGCTAAATGTTCAATAAATGTTAGCTATTTAAAAATGATAAATTCATGCCTGTAGCTCCAGCTACTTGAGAGGCTGAGGCCGGAGGATTGATTTAGCTTGGGAGGTGGAGGCCAAGCTGGGGAAGCATGTTGAGTCCCTGTCTTAAAAAATGAAATAGAGCCGGGCGTGGTGGTGCATGCTTTTAATCCCAGCACTCAGGAGGCAGAGGTAGGAGGATCGCCGAGAGTTTGAGGCCACCCTGAGACTACATAGTGAATTCCAGGTCAGCCTGGACCAGAGTGAGACCCTACCTCGCAAAACCAAAAAAAAGGCATTTGCCTGCAAAGCCAAGGAACCCAGGTTTGATTCCCCAGAACCCATGTAAGCCAGATGCACAAGGTGACGTGTGCATCTGGAGTTCATGTGCAGAGCGATAGGTCCTAGTGTGCCCGTTCTCTCTCTCCCTTTCTTCTCTCTCTCCCTGTCTCTCAAATAAATATATTTAAAAATGAAATAAAATACCTATAATAAAAATTCCTCTTTTGTCCAAGAAGCTGTGTTTTCCTCGGAGAAGTCAGCTGGACCTGGGCAGAAAGACCATCACAGTCAGCATCCTGACGCCACACCCTCAGCTCTGCACCTTATTTGTTTTTAGATCTGTGTTTCAGATGCAGACATCTATGGCCATGGACTCCAGAAGGGGGTCTCCTCTGCCCCTTTCCCTCCCTCTTCTCTTCCTTCTCTCCTCCTCCCCTCCTCCTTTTGGATGGCATGGATGTGTGTATGTGGTACGCATGCAGGTGTGTGTGCATATTTGTGAGGTTGATGTTGTGTGTATTCTTCAATTTCTCCACCTTATTTATTGAGTCAGAGTCTTTTAAAAAATTTTTTAAAAATTTATTTGCAAGCAGAGAGAGAGAGAGAGAGAGAGCAAGAGCTAGAAGAGAGGCAGACAGAGAGAGAATGGGCACGCCAGGGCCTGTAGCCACTGCAAACTACCTCCAGATGCATGTGCCCCTTGTGCATCTGGCTTACGTGGGTCCTGGAGAATCAAACTGGGATCCTTTGGCTTCACAGGCAAATGCCTTAACCACTAAGCCATTTCTCCAGCCCCAGAGTCTTTTTTTTATTTGAGAGAGACAGAGACAGAGAGGAAGAGGCAGAGATAGAGAATGGGCATGCCAGTGGCCTCTCAGCTGCTGTGAACGAACTCCAGACACATGTGCCCCTCGTGGGCAAGTGTGGCATTGCACGCTTGTGTCACTTTTTCTGTCTGGCTAAACATGGGACCTGGAGAATCTTAGGCTTGGCAGGCAGGCGCCTTAACTGCTAAGCCATCTCTCCAGCCCCGAGTCAGAGTCTTTCACTGAGTCTAGAGCTCTCTGATTTGGCTGTACTAGCTGGCCAGTGAGCCCAGGAATCCTGTCCTGCCTCCCCAGCAGTGGGATGACAGGCACACACCATGTCTGCAGTTCACACGGGTCCTGGGTGTCCCAGCTTGGGCTCTCAGGCTTGCACAGCTAGTATGTTACCCACTGAGCCTTCCCCCAAGGCCCCTCCTCCTTTTTGTTCATCTCATCACCTCTTCCCTCCCTCCTCTTAGCAGCCCAACACCCTCTGATTATACTGTCCTTTAAAAAATTTTAAGATATTTATTTATTTATTAGAGAGGGAGAGAGAGAGATAGACAGTGAGTGAGAGTGGGCACACCAGGGCCTCTAGCCACTGTAAACAAACTCCAGATGCATGCACCACCCTGTGCGTCTGGCTTATGTGGGACCTGGAGAATTGAACCTGGGTCCTTAGGCTTCGCAAACATGCACCTTAACAGCTAAGCCATCTCTCTAGCCCTTTTTTTGTTTGTTTGTTTCTTTGAGGTAGGGTCTCACTCTAGTCCAGGCTGACCTAGAATTCACTATGTAGTCTCAGGGTGGCCTTGAACTCGTGGTGATCCTCCTACCTCTGCCTGGGATTAAAGTGCTGGGATTAAAAGCGTGTACCACCATGCCCAGCCAAAAAAAAATTATTTATTTATTTGCAAGCAGAGAGAAAGAGAAGAGAGAGAGCGAGACAGAATGGGCACGTCAGGGCCTCTAGCCACTGCAAACGAACTCCAGAAGCATGTGTCACTTTGTGCTGTACGTGGGTGCTGGGGAATTGAACCCCAGTCGTTAGGTTTTTACAGGCAGGTACCTTAACCACTGGGCCATCTTGTTTTCCATTCATCTGCCTATCTCAGCCCCTGGCTTCCCTGAATGCCTTCTAAGTCATAGGAGGCTGACAGCAGCAGTCAAACCTGTACTCATGTGCATGCATGCAGGCACACACACAGACACACATGCACACACACAATGCACACACATGCAAACGAACGCCCATCACAGGGACCTCCATTCTTCAGGCCTGAGCCTGTCTGCCCCCTCCCCCAGATGGCTACTGCCTTGGTAAAGCATGCTTTGGAGCGCAAGAGGCAAATCCATCAATGAAAATTTGCAGGTAACATTAAACTGACAGAATGACTGATAATTTAGGTGATATTAAAACTATTCAACTATTGGGCCTGGAGACATGGCTTAGTGGTTAAGCGCTTGCCTGTGAAGCCTAAGGACCCCGGTTCAAGGCTCAATTCCCCAGGACCCACATAAGCCAGATGTACAAGGTGGCGCATGCATCTGGAGTTCGTTTGCAGTGGCTGGAGGCCCTGATGAGCCCATTCTTGCTCTCTCTGCCTCTTCCTCCGTCTGCCTGTGGCTCTCAAATAAAATAAATAAAAAATAAAATAAAAATAAACAAAAAAATAAAACTATTCAACTATGAGAAAATTAGGAGAATGAAATAACATTGATTTCTGGCAGAGGCAGAGCAATCTAACTGAAAAGGAGGAATTCCGATAGAAAAGAAGAGATCTGGAACTATGGCAGTATGGAGAAGGGAGACTGAATGCCCATCTTGGGTTGAACCGTCCACATTCTTCAAGAACGCACATACCTCAGAGTCAACTGAATCCTCTTGCCCAAGGCTGTGGGAGCAAGAGGACATGGCTCATGGCCTTGTTTGGTGGTTGGTGGTTGTGGTGG
Source organism: Orientallactaga sibirica (assembly GCA_036365145.1). Classification (NCBI taxonomy): domain Eukaryota; kingdom Metazoa; phylum Chordata; class Mammalia; order Rodentia; family Dipodidae; genus Orientallactaga; species Orientallactaga sibirica. The sequence continues at coordinate 2,623,912 of JAEOAD010001990.1, read as the reverse complement.
TTTGATCCAGGTGTCCCCTATAAACTCAGGTGTTCTGACTGCTAGGTTCCCAGCTGATGGAGATTTGGGAATTAACGCCTCCTGGAGGCAGTGTATTGTTAGGGTGGGCGTTATGGGTGTTATAGCCAGTGTCCCCTTGCCCCTTGTCCCCCTGCTCATGCCATCATTTTCCCTGCCATCGTGGAGCTTCCCCTAGAGCCTGTAAGCCAAAAGAAATCCTTGGGCTGGAGAGATGGCTTAGCGGTTAAGGCGCCTGCCTGCTAAGCCTAAGAACACTGGTTCCAATGTCCAGTGGTTCCAATCTCCAGGTCCCACGTTTAGCCAGATGCAAAGTGAGGCAAGGGAGCAATGCTGCACTTGACCACAAGGGGGCGCACGCATCTGGATTTCGTTCACAGCAGCTGAGAGACTGCTGGCGCACCCATTTCTGTCTCCCTCTCTCTCTCTGTCTGTCTCTCTCTCCAAAAATAAATAAATAAAATAATTTAAAAAATTAAAAAAAAAGAAATCCTTTTTTCCCAAAAGCTGCTTTTGGTTGGGTGATTTCTGCCAGCAATGCAAACCTGATTGGGACTGTGGTCCTGGCCATTGGGTGGAGGCTGGGGCTTCAGGCCTCAAGAGAGGCCGGAGACCCAGATATACAGAGTCTGCATCTTATTGGTACAGCTCCATCTACCAGCATTTATGAAGCACCCACTACTATATGCCCTTCACAGAGCTGGGGACATTTTCAAAACATTACTAGGCATTTGTTGTTGGCTGGTACCTCTGATGGGTTAGTAAGTACCCCCACTTTAGAGAGTATTAGCCAGGCTCAGAGAAGTTGAACAAATTGGCCTCGGTCATGCAGCCAGGAAGTAGCAGGGCCAAGGCCTGGTCTCGGAGTGGCTGCCTTCCTCTCCCCTGTGTATGTAGGGGCCGTGTGTGAGGAGTGTGGGTGCAGAGTGTAATGTGGCTGTGTTGCTTTGGGGCAAAACGAGGGGACAGGAAAAGAACCATTTGCTTACTCCACAGAGTGTAAGTCCTCAGATGGGTGTGGGGCAGGTTCTTTTGCAGTGGGTGGTTAGGGTATCTGGATGAGAATGGCCAGGGTCAGCTCCATTGCTGCATGGTGGGTATTGGGGAAATGTGGGCAGCAGGCTAGCTGAGTCTAGCACAAGCTCAGGTGGAACCCCAGACCAGGGTGGTTTGGCCAGGGCCTGCTCTGAGTACCCAGCATGCCTTACAGCCCTCCTCCAACCCATAGACACAGCTCTGGGTCTCTCCCATGGATCCCTGTGCTGGGCTGTCCTGGCTGGTTATCTGGGCTTGTGGTGGCCAGGCTGCACACTCGCAGAGGAGGCGGGCAGCAGCCCCCACCGTCCACTCACGGTACCTTCTGTCTTCCCATGGGCCAGGCCATGGAAGGAATGTTGCCTGCCAGAGAACCCCACTCTGAGAAGCAAAGGTGGAATCAAAGAAGGAAGGGAGGGAGGGAGGGAAAGGGAAGGGAGGAGGAGGTAAGGAAGAAAGGACCGAGAGAGTCCTCTGCACCCAAGAGCTTGACCAGCCTCCCAAGGTGAGGCATCTGTATGGAGACAAGCCTGGGTCCTCCAGAACCCAAACAGAAAGAGCCACAGTGGGTTCAGTGGGCTGAAAGGAGACAGGGAAGTGGGGAGAGCGGGGTAGCCGTGGCTGTGAGAGGGACAGGCGGGGAGGGTATCCCCATCTGAGAGCTGCCCGAGGAGCGCTAATGACAGCTCGATGTCAGAGCTGGCCCCACGGCTCTTGCCTGAGCTGGCATCTCCAGTGGCCCTATGCCAATTAAAAATGAGCCGAGCATATCGTTCGTTAGTTTCTAAATCGTCAAGAATCCAATTAAGGGAGTCTTAGATCCACTTGACCAGTTCTGCCAATTGTCAGTGCTGGAGAAGCGGTGCTGAGAGGAGGCGGCTTCTGCACATAGAAGAGCTTCGTGGCCTGGCCTGGCCTGGCAGGAGGCTGGATTAAATTGGCCTGGGAGGGTAGATTCATGGCACCTGTGGGCAAAGACCTTTGCCACCTGGTTGTCTGAGTGTGACCCTGTGTGTGAGACAGCCTCTTTCTGCAGGGTATGGGCTGCCCCAGGGAGAAATGGTGAGAAAGTTCTAAAGGTCACTGGTCAGATTTGGCCATCTGGTCTACCCTTCGGTTTACAGTGGAGGAAGAGTCTTCATGTCGCAGCTCCAGGGGCAGAAAAGATCCGAGAGCTCACCTGTATTTATCTTATCCAAGTAACCATTTATTTCCACAGGGAATTGTTTCTTTTCTTTGTGTGTGTGTGTGTGTGTGTGTGTGTGTGTGTGTGTGTGTGTGCAGGTGCACATGTATGTGTGGGTTCGTGTATCTGTGGGGAGGTCAGGGGACTACCCATGTCATCCTCAGTGTTGTCCGTCTCTTTTTGAGACAGAGTCTTTCATTGGCCTGCTACTTGTCAATTAGGCTAGACTGTCTGGCTAGCAAGTCCCATGGGCCATCCTGCCTCCACCTCCCGAGTGCTGGGGTTACAGGTGGGTTCTGACTGACCTATTTCCCTACCCTTGTTTTTTTCCTTTTAAGAATTCTTCCTGGGCAGCTCAGTCTGGCCTTGAGTTCACAGTTCTCCTCCTTCCTTAGCCTTGCCAATGCAGGGATTATAGGTGTGCACCATCATACCTGGTCCCAAGTGACCCTTTGAGGACAAAGGTGGTGTGTCCTTCAGAGTCCTTCACCACAGAGAAGCAGAGTCAGAGTCGTGGTGTGACCTTCCTGAGGCAAGAAAGAAGATTCCTAACGACGGAGGAGGTGCTCCGGGGATAAGGTGTTTGCTGTGCAAGTGTGCGGCCCTGAGTTTGGATCCTGAGGACCTTGTATAATGCTGGCCATGGTGGCACTTGCCTGTAACACCAGCTCGGGGAGGCAGAGACAGGAGGATCGTTTGCAGTGGCTGGAGGCCCTGGTGCACCCATTCTCTATCTCCCTGCCTCTCTCTGTCTCCTAAATAAATAAATAAAATAATTAAAAAGATAATTTAAAAATATAGAAGAGGAATTAGTTGGAAAGAAGAGGGGTTTCAGCAGAGGGGATAAAGGAGGGTGGTGGGAGGGGGTTATCAAGGCACATTGTGTATATGTATGGCAGTTGTTTATAAAAATAAATAAAAAGGGCTGGAGGGTTGGAGAGATGGCTTAGCGGTTAAGGCGCTTGCCTGCGAAGCCTAAGGACCCATGTTTGATGCTCCAGATCCCACATAAGTCAGACGCACAAAGGTGAGGCAAGCGTAAGGGTGCACATGCCCATTAGGTGATGCAAGTGTCTAGAGTTTGATTGCAGTGGCTGAGGCCCTGGTGTGCCAATCCTTTCTCTTTGTCTCTCTCTAAAATTTAAAAAAAAAAAATTTAAGCTGGGTGTGGTGGCGCACACCTTTAATCCCAGCACTCAGGAGGCATTGGTAGGAGGATCACTGTGAGTTCAAGACCACCTTGAGACTCCCTAGTGAATTCCAGGTCAGCCTGAACTAGAGTGAAACCCTACCTCAAAAAACCAACCAACCAACCAAACAAACAAACAAACAAACAAACAAAAAAAACCCCACCATTTAAAAAAGGGTTGTAGAGATGGCTTAGTGGTTAAGGTGCTTGCCTGCAAAGCCTCAGGAGCCAGGTTCAATTCCTCAGTACCCACATAAAGCCAAATGCACAAGGTGGTGCATGCAACTGGAGTTTGTTTACAGTGGCCAGAGGCCCTGGTGTGCCCATTCTCTCTCTCTCTATCTGCCTATTTCTCTCTCTCTCTCAAATAAATAAAATATTTTTAAAAAACTTAAAAATAAGGTGGAGGGCTGGAGAGATGGTTTAGTGGTTAAGGTGCTTGCCTATGAAGCCTAAGGACCCATGTTCAATTCTCCAGATCCCACATAAGCCAGGTGTACAAAAGGTGAGGCAAGTGCAAAGTTATACATGCCCACTAGGTGGCACAATCATCTGAAGTTCAATTGCAGCGGCTGAGTCCCTGGCATGCCAATTCTTTCTCTATCTCTCTGTCTTTCTTTCTAAAGTAAACATAATAATAAGATGGAGAACTAAGCATGGTGGTGCATGCCTATGAACACAGCGCCCAGGAAACTGAAGCAGGATTGTGTGAGTTTGAGTCCAGCCTGAGCTAGAGTAATTTCTGGGTCAGCTTGGGCTAGAGTGAGACCCTGCCTCAAGAAAAAGTAAATATGGAAAGCAACTGGTTTCCATAAGCAAGTGTGTGTGTGTGTGTGTGTGTGTGCGCGCACACACACACACACACACACACACACACTGAGAAGCTAAAACAATGGATGGTAGGATAAGTGCTGAGTTCCTGCTATCCACACAGAATGGGGTCACATTCTCATGAATGCATTTCCTGTTGACCATGGGTGACTGACACCCTAGAAAGTAAACAAGCGGATAGAGGGGCTGCTGCACACACCACTTTGTATGACCAATATCTGCTTATCCATAACATTCAGTAACTGTTACTTCCGTCCACTTTAGCATCCTTTCAGATTCATCCAAGTTGGTAGACACAGGAGTGTCTCCATGTGGTCTCGTCACGTGAGCTGTGGTCCAGGATCCCAGTATGTGCACACACATCAGATCCATCACCGATGCAGTTGCAAGGAGATGACTACTGTGTACACTTTCCTGACACCTGTGTGAGGGTTTCCTCTGCTGACAGCTCTGGTGGGAGGCTGGGTGGCATCCACACAAGAGCTTTTTGCTTTCTGAGGGGTCAGTCACCTATGATCAACCTCGTACGATGCAGTAGACTGCTGGGGAACACATTCATAGAACTTTTATTACAGTTACTATGCCACAGAACCACACCCCAACCCCTCACTGGGGGATTCTAGGCAGGAGCTCTACCACTGAACCACACCCCAACCCCTCACTGGGGGATTCTAGGCAGGAGCTCTACCACTGAGCCACACCCCAACCCCTCACTGGGGGATTCTAGGCAGGTGCTCTACCACTGAACCACACCCCAGCCCCTCACTGGGGGATTCTAGGCAGGAGCTTTACCACTGAGCCACACCCCAGCCCCTCACTGGGGATTCTAGGCAGGTGCTCTACCACTGAGCCACGCCCCAGCCCCTCACTGGGGGATTCTAGGCAGGAGCTCTACCACTGAGCCACACTCCAGCCCCTCACTGGGGGATTCTAGGCAGGAGCTCTACCACTGAGCCACACCCCCAGCCCCTCCCTGGGAGATTCTAGGCAGGAGGTCTACCACTGAGCCACACCCCCATCTCCTCACTGGGGGATTCTAGGCAGGAGCTCTACCACTGAGCCACGCCCCCAGCCCCTCATTGGGGGATTCTAGGCAGGTGCTCTACCACTGAGCCACACCCCAGTCCCTCACTGGGGGATTCTAGGCAAGAGCTCTACCATTGAGCCACACACCAGCCCCTCACTGGGGGATTCTAGGCAGGAGCTCTACTACTGAGCCACGCCCCTAGCCCCTCACTGGGGGATTCTAGGCAAGAGCTCTACCACTGAGCCATGCCCCAGCCCCTCACTGGGGGAGTCTAGGCAGGAGCTCTACCACTGAGCCACACCCCAGTCCCTCACTGGGGGATTCTAGGCAGGAGCTCTACCACTGAGCCACACCCCCAGCCCCTCACTGATGGAGTCTAGGCAGGAGCTCTACCACTGAGCCACACCCCAGCCCCTCACTGGGGGATTCTAGGCAGGAGCTCTACCACTGAGCCACACCCCAGTCCCTCACTGGGGGATTCTAGGCAAGAGCTCTACCACTGAGCCACACCCCAGCCCCTCACTGGGGGATTCTAGGCAGGAGCTCTACCACTGAGCCACACCCCAGCCCCTCACTGGGGGATTGTAAGCAGGTGCTCTACCACTGAGCCACACCCCCAGCCCCTCACTGGGGGATTGTAAGCAGGAGCTCTACCACTGAGCCACACCCCAGCCCTCACTGGAGGATTGTAAGCAGGTGCTTTACCACTGAGCGTCACCCCAACTCTATATAAATAAATCATCACCATAGATATGCATATGTGGGTCAACACATAATACTGTTTAGGGGTTGGTACCTTCTTCATTTCAGGCATCTGCTGGGGGTCTGGGATGTGTACCCCATGAATTAGGAGGAACTCCTGTGCACTACTGTAGGTGGACTTAGAAGCAGGTTTCCTTCACAACTGCACTGCTTTGCAGATGCGTGTCCCCATGGCCCTCAGTTCCCATAAAGGCTTCCTCAGCCACTGGGTGGCTTGTGTTTGCCCGTCTGCTGCTTTGGAATCAGAGGTTTTAATTTAGGGTCCCCGGTTATCCCTGTCGTGGAGCATCCCTTGGTTGGGCCACCCGCCCAGCCCCCTCCCTGGGACCCTCACTTGGCCTCTTCCATCCACCCCTGAGCTCTCCTTTGGGCTGATCGTTTCTTCCTTGATTTGTGGGCGTCTTCTGTAGACCGAGATACTCATCTCTGTTTGGTGATATGTGCTGCAAGCACCCTGCCTGGCCTGTCTCGTGGCTTTGTTGATGGTGTGCTTTGTCATACAGAAATTTCTAATCTTGCTTCACTTGGCCCTATCCATCTTTCCCTTCGTGATTTGTGTCTTTGATGTCGGTGGAAGAAATCTCTCCTTGTCCAAGAATGGCAAAAAGTTTCTTTTGCTGCCTTCTGCATATTCACGTTGATACATGTAGATGTGTGCTGCTTTCAGCCTCCATCGCGGACGTTTCTTTTGTCGGTGGGCAGAGGTTAGCGCAGAGATGCGTGTCTGGCCAGAGCACTGAGAACAGGTGAGTGCTGTGTGCTCAGTTCTAACAGGGCATCCCGCCCCCTGCTCCAGGGCTCAGGGAACATCATGGAAGAGGGCAGAAAGAATGGAAGCATGAGCAGGAGCGCTGTGGGGTGTTGCCTGAGAGGGTGTATGTTAAGACTGTCACAAAAAGTGCCACGGCAGGGGTGCCTTAAACCATAGGCATTTATTCCCACGTGCTGGAATTCCAAAGTCTGACATCATACAGTGGTCAGGAGTCCACATGCAGCTGCCCTCTGGACTCTTTTCCCTGTGTCCTTACAGGGTCCTTCTTCAGTGTCCGAATCTCGCTCTTTCTCTCCATTTTCCTGTGTGTGTGTGTGTGTGTGTGTGTGTGCATGTAGAGGCCAGGTAGCTACCTCAGATAGCTACTTTTTTGGCATGTGTAAGTGTGTGGTATGCATGCATGTATATGTGTATGTGTGTGTATATATATGTGAGTGCATGGGTATATGGAGGCCAGGGGCTAACATTGGGTGTGTCTACCTCGATTGCTTTTCTATCTTATTTATTTATTTATTTATTTATTTATTTATTTATTTATTTATTTATTTAGTCTTTCAAGGTAGGGTCTCACTGTAGCACAGACTGACCTGGAATTCACTATGTAGTCTCAGGGCGGCCTCGAACTCACAGCAATCCTCTTACCTCTGCCTCCCAAGTGCTGGGATTAAAGGCGTACGCCACCATGCCTGGCTCTCTACCTTATTTAAAAAAAATAAAAAACCAGCCGGGCGTGGTGGCGCACGCCTTTAATCCCAGTACTCGGGAGGCAGAGGTAGGAGGATCGCCGAGAGTTCGAGGCCACCCTGAGACTACATAGTTAATTCCAGGTCAGCCTGGACCAGAGTGAGACCCTACCTCAAAAACCAAAAAAAAAAAATAAATAAATAAATAAAAATAAAAATAAATAAAAAACCACATTTTATTATTTATTTGAGAGAAAGAGAGAGAGACACAGAGAGACAGAGATAGAACATGGGCACGCCAGGGCCTCTTTCTGCTGCAAATAAACTCCAGATGCATGTGCCACGTTATGCATCTGGCTTTACATGGGTGCCTGGTCCTTTAGGCTTTGCAAGGAAATATATATATATAAATAAATTTTTATTTATTTATTTGAGAGAGAGAGATACAGAAATAGGCAGGTAGAGAGAGAGAGAGAGAGAGAGAGAGAGAGAATGGGTGCGCCAGGGCCTCCAGCCACTGCAAACGAACTCCAGATGCATGCACCCCCTTGTGCATCTGGCTTACGTGGGTCCTGGAGAATCGAGCCTCGAACCGGGGTCCTTAGGCTTCATAGGCAAGCGTTTAACTGCTAAGCCATCTCTCCAGCCCAGGAAGTGCTTTTAAGTGCTAAGCCATCTCTCCAACTCCTCTACCTTATTTTTTATTTTATTTTATTTATTTTTTTGAGAAAGGGTCTTTCACTAAAACCAGAGCTCACCAATTCGGCTAGATTAGCTGGCCAGCAAGCCCCAGGCACCCTCTTCATCGTCCCCAGTGCAGGGACCCTGGCATGTTCCACTATGACTGGCTTTTACATGGGTGCTGGGGATCCAAACTCAGTCCTCATGTTTATACAGCCAGCACTTCGTCCACTGAGGCATCTCCTCAGCCCTGCCTCCACGTTCCTCAGAGAGCGTCTCTCATTGGCTAGGCCTTCGAGCAGAGAGCCACCCCCCCCCCCAGCCTCCTGTCCAACCCTCAGGGCAGGGATCACAGGAAGTACCGCTTGCCCAGCTTGTCTTTCTTTTTCCAAGTAGAGTCTCACTGTAATCCAGACGGATCTGGAACTTACTCTGTCGCTCCAGGCTGGTCTGGAACTCACGGCGATCCTCCTGTCTCCTAAGTGCTGGGGTCAATGCTCGTGCTTGCAACACAGCACTTTACTGACTATACCATCTCCCCACCCCTTAAAAAATTTTTAACTGATTAATTAATTAGTTTGCAAGGAGAGAGAGAGAGAGAGAGAGAGAGAATGGGGAATGGGCATGCCAGGGCCTCTAGCTGCTGCAAATGTACTCCAGATGCGTGCCCCACTTTGTGTATCCAGCTTTACTTTGATGTTGGGGAATTGAACTCTCGTCGTTAGGCTCTGTAGCAAGCGCCCCAACCCCTGAGCCATCTTTCCAGACCTCTCCTTGAACTTTTGATCCTCCTGCTTCAGCCTCCCAAAGTGCTGGTATTGCAGGTGTGTGCCACCAGGCTGTTTAATCTCTTCAAAAGTATAGATTTAAAAAAATTTTTTTAAATTTATTTTTGGAGAGAGAGACAGAGAGAGATAGACAGAGAGGGAGAGGAAGACAGAGATGGGCACCCCAGCAGTGTCTCAGCTGCTGTGAACGAAACCCAGATGTGTGCGCCCCCTTGTGGGCAAGTGCGGCATTGCGCCCTTGTATCACTTTGCATCTGGCTAAACGTGGGACCTGGAGATTGGAACTGCTGGACATTGGAGCCAGCATTCTTAGGCTTAGCAGGCAGGCGCCTTAACCCCTAAGCCATCTCTCCAGCCCTGGTTTTTTTTTCAAGGTAGGGTCACACTCTGGCTCAGGCTGACCTGTAATTCATATGTAGTCTCAGGGTGGCCTTGAACTCATGGCAATCCTCCTATCGCTGCCTCCCGAGTGTTGGGATTAAAGGTGTGTGCCACCATGCCTTCCTTAAAAATATTTTATTAGGCTGGAGAGATGGCTTAGTGGTTGAGGTGCTTACCTACAAAGTCTAGAAACTCTGGTTTGATTCCCTGGTACCCATGTAAAGCCAGATGCACAGGTGGTGCATGTATCTGGAGTTTGTTTGCAGCGGCTAGGAGTCCTGGTGCACCCATTCTCTCTCTCTCTCTATCTTTCTTCTCCCTGTCTCCCTCTGCTTGCAAATAAATAAATAAAGATATAAAAAGTATTTTTTGGGCTGGAGAGATGGTTTAGCAGTTAAGGAGCTTCCCTGTGAAGCCTAAGGACCCATGTTCGACTCTCCAGATCCCACGTGAGCCAGACACACAAAGGTGAGGCAAGCACAAGGTTTCACATACCCACTAGATGGCATAAGCACCTGGAGTTTGATTTCAGTGGCTGAGGCCCTGGCACGCCAATTCTCTCTCTCTCTCCCTCCCTCTGTCTCTCTCTTTCACACATGCACTCATTCTAAAATAAAAAAAAATATGTTATTTATTTATTTGAGAGAGAGAGAGAGAGAGAGAGAGAGAAAGTCAGATATAGAGAATGGATGCACCAGGGCCTCCTGCCACTGTAAATGAACTCCAGACACATATGCCACTTACATGGGTACTGAAGAATCGAACCCAGGCCATCAGGCTTTACAAGCAAGCACCTTTAACTGCTGAACCATCTCTCTAGCCCTTAATCTCTCTCTCTTTTGCTTTGGAGAGAGAGAGAGAGAGAGAGAGAGAGAGAGAAAGAGGCAGAGAGGGAGAGGGAGAGAGAGAGAGAGAGAAAATGGGCACACCAGGACATCCATCCATTGCAAATGAACTCCAGATGCATGCTCCAGTTTGTGCATCTGACTTACATGGGTCCTGGGGAATTGAACCTGGGTCCTTTGGCTTTGCAGGCAAGGGCCTTAACCACTAAGCCATCTCTTTAGCCCTCTCTTTTGCTTTTTTAAGGTAGGGTCTCACTCTAGCCCAGGCTGACCTGAAATTCACTATGTAGTCTCAGGGTGGCCTCAAACTCACAATGATCCTCCTACCTCTGTTTACCGAGTGCTGTGACTAAAGGCGTGCTGGCACCCAGCCTTAATCTCTTTTTATAAGGACCCTAATCAGATAGAATTAGGGCCCCCATGACCTCATTTTCACCTTATCACCTCTCTAAAGGTCTTGTCTCCAGAGGCAGTTGCATTCTGAGGTGACATGAGTTAGATCAGCTTATGAATTTTGGGGGACACAATTCAGCCCGTTACAGGGACGGGGTAGGGATGGAAGGCTCAAGACCTTTGGAGACTTGTTGGCACTGAGCCAGCAGGAGGTCACCGAAATCAGGGAAATCTGAGGTGTGACAACCTGAAAGACAAGCCTCGGGGGCCCTTTGTGGATCAGGAGCCATGGCTTATTTGGTGGTTACCTTATGGCTGCTGGGACGAGACTCCTGACCAGAAAGTCGTTGGAGGAGAGGGTTTATTTCAAGTTTACAGTTTTATTTATTTATTTATATTTATTTATTTATTTATTTGAGAGAGAGAGAAAGAAAGAAAGAGGCAAATAGAGAGGGAGAGAATGGGCGTGCCAGGGCATCCAGCTGCTGCAAACCAACTCCAGATGCACGCACCACCATGTGCATCTGGCTTACGTGGGTCCTGGGGAATCGACCCTGGTCCTTTGACTTTGCAGGCAAGTGCCTTAACCGCGAAGCCATCCCTCCAGCCCTCAAGCTTACAGTTTTGAGGGCAAGTTTCATCTTGGCAGGGAAAGGACGGCAGGAGCAGGATCTTGTCGCATATCTGGGTGGCAGTGCCCCCAGACACACCTCCTCCAGCAAGTCTCCGCCTCCCAAATTGCCAACAGCTGGAAATCACGTATGAGGCTCAGTCACAAACACTCAAGGCTATGGAGGACATTACATTCCAATGACCACACTGACCACTGGGAGGACGCGCCAGAAGCAGCAGAGTCAATAACCACTTCTGCCATACACACACTAGGGGCTCAGATCCTACTGTTTAGGGAGACGGGGGGGGGCCAGGCCACATTGTGGATACTTTGGAGAAACAGGGGTGGGCCTTCCGGCCTTCCTGAGAGCCCTCCCTACATTCTCATCACTCTGACACTGACCTGGCCTGGCCAGGAGCCTGTGTCTCCTGCTTCCCTTGAAAGTGACACGTTCCTCCAACTTTGGGACCTACAAAACCAAGGACCCAACCGGGCGTGGTGGCGCACGCAGAGGTAGGAGGATCGCCGTGAGTTCAAGGCCACCCCAAGATTGCATAGTGAATTCCAGGTCAGCCTGGACCAGAGTGAGACCCTACCTCGAAAAACAAAAAAACAAAACAAAACAAAACAAAAAAAAAACCCCCAAAACCCAAGGACGACCAAGCCCCTCCACATCATAAGCCGTACCCTCCTCACCCAGAAACCTGACACCCAGAGCTAGGGGCCTGCTCATGGGCAATCAGGAAGGTGAGGGTGCCTGAGCGGGTTCTAGGGCAGAGACCCATCTCAAAGAAACAAAGAAGGGAAGGAGCGGAAAGAGAGTAGATGAGGAGAGAGACAGAGGAGGAAAGAGGATGGAAGAGGGCTGGCTGCCTGCTAGCTCTCTTCTGCCTCCTACAAGGGGGTCTTCAGCTGAGGTCTATGGCCAGGGAAGGTGCTGGGAGGGCAGAAGGGAAAATGGGGGTCCTCAGGCCTCGGGAGAGGGTGTGGGATTAAGCCTTGGAAGGGGGGCTGCAGTCCCGGTGTGCTGCTGCTAGTCTGAAGTCAGCTGGGGTAGGCAGAAATCCCCTCCTCCAGCCGCAGCTCAGAGGCTCAAGCCTCACCCTGGACCACGCTGTCACTTACTCCGGCTGTCCTCCCCCAGCTCATAGGGGCCAAGGCCACCTGCCAACCTGTTGGGATTAGACAGAGAGATGGGACTGGCTGCTCTAAGGCCGGCTGAGCCCCTGGGCATTAGGCATCGCCTACTGACCTTGAGGAGTGCCATGAAGGTGTCTGGGAGGGGGGAGGCGGTAGAGGGGAGGCGTGCCTGATCCAGGCCAAGGACCCTTTTCTCATTCAGGTTTTAATGCTGCTGCTGTGCTTTCTTCCCCACTTTCTCCTTTCTTCTTCCTCCTCCTCCTCTTCCTCTCCCTCCTCCTTTTCTGTCTGTTCCCCGACTCCTGCCAAGGTAGGATTTCACTCCAGCCCCGGGTGACCTGGAATTCACTATGTACTCTCAGGGTGGCCTTGAACTCATGGTGGCGATCCTTCTACCTCTGCGTCCCCAGTGCTGGGATTAAAGGTGTGCGCCACCACACCAGGTTTCTTTTCATTTATTTATTTATTTATTTATTTATTTATTTATTTATTTATTTATTTGAGAGAGAGAGAGAGAGAATGACAGACAGAATGGGCGCACCAGGGCCTTCAGCCACTGCAACTGAACTCCAGATGCGTGTGCCACCTTGTACATCTGGCTTACGTGGGTCCTGCGGAATGGAACCTGGGTCCTTTGGCTTTGCAGGCAAGCTCCTTAACTGCTAAGCCGTCCCTCCAGCCCCTCTTCATTTTTGAGAAGGCCTCACTATGTAGCTCCAGCTGGCTTTAAACACACCATCATCCTTCCTCACCTCCCAAGTGCTCCACTGCGTTTTCTTTTCTTAATTATTGTGGTCAAATAAGTATTGCCTACCTTTCACCACTTCAGTCATTTAACCTGGCAATCCTGTGGCTTGTAGTTCATTTACCAGGTCCCCACACATCTTCCCCCTCCCCCAAAGAAAGTCCACACTCCTAAGGTGAGCGCTTGCTGACCCCCCACCCCCACCGCCACCCCACGCAGCTTTCATCACTCCGTCTCTCTGCTGTTTTGTGTCTGGCTGTTTCTCGGAACAAGTGTCTCCGCTCCATTTCTTCCCGTGGCTGAGAGCTCTTGGGTTGTACTTGTGGGTGGATTGTATTTTACCCATTCATTCACACACAGTGTGCAGCTGGGCCATTCTGCCTTTGTCTATTGTGACTGGTGCTGCTGTGACAACGCATTGTTTGCACCCCTGTGTAATGGCTGGTTTTTTTTTTCTTAAATTTTTGTTTATTTTTATTTATTTATTTATTTATTTGAGAGCGACAGACACACACACAGAGAGAGAGAGAGAGAGAGAGGGAGGGAGAGAGAGAGAGAGAGAGAGAGAGGGAATGGGTGTGCAAGGGCCTCCAGCCACTGCAAATGAAATCCAGAGGCATGCACCACCTTGTGCATCTTGCTTACGTGGGTCCTGGGGAATCAAGCCTTGAACCGGGGACCTTAGATTTCACAAGCAAGCACTTAACCACTAAGCCATCTCTTCAGCCCCAAGCTGTTTTTGTTGTTGTTGTTGTTGTGGTGGTGGTGGTGGTGGTGGTGAGAAAGCACCCGGCAGAAGCTTCTTCAGGGAGAAAGGGTTTATTTTGGTTCACCATTTTGGAGGCTTGGTCCATCACGTCCGGCAAGGCATGGTGGCTGGAACATGTCAGCTGTGGTCAGGGGTACCGTGGTGGCTGGTCATTTTGCCGTAGCAAACAGGAAGCAGAGCGAGCCCAGGGCGGAAGTGGGTCGGACTGTAACTCTCAATGGTCCACCTCCAATGATACACCTCCAGCAACCATGTCTCCCATCCCCAAGGTTCCTCAGCCTCCCGAAAGCTCACCACCGACTGAGGACCACATGTTCAAACTCAGGAGCTTGTGGGGGACATTTCACATTCAAACCATTGCACCCCCTTTCAGTTTCTGGGGCACATACCTAGGAGTGCAGACATGGGAATTCTACATTGTTTTGTTGCACATGCACATGCATGCCCACTACATGCAATAAGACAAACGAACGAATCAATAAATGCAGCTAATTGCTAGGTGTGGTGGCATGCACCGATAGTCCCTGGAACTTGAAGGACTGAAGCAGAGGGGTCACTTGAGTCCAGAAGTTTGAAACCATCCTGAGCAACACAGAGACCCCATTTCCAAAGAAATATTTCCTGCCCTTTAAAAGTTGCTGTAAAATGAAATGAAATAAAATTAAGTGGTTGTGCTGAGAATGCAAGGGTAATACAGAGAGTAAACATTTGTAAATCAGATTTCATTATCCAATAAAGGTCTTGTCTCCAGGAGATTTAAGGACTGCTCACAACTCAAGAGCAAAAGAGACAATGCAATTTAAAAATGAGGGTTGGGGGCTGGAGAGGCGGCTTAGCGGTTAAAGCACTTGCCTGCAAAGCCAAAGGACCTCGGTTCTATTCCCCAGGACCCACATAAGCCAAATGCACAAGGTGGCACATGCATCTGGAGTTCATTTGCAGTGGCTGGAAGCTCTGGTGTGCCCATTCTCTCTATATATCTCTCAAATAAATAAATAAATAAATAAATAAATAAATAAATAAATAAATAAATTTAAAATGCTTTAAAAATGAGGGTTGGAGAGATGGCTTAGTTGTTAAGGCACTTGCCTGCAAAGCCTAAGGTTTCATGTTTGACTCTCCAGGTCCCATGTAAGCCAGACGCACAGTGATGCAAGCATGCAATGTCACAAATGCACCACAAGGGGGCATATGTGTCTTGAGTTCGATTCCAGTGGCTAGAAGCCCTGGCACGCCAATTCTCTCTCCCTCCCTGCCCCCTTGCATAAAAAAGGCCAGTCTGCTGGGCTTGCCTCAAAAAAAAAAAAAAAAAAAGTAAAAATGAGCAAAGCAGTGCATACATCGTGTGGATGTATGTTCACGCATGTGTGGGTGCACTTGTGTGCACATGCAAATGGAGGCCAGAAATGCATCCACTTCTTATGGAGACAGCATCTCTCACTGGCCTGGAAGCTCACCAATTAGGCTAGACTAGCTGAACCAGCAAAGCCCAGGGCTCCTCTTGTCTCTGCTTCCCAAAGGCTCTGATTACATGTTCATGCCACCACACTGGCTTTTCTACATGGCATCAAACTCAGATCCTTATGGTGGCAAGGCAGGCACCTTACTAACTGGGGTATTTAACCAATCGCATACTGTTTTATTTACTGTCGTTTCACAGTACGTCCTGGTGGGTGTGCCAACCTCATTCCTTTTCAAGGTCGTTTTGGCTATCTGTATCTTTTGTTCTTGGTTGGGTCTGATGAGGGTCTTGCAGGGCTTCTACTGGCTCACGCTCTGGGCAGCATCTGGTAGAGGCAGAGTGGTTTGGATTCTTTTCCTTCTGATGCTGGTCTTTTTAGGGTCCTGCTTTTCTCTGCCACACAGCCACTTCTCATCGACTCTTTATCCTCCCCTCTAGTCACTGAGTCTCGTGCACAGCTGCCCCAATTTCTTGGGGCCAGCAAATATCACTGTGTTCCCCAGAGTCCACAGCTCAGCAGGGTTGTGAAGGTCCTAAGGCTTTGATCACATGTCCCCATTATAATCCTGACTTTGGTCTATAATATATATACTGCTGCGAGTTTCCACATATCCATCTATCATCCGTCCATCATCAATCCATCTATCCCACCTCCCCATCATCCATCCACCCATTCATCTACTCAACTATCCATCTACCCACCTATCCATCATCCATCTACCTACCTACCACCCATCCATCATTTACCCACCCACGACTCATCCATGTATCCAATCACCTACCCATCTATCATCTACCCATCCACCACCCACCCATCTATCCACTTACCCACCCACCCATCCATCTAGTATTCATCCATTCATCCTTCCATCCACCAACTCACTCATCCATATACCACCTGTCTATTTAGCCATCCATGCACTCACCACCCACCCATCCATCCACTCATCCATCCATCCATCCACCCATCCATCCACCCATCCACTCATCCATCCATCCACCCACCCACCCATCCACTCATCCATCCATCCATCCACCCACCCACATCCATTCATCCACGCATCCACTCATCCATCCACCCACCCACCCATCCATCCACTCATCCATCCATCCATCCACCCACCCACCCACATCCATTCATCCATGCATCCACTCATCCATCCACCCACCCACCCATCCATCCACTCATCCATCCATCCATCCACCCACCCACCCACATCCATTCATCCAAATATCCACTCATCCATCCATCCACCCACCCACTCATCCATCCATCCATCCACTCATCCATCCATCCATCCATCCACCCACCCATTCATCCATCCATCCACTCACCCACCCATCCATCCATCCATCCACCCACCCACCCACATCCATCCATCCATCCATCCATCCCATCCACCCCTCCATCCATCCATCCATCCATCCACCCACCCACCCATCCATCCATCCATCCATCCATCCATCCATCCATTCATCCATCCACCCACCCACATCCATTCATTCATCCATCCACTCATCCATCCATCCATCCACCCACCCACATCCATTCATTCATCCATCCACTCACCCATCCATCCCACCATCCATCCATCCACCCACCCACCCATCCATCCATCCATCCACCCACCCACATCCATTCATCCAAACATCCACTCATCCATCCACCCGCCCATCCATCCATCCATCCATCCACCCGCCCACCTGTCCATCCATCCATCCATCCATCCATCCATCCATCCACCCACCCACCCATCCATTCATTCATCCATCCACTCATCCATCCATCCATCCACCCACCCACATCCATTCATTCATCCATCCACTCACCCATCCATCCACTCATCCATCCATCCACCCACCCACCCGTCCATCCATCCATCCATCCACTCATCCATCCATCCACCCACCCACCCACATCCATTCATCCAAACATCCACTCATCCATCCATCCACCCACCCACCCACCCACCCATCCATCCATCCATCCATCCACTTTGGCAGGGCTTGGGGGACAGTGGACCCTCCTGTCCACCCAGGCTCCCGCCATTCTGGGCTGTCCTCGGCTCTGTGAAGCAGGTGCAGGTCCCTGCCATAACAGGGGTTTTGATCTCTTTCTTCTCATTGCTCTGTGGTCCTCCACCTGTGGAGTCAGGGCCGCCGGCTGTCACAGGGGGCGGCAGATAGAGCTAAGAACCAATAAATCAACGGAGTCTCCGGGTGAAATTTTAAAACCTCATAGTAGAGGCAATATTCTGAAAGTGTGGACGCTTTCTTTCTTTCTTTTTTTTTTTCTTTTTCTTTTCTTTTCTTTTTCTTTTTTTTTTTTGCAAGAGTGGGTTTTTTTTTTTTGAGAGAGAGAGTGAGAGAGGGAGACAGACAGAGATGGGCACGCCAGCAGCCTCTCAGCTGCTGCAAACGAAATCCAGATGCGTGTGCCCCTTTGAGGTCAGGTGCGGCATTGCCAACGTGGGACCTGGAGATTGGAACCAGTGTTCTTAGGCTTAGGAGGCAGGCGCCTTAACTGCTAAGCCATCTCTCCAGCCCAAGAGTGGGGCTTTTTTTTTGGGGGGGGTTTTCGAGGTAGGGTCTCACTCTGGCCCAGGCTGACCTGGAGTTAACTATGTAGTCTCAGGGTGGCCTTGAACTCACAACGATCCTCCTACCTCTGCCTCCCGAGTGCTGGGATTAAAGGTGTGCGCCACCACGCCCGGCAAGAGTGGGGCTTTTTGAGGAAGAAAAGGGTTTTAGGTGAGAACACAGATTTCATTTGCATAGGCTGTGGTGTGTGGTGGATGCTGCCGGGATCCTTTCTCTTGCCTGAGAGGGGACTGTGGGGGAGGGCAGAGCAGTCTCTGGGAAATCCGATGGGGCGGGGTGGGGTGTGTGTGGAAGTCCCAGTACAGGAGACTTGCCCAGTCTTCAGAGCAGGCCCTGTAGACCCCAGCCTAGTGTTTGTGGGGGAGGAGCCTGCCATTCTGGGCAGTTCAGGGACTGTAGTCCTTGCTGGTGGGCAGGCCTCAAGGTCAGCACAAGAAACTTCTGGGTAGCTGTGGCTGTCTGGCTGCAGGAGCAGAGTGGCAGGACAGTAGAGCGGGGCTGGCGGCAGGATGGGTGGCAACCTCTGGGGCCCCTGCCCTGGCCCTCTATGCCTTTGAGCTGCGGGTCTGCTGGGACAGCACAACCAAGGCAGGGTTTAGGGGCCAGGGAAGCTGCCTGGGGCTTGGGGACCTCTCTGCCCCACTTGAAGCTCTACCAAAGTTCGTGAGGTCCCCTGTCTCTGACTGAGCAGCAGGCTCTCCTCTGGGAGCCCCCTCCCCTCCCCTGTGCTCCCGAGGGATGTACTGAGTGGGTGATGGCCCCTTAGCTCTTCTCTGGCAGTTTCTGTTATGGGCACCCATGAGCCTGGCACGGGGCTGGAGACACAGGCAGGTGCCAGGTCTGCTCGGATCATAAGTGTTCCTGAGGTTAGACCCTTCCTGGCATTGTGGAGCTGTGGGTGAGTCTGTTGGGGAGGGCGTCCTTTCAGAAAAACAGCGGAGGCTGGAGAGATGGTGTGGTTATGTTTTGTTGTCAACCCGATCTGTTTGGGAATCCACAGATATTCCTCATAAGTGGGTCTCCAAGGTTGCTTCCAGGGAGGATTAACTGAAGGGGGAAGTCCTTCCCCCAGAGCAGGTGGCCCCTCTCAGAGGGGGACTTTTTATAAGGAAGCTCTGGTGAAAAGAGCCCTTCCTTCCACTTGGCTGCCAGAGCTGCTTGCTGCCTTCCAGCGTGGATTGAAGACCATCGTAGACTGAAGAGCAGCGTCTCTCCAGGACGCCTCCAGGCCTTCAGAGCTGGATTGGGACTGCTGAGGCCTCCAGCCACGTGGACCAAGCAGCTAGTGGGTTCTTTGACTCTCGGGCCTGCAACCTGCTGTTGTTGGACTGCTGTAAGCTAATCCAATAAATTCCCTTTTAATACAATTCACTCTATCTGTTCTGTTCCTCTAGAGAACCCTGGCTAATACATATGGCTTGTCTGCAAGGCCAAATAGCTTAGATTTGATTCTCTAGGACCCTTATAAGCGAGATGCACAAGGTGGCGCATTCGTCTGGAGTTTGTTTGCAATAGCCCAAGGCCCTGGTGCGCCCATTCTCTCCCTCTCCTCTCTCTCTCATAAATACATAAAAAGAAAAAAAATGAACCATTTAAATTATTTATTTACTTGACAGAGAAAGATGCAGGGGGGAGGGAGAGGATGGGCACACCAGGGCCTCCAGCGACTGCAAAGGAACTCCAGATGCATGCACCACCTTATGCATCTAGTTCATGTGGGTCCTGGGGAATCGAACCTGGGTCCTTAGGCTTCACGGTTAAGCACCTTAACCACTAAGTGATCCCTCCAGCCCCTAGAAAGGAAATTTAAAAAAAGAAAGATAAGCAATGGAATGGTGGACCCTGAGGTAAGAGGATGGTCGTGAGGCCACGGAGCAAGGTTCAGGCTGGAGAGACGACGACTCAGCAGTTAAAAGTGCTGGCTTATGTAAAACCCGCTTCCCCAGTACGCATGTAACGCCAGATGCGCAAAGCGGTGCATTCATCTGTGTTAGGTCGGTCAGGCTTCCACAAAGGAGTCAAGGACAGCAGGATGTCAGAGACATAAGGAAGTGGATTTGCCACATTCCTGGAGAAACTGTCCAGCCATATCCTTTCCTCACCTTCCCCCAACTGAAGAAGCCGATACATCCCACTCTCTGCAAACTCAGGCTGGCTGTGCTCTTCTCCTGTGAGCCAGCCATGGCAGCTCATGCTTTTCCCGAATAAAAGCTTTCATCTTTGCCTCAGAGTGGTTTGTGTGGTCGTGGTCACTCCCTAACCTTACAATCTGGAGTTTGTTCACAGGGCCAGGAGGCTCTGGTGCGCCCATACTTACTCTCTCTCTCTGTCCCCTCATACATAAATAAATAAAATACATATATATTTTTTGGTTTTTCAAGGTAGGGTCTCACTCTAGCTCAGGCTGACCTGGAATTCACTCTGTAGTCTCAGGGTGGCCTTGAACTCACAGCAATCCTCCTACCTCTGCCTCCTGAGTGCTGGGATTAAAGGCGTGCGCCATCACGCCTTGCTAATAAAAATATTTTTAACCCCAAAAAAACCCCAAAGAACAAACAAACAAAAAAGCAAAGAACAAAACAATGCAGCTGAGTGCAGGTGCACACCTGTAATCCCAACATCCGGGAGGAAGTAGCAGGAACATCAGGGCCTTGCGCTCCACCTAGACTGCATGAGACTGTCTCAAATAGGCTCAGCTATCTGTCTGTCTGTCTGTGTGTCTATCCATCCATCTCTAGCTAGCTAGCGAGGTGGCTCAGTGGGTAGAATACTTGACTCATGAGCATGGGGACCTGAGTTTGTTCCCCAGAACTCAAACAAAATGCCAGATGTGGAGGTGCACACCCATAATCCCAGTGCTGCAGGCAGAGACAGGAGGATCCCCGGATCTAGTCTAGCTGACTTGCTAGGCCAGCTGTGTCAAACTGACATTTGAGCTGGGCGTGGTGGGTTCTCCCAGAACTCAATGAGAGGAACCCTGAGACTATCTAGTTAAAGAAGATGACATTTGAGTTGTCCTCTACGTGTATGTGACCTGCACACACACACACACACACACACACACACACACAGGAGGCAGATTTAGAAAAGAAAAGATGGGCTTAAGTCAGGTTTCCTGGACCTGTCATCCCAGATACTCCCTGAGGGAGGGGTTCAGAATCAAAAGGTTAAAGCCTGCCTGGGCTACCGAGTGAGTTCAGAGACAGTCTGGACAACTTAGTGACACCCTGTCTCAAAATAGAAAGTAACGAGAGTGCTGGGGCTTTAACTCAATGGCAAAATACTTGTCTAGCATGCATGAGAACTGAGTTTCAAACCCAGCACTCCAAAAAAAAAAAAAAAAATCATGCCAAATGACAAATGTGGAATTGCAGGACTCTACCATGGCCAATTAACAGGGTTCTGACAGAGGCCAGCCGTCTCAGAAGTTTCTAGACCCATCCATTTGTTCAGAGGTCTGGCTATATAGTCTGTGGCCCCTTGGCCCCATCCCCCACACCTTCATGATTTCTGGGAGTGGAGTGTCTGCAAACTCAAGTTTAAAGAGCTTGCTGGGAACATTGCGTGGTTGGTGTGCTGGTAACGGTCCAAACTCAGCGGCCTCAAGTGTTTATTAAACTGTAAAGTATAAACTGAAGTGCCCAGACACACTTCTTCAAAGGAGTCCCTTACCCTGCAGTTTGCAGGCCTGTCTTGAAGAGTCTCTTGCAGTGAGCAGATACAAGGTACCTTGTAGACTGGCTTGTAGATACATTTTTTAAAAGCTAACTTTAAAGCTGTTACTTTGTATCTGTATCTACACTTAACGGTTCAAACACAAATACAGAAAACAGCTGTGGGAACCAGTTTTCTGTGACTGTGTCACTTCCCTTGTTACTATGACAAAATACCTGATAAGAAGCAATACATTTTGGTTTTTGTTTTTTCGAGGCAGGGTCTTGCCAAAGCCAGGCTGACCTGGAATTCACTATGTAGTCTCAGGGTGGCCTTGAACTCATAGTGATCCTCTACCTCTGCCTCTTGAATGCTGGGATTAAAGGCGTGCGCCAAAACCAAAAAAATTATATTTAAAAAAAAAGAGTATGGATGGTACACCAGGGTCTCTTGCCATGGCAAACTCCAGATGTATATGTCACTTTGTGTGTCTGGCTTTATGTTACTATGACAAAATACCCCTAAGCTGCAGGCTTTATTTTGGTTTTGTTTTTTGAACCCTGGCTGGCAGGCTTTATGTGGGTACTGGGGAATTGAACCCTGGCTGGCAGGCTTTATGTGGGTACTGGGGAGTCTGGCAGGCTTTATGTGGGTACTGGGGAATTGAACCCTGGCTGGCAGTTTATGATCCTCTTGAACCTGGCTGGCAGGCTTTATTGAATGCTGGGATTGAACCCTGGCTGGCAGGCTTTATGTGGGTCAAGAATTGATTTCTGGCAGGCTATATTTAACTGAGAGAGAACCCTGGCTGGCAGGCTTTATGTGGATGGGGAATTGAACCCTGGCTGGCAGGCTTTATGTGGGTACTGGGGAATTGAACCCTGGCTGGCAGGCTTTATGTGGGTACTTTGTGAACCCTGGCTGGCAGGCTTTATGTGGGTACTGGGGAATTGAACCCTGGCTGGCAGGCTTTATGTGGGTACTGGGGAATTGAACCCTGGCTGGCAGGCTTTATGTGGGTACTGGGGAATTGAACCCTGGCTGGCAGGCTTTATGTGGGTACTGGGGAATTGAACCCTGGCTGGCAGGCTTTATGTGGGTACTGGGGAATTGAACCCTGGCTGGCAGGCTTTATGTGGGTATTGGGGAATTGAACCCTGGCTGGCAGGCTTTATGTGGGTACTGGGGAATTGAACCCTGGCTGGCAGCCTTTTCAAGCAAGTGCCTTCAGTTGCTAAGCCACTTTCCCACCACCTGGCAAGAAGCAATTTAAGGGAGAAAGGGTTTGACTTGGCTCACAGTTTGGGACATACAGTCCATCCTGGCGGGGAAGGTGTGGAGGCAGGAGCATGAGGCAGCTGGTCACAGTGGATCACCAGCCAGGAAGCAGAGAGCAGTGAGTGCTGGTGCTCAGCTCTGTTTGTGCTTTAAAAAAATCATTTAATTAATTAATTTATTTGAGAGAGAGGGAGAGAGAGGGAGGGAGAGAGAGAGAGAGGGAGAATTAATGGGTGTGCCAGGGCCTCTAGACACTGCAAACAAAATCTAGATGCATGTACCACCATGTGCATCTGACTTCCGTGGGTCCTGGGGAATCAAACCTGGGTCTTTAGGCTTTGTGGGCAGGTGTCTTAACTGCTAAGCCATCCCTCCAGCCCTGTTTGTCCTTTTTATACAGCCAGGATCCAAGCCCATGGAATGGGTGCTGCCCACAGTTAGGGTGGGTCTTCCCATCTCAATTAGCATAATCAAGGAACTCCAGGATGTTTCTTTTTTCTTGGTGATTCTAAACCCTGTCAAGTTGACGAGATTAACCACCATAGTCCCTGAGACAAAGCACCCAAGGTGATCACTTGGTAAGAGAAAGGTTTACAGGCTCCAGGTTGCCGAGGTCTCAGTCCAGGGTGGCTTGGCTTTGTTGCTTTGGCCCAGAACGTCACGGTGGGGGCCTGTGTGAGAGGAAGCTGCTCACCGCTTGCTGACCAGGAAGCAAAGAGAGACAGGAAGAAGTCAGTGTTCATGCCTGCAGGGGCACGCCTTCCGACGGCCCAACTTCCTCCTACTGGGCCCCACCCTGTCAAGTCTCTACCATCTCCCAGCATCAGGGCCAGGTCTCCAACCCATGGGCCTTCGGGGCCTCTTCAGAACAAAATGACAACAGACAAGACTCAGCTGCCAGCTTGCCTCACTTGCAGCTGCTGTGTTGTGTATCAACCATCTGAACAAAATGGCTTGAACCACATCTGCTTTTGTTACACAGAGATGTGGGCAGGGTTAAGTGGTGAAGGCTTGTCTCTGCCCCGAGAAGCCTCAGCAGGAAGGCTGGATGAGTGCTGGGACTCCACTCCCTAGATGGTGTCCGGGGCTGGCCAGTGGCCCACCCTCCCGTCAGCCTGGACCTCAGCCAGGGCTGTGGCGGGACCTCAGCCCTCTACACAGCCAGAGTGGGGCTGGCCACTCGTGTGAACACCCCACCAGGGCAAGTTAGGGCCCAAGGTGCTTTTAAGACCTATGCTTTGGAACTGAATGCATCCTTTGTGCTATACTTCATGGGGCAGAGTCAAGGGGAGGGAGTTGAATGCTGATGGTGAGGAGACAAAGGCCACAGGAAGAAGAGAGGGGGGCTGGAGAGATGGCTCAGAGGTTAAAGGCACTTGCCTGCAAAGATTGATGGCCTGGGTTTGATTTCCCAGTACCTATGTAAAGCCAGATGCACAAAGTGACACAGGCATCTGGAATTTGTTTGCAGAGGCAAGAGGCCCTGGCATTCCCATTCTCTCTTCCCTGCCTTCTCTTTGTATCTCTCTGCTAGCACATACATACATACATACATACATACATACATACTACATACATACATACATACATACATACTACATACGTACATACATACATACATACATACTACATACATACATACATGACAAGTAGCCCTCAAGTCTAGCAAATTATACATGACCAGTGTGTGTTGTCTCAGCTAATTTCTGGGAGGAGAAATGTGGGGGGCTCAGCCTTGGAGTTTGCCTCAGGGACTCACCTGATGGAGGCTGCAGAGAACTTGTATTCCGAACATGTAAAAAGCGTTTACTGGGCTGGAGAGATGGCTTAGTGGTTAAGGTACATGCCTTTAAAGCCTAAGAACCCAGGTTCGATCCTACAGTACCCATGTAAGCCAGATGCACAAGGTGGCACATGCATCTGGAGTTCGTTTGCAGTGGCTAGAGGCCCTGACATGCCCATTCTCTGTCTAACTGCCCTCCATAACTCAAATAAATAAATAAATAAAATATTTTTAACATTTAAAAAATATTTTATTTATTTAAGAGAGAGAGAGAAAGAGGGAGAGGGGGGGGGGAAGAAAGGGAGAGAGGGAGAGAATGGGCATACCAGGGCTTCTGGCCACTGCAAACGAACTCCAGATGCCTGTGCCCCCTTGTGCGTCTGGCTTACGTGGGTCCAGGAGAATCAAACTGGGAACCTTTGCCTTTGCAGGCAAATGCCTTAACTGCTAAGCCATCTCTGCAGCCCCCAAACAAATATTTTAAAGAAGTGTTTACAACTCAATAACAAGAGACTGAGAACCCGGTTTTTAAAAGCAGTCTACATGTTTAAATAGACCCTTCACCAAAGAAATAGGTGAGCTCACAAAAGACACTCAACATGGAGCCGGGCGTGGTGGCGCATGCCTTTAATCCCAGCACTCGGGAGGCAGAGGTAGGAGGATCGCCGAGAGTTCGAGGCCACCCTGAGACTATATAGTTAATTCCAGGTCAGCCTGGACCAGAGTGAGACCCTGCCTCGCAAACCCCCCCCCTCAAAAAAAAAAGACACTCAACATGGAGCCCAGGTGTCTTCCCAGCACTCAAGAAGCTGAGGCAGGAGGATTGAGAGTTGGAGGCCAGCCTGGGCCACACACTAAGCCCCTATCTCCAAAACAAAGACGAAAGAGCTTAACATGGTTCATCGCCAGGGAAACACGTTAGACGCACAATGAGATGTTACAGTCCTCCTGTTTGAGGGGTTAAAGTTCAAAAGTCTACCAGGTGCAAGTGTTGACAAGGACGTGGGGCCTCTGGAACTCTCCTGTGTGGAATGGCCCACAGGGAGTATACCGTGGTTTGGCCAGTCGGGGTCATTTAACCATTTCTTAAAGAGTTAGACACAAGGGGGACAGATAGAATGGAAGAGCCAAAGGAAGGGTATGACTTCTTACAACGCAACTGCCCAGACGGAAATTGGCCTCGATATCCACGACCTTGCAGTGCCTAGCAATACCTTCACAAGACCCTCAAAATAGAAGAAAAAGATGATGACATCAAATTAAAAGAGAGACTAATGGAGAGAGGGAGGGGATATGATGGAGATTGGAGTTCTAAAGTGGAATGGGGGAGGGGAGGGAAATATCATGTGTTTTTTTTTGTATGTAAGTATAGAAGTTGTCAATAAAAAAAAAATTAAAAAAAAGACACATACCTGAGACCCAACCACCCATTCCTTGGCATCCCATGAGAAAAGCAAGCTCAGGCCACTCAGACTTGAATATTCCTGAGGCTGTTTGCAGACGGGAGGACATGACACCTGCCTGGACTCTTGGATTCCTTTAACTGGAGCATATCAATTACCTAAATAACCTGAATAATTGGGGCTGCTACTTTTGTATCTCTCTTTATCTGTAGGAGGGGAAACCGAGGCTGCAAGAGGCAGGGTGCTGCTGAGGAGCGGCCATCTGGTCAGAGTTCAACTGGGCCCTGTGCTAGTCTCTTACGGCCTCCACCCGCTGTGGTTTGGGGACATTGTCCTCTCCTTCTTTCATCTTGGCTGGGCCACCTCCCGACTACTGTACCTCCATCTCTGACAAGCACGACTGCTTTCCTCTGAGCTGGCTCAGGGCAGTGCTAATTGGGCAGAATGGAGCAGGCTCTCTCCGAACCACCCTGCTAATAAGCACACGTTAACGGAGAGGGAGCTGCCAAAGCCCTTGCTGAGCTGCGCTCAATTAATCCAAAAAGAGTGTCTAAGGGGCTGTCTCTTCAGCAGTCGGCCTTGACAGTGGCACAGGATGGGAGGGATAAGGAGGGCTTCAGGTGGCCACTTTGAAAGTTTGAGCCCTGATTCCCCAGTGAGGAAAGGGAAGGCCCAGTCCCTCTGCAAATGGAGGCGCTGGTCTGTCATGTCCGGTCCTACCCTTTCTTCCCCCAAGTGGCTCAAGTCTAGAGCTGGGGCTTGAGGGTGAGGAAGGGTGGTGGGTGGGACTGGACCTGGAAAGTTGGGCAGGGTGTCTGCTGGGAGTCTGAAAGGTGGTACCCAGTTTCCAGTCTGCTGGAGCAGGGTTGCCTGGCCCAGTGAGGAAAATCTTTATTTTGTTTTGATTTTGAGCACAGTGTCTTGGCATGTATCCCAGGCTGGCCTGGAACTGGAGACCCTCCTGCTTCCACCTCCCGGGTATTGGGTAAAAAGGCTTATTCCACCGTGCTTAGGCAGGCCTGGTCTCTGCTCCTACTGTGTGAAGGAAGACCCTATGTGGCCTTCAGGGCTGGCAGGGGCTTCTTTCTGTGGCCTGAGTGACCTCAAAGAATGGGTAGGATTCCCAGGGCACATGTCCCAAGAAAGAGGCGGGTGTCCATCATTGCCTCCTGTGACGCGTCATATCATCCACACGGCCCAGGACTTTGCAACACCAGCTTGGGTTCAGCGGCTCCTAGAGCTGCTCCTGACTACTGCACCCCATCTCTGATGAGCGGGGCCAGTTCTGGAAGAGCATGTGGCGTGCAGGCAGAGCCCAGGGCTACGGTTAGGCACAGTGGTCATGGGCAGATGTCCGTGCTAGTGGTGGCAAATGGTTTCTTGTCATGGTTTTTGTTGGCAAGCTCCCTCCCTTCCCCACGTTGCTCTGTGAATATTTCTGACTGTCGGTGGCCCTAGATGTCAAAGCTGGGTGATGTCAGGGGCCCAGCACAACAGGGGCCAATCTCTAAGAAAGGACTCTCCAGTGTCAGGTGTTACTGAATGTCCCTCTGCCAGTCCCAGGGACTACTCCTGGGCTTCTCTCCCCACTGTCCTTGAGACCAGTCTCCACATCCGAGGCTCAGGGTGGGAAGTGGATTTGCCGTGGACACACAGCAAAGCCTGAACATCACCTTGACCTTGGTCCTCCACAGCGTTCCCTGCCGCTGTTCTGTACCATGACGACTCCAAACCTGGGGACCCGGCCTGGGCCTTGGGCCATGTGCAGGGGACGCCTTCATGATCAGAGTGGAGAAGGCGAGACAAGGTCTAGAGGTCAGGTCTGCATCCTCCTGTGACCCGGGCTTCACTTGGGGGTCCCTCTGATTCCTTACCTACAAATGGGGCACAGACCCCCTTCCGGAGCTGTGCATAGCATGATGGTGGCAACAGAAGAGCAGGGCTGTGCAACCCCAAACTCCCTGCAACCTCAGTGGGAGGTGTTGATGGAGAACCCCAGCCTTTGTTTTTTTTTTTTTTTTGGCAAACTCATTCTAGCCCCGGGTGGCCTTGAACTCACAGCGATACTCCTAGTGCGTGCAAGGATTAAGCCGTGCACCAGCACACATATCTTGCAGGCTCTGTTGTAAAAGTGGGGGCCCCCTTGTGTTTTCTGGTTGAGTCCTTCAGCCTCAAACCAGCCCAGGCCCCCCTTCCCCGCTCCACCCAATTCTCCAAGTTAACAAGTTCAAGGCCCAATGAGTAAGTAACTAGATTCACAACGTTGATGAAAGAAACTGGAGATATAAATAAATATTCCTGGAGCGATTCCACCTCCTGCAGGCATGAACTTTGAATAATTGAGGAGAATTATGCGGAGGACTCTAATCAAAACTTTTTTTTTCCTCCTTCGTTTGCTAATTACCTCTGGGCTTCATCAGTGTCAAAGTCTAATCAACTCCAGACATCTTAATTGACCCTCGGGAAATGCTGGTGACGGGAGGGCTTTGGTGTCACACGAACAAACGGGGGCTGGGTGCCAGGAAGCCAGGGTCCTGGGCTGCAGCCTGTCCTGGCTGGAGAAGAGGCCGGCCCTGGGGAGCAAGCAGCCAGCTCTGGTCTGGGAAATGAAGCTTTCTTCTGCCCGCAGGTTTCCTTGATGCCGCCTTCCATATCTGCCTTGGCTGACGTTACCTGTGGAGTAGGTGGGACTCAGGTGGGGTTTGCACAGGTGGTCCCAGGGCCAGGATTGACTCCTCACCGAGAAGTAGGGCTGGGTAGCTGGGGTTGCTTGGTTGGGGGATTCTGGATGTCAGCAGGCGGGAGGAGGATCTGATTTCCTTTCCTGGAACAAATATGCACAGGCTGAAAAATCTTTCTCCTAAGAATGCTGGGAATGTGGCTCGGTGGATAAAACGTCTGTCTTTGAGTACCTGAGTTCAAATCTCCAGATCCCAGTGTAAAAGTTGGAAGCCTCAGTGGGCTTTTGTGATCCTAGCTCACCTATGGCAAGATGGGAGGGAGAGATGGGAGAATCTCCTGGAAGCTTGTGGACCAAGTGGTAAAAAATGAGAGACAGGGTCAGCAAGGTGGAATGGGAGGATGGACTTGAAAACTGTCCTTTTTTTTTTTTTTTGGGTTTTTCGAGGTAGGGTCTCACTGTAGCTCAGGCTGACCTGAAATTCACTATGTAGTCTCAGGGTGGCCTTCAACCCACAACGATCTTCCTACCTCTGCCTCCCAAGTGCTGGGATTAAAGGTGTGCGCCACCACGCCCGGCAAAGTTGTCCTTTGACCTTCACATACTTTACACGCAACACACACACACCAAGTAAATGATAAGTAAATAATTTGTTTTTAAAATTTTTAATTATTATTTTATTTATTTTTGGAGAGAGACACAGAGAGAGAGACAGACAGACAGAGAGGGAGAGGAAGACAGATAGAGATGGGCGCACCAGCAGTCTCTCAGCTGCTGTGAACAAAATCCAGATGTGCGCACCCCCTTGTGGGCAAGTGCGGCATTGTGCCCTTGCATCACTTTGCATCTGGCTCAACGTGGGACCTGGAGATTGGAACTGGGTTCTTAGGCTTAGCAGGCAGGCGCCTTAACCGCTAAGCCATCTATCCAGCCCCAATAATTTGTTTTTAAAGAATGCCTGGGAAGGGCTGTAGAGATGGCTTAGCGGTTAAGGCGCCTGCAAAGCCAAAGGACCCCGGTTAGATTCCCCAGGTCCCATATAAGCCAGATGCAAAAGGAGACGCATGCATCTGGAGTTCGTTTGCAGTGGCTGGAGGCCTTGGCGTGCTCATTCGCTCCTTCTCTCTCTGCTTCTTTCTCTCTCTGAAAGAAAGAAAGAAAGAAAGAAAGAAAGAAAGAAAGAAAGAAAGAAAGAAAGAAAGCAGGCAAGCAAGCAAGCAGGCCTGGGAAGAGTCCTTGCAAAGTAAAATCCTGGGAAGGGAGCAGGTTTGGGTGGGTGGGGACCTGTGTGTGTGTGTTGGGCGGGGCAAGGCAAGGGAGTGCTAGGGAGGAGGGGAAGAGACCCTGGCAGGTGGGGTCCTAAGAAGGCTCTGTCTGTCTCTCTCTCTGTCCTCCACCTCCACACTCTGTCAGCATCTTCATGTCGCCTCATCAGTCCCTACCTTCCTGCCTTGCACTGTCTCCATCTGTCTCCCAGGGCTCCTCTGGGCTCACAGCTGGGCAGGAGACAGTTGAACCTCTCTTTACAGGCTGGCTGGCTTGCTCCAGTGGTATGGGAGATGGCCCAGGACCAATTCAGGCCAAGGAACACAACATTACAACCACTGTCTGTGACGTCCCAGGGTCCAAGAGAATCACCCTTGACCAGGGGTCTGGACAGCCCCCACTCAGGCCAGCTGGGCCTCTCCCACTATCTCTGCCACCTCCGGCAGATGCAGGGTTATTCATTCCTGGCGGGGCAGATTGAACTCAATGGCACCCTGGGAGGTATTCTGTGTGACTAAGGCCTGATCCTACAGACAGGAGGATACAGGCTGTGACATCCCCTCTGCAGCTCTGGCCTCCAGCACAGAGCCCACCACCCTGGCTAGCCCCGGGCTACACCTCCCTCCTCCCCCTGGCCAGGGTGTCCTTGCCTCCTTGACCGGAAGGAGCCATGCATCTCGTCTTTGTGATAGATGGTCTGTTCCTTGTCCCGCCCGCCTCTCTTGCTATTTTGGTGGCAGAATAATGTTGATCCCTTCACATGACAGTGCCGCCCTCCCTCATGCTGCCCTCCTCCCCCAGGTGCCCCGGGTCTCTGGGTGGGCACGGGTGGCTGGCTGGGGCTGTTGTCACAGCGTTCATTTTCCATCCCCATCTCCTCTCTGGCCCCTTATTGAATTCTGGATTTTCTTTTGACCTCTGGAATGAGTAGACATTTTTTTGGTGATATATTTTTTAATAAAAACTATCATTTGTGATTAGTTTTCCTCCCCGATTACTGTTAGCTCCCTCGCTGGGTTTCTTAACAAAACGACTTTGCTTTTTCCTTGTCCCTCTGATGCAGAAGGGGTTGAGGGTCCACAGCTGTGGTGTTTGCTCCTGAATCACAGACTCTTCTAACCATGTAAGAGTCTTCTGTACCTCCCTGTGCCATGTCCCCAGCCCTGCTGGGCTCCTGGGCTCTGCCTCCCCGTGACTGTCGGCTACCTGGACCACGTGGGAGAGGGCTCTTCATCTCTGAGCCAAATGTTCGCTGTCTTTTAATATAAATGCATGTAGGAATGTGGACCATTATTAATTAATTCAACGAAGACTTCCTGAGGGATCTTTGTGTCCCAGGAGTAGTCATACACCTGTCTTAGAGTAGAAATCTACTCAGGTCGATTCCTACTTACCTGTACACGAGAGCTTGCCTCCCTCTGCATTCATACAATGGAGCCCTGAGCATCCCTGTGATTTTGCTGCGTGACCTTGGGCAAGTCACACACAAACCCGGAGCCTTCCTCTTTTTCCATTTCCTTTTTCTTTTTGTGTGTGTATGAAAGTCTAGGAGCTGGGTATTCCCACCCACGGCGGCACATTTCCGGTGTCTGCTGGTCCCCAGGTGACGCGTGCCCTGCACAGCTGCAGCCTGGCCCAGCTCCTTCATGGCTGACTGCCAGGCGCCGGGAGAAACCAGGCCTGTGTGGGGCTCTTCCCTCCGTCTGCCATGTACCCGCATCTGGCCAGCTGGGCAGGCTCTGGAGTCCTTGCCCGCATGAGGGAAAGGCCGCTTGCCCCGGGTCATGGGTGACCCTTGCCAAGGGGACCCTGCAAGGTCTGAGGGGCTTGTGGTCTCCAGAGCCCATGGCCATGGTCGCTCTAGCCTTGAGCTGGGCCCAGGAGCCAGGCATCTGTCTGCATGGCCTCTCCATAAGGCTGGTAGAAGAGGTCTCTATGCATATTCATGATTCTTTCATGAATATTCACGAGGACAGTGAGGCTCCCCTTTCTCCCTTCTTGCCGTTGGACACCTCCATGATGGCTGACTCCCCCATAGCCTCTCATCTCTGTTGACCACCCCCATGTGAGCTGGCGAGGCCCTCTTCCTCCTCAGATGGCAGCTCGCTAGTGGTCCGTCAGAGCCCCTCCACCCAAGGAGACCTGTGGCCAGAAAGATTCCCAGCTTGAGGCAACCATTCAGCCCTGACCCTCTTCCTGTATGAAAGTTGGCCCTTTCCTAGGCCTCAGTTTCCCTTCTGACCTCCAAGAGCCTTTCTGTCCCTGAGAGGCCCCAGGCTGCCGGGGCCCCAAGGACACATGCCAGCTCTGGTTCCCCTTTCCAGCCTTCCATTGTGCCCGAGACAAAGCCAGAGGCTTGGGTTCCTCAGCGTGTGCCAGGCAGGGCGTCGGGTTACCCGGGACAGGCAATCAGAGAGGCCTGTGGTCAGATGTCTCTCCTTTTCCATCCCCTGCCAGGGTCTGCTCGGCTGACAGACCCCTGGACAGGGCAGGGGCAGGGTGAGCTGGGGCGTTGAGGCCCCAGTGCACAGGGGACTGGGACGCCACTGCTCACAGGTATGACCGAGGAGGAGGTGCCACGCTGTGAATTCCTTCCCCTCCATACTCAAGTCCTCGCTGTCCTTGGCAGGGGCGGGAGAGCTCCTGGCTAGGGACAGCTGGCCGGTTGTCCAGAGGGGTGCTAGCTTGGTGGCCCCTCATTACCCCCAGGACAGCTTTTGCGCATCACTCTGCCTCCAGGAGCTAAGTTCCCTGAGTCTTGCTTTGGGCCCTGCAAGCTCTGGGCTTTCAGGGTACCCCATTTCCCCCCAGGGTGGATGCTTCCTTAGGGAAAGGGCTGACCCTTGTGCCACTGGCCTTGTCCAGAGGGTTTCAGCAGGAGCCAGCAGATGGCTGGCATCACCATGAGGCACAAACCCTGTCCAATATCTTCCAGAGAGTTCCAAGACACTTGGGCTCCTTGGCATGCCTTTCCAGAAAGCACTTCCTGTTCACACACACTGCCTGCTGGGAACTTTGTCCGAGCTGTACTCCACAGGCCTCAGCATGATCCCTTTAGCAAACTGCAGGCTCTGGTAAGTCCTGACTTCTCATGCAGCCTTCCCACAGATTCTCACCTTGGACGCCTGGCTCTGAGCTCACTGTGAGGACGTAGACACCCAGAGTGCTTTGCCACTTGCCCAAGGTCACACAGCAAATGTGTGAGCTGGGAAGGAGGGTGGCTGCCTCATTAGACGTGTGCTTACAACCACCTTTTGGAATGGAGGACGGCTGGAGGTCTCCTAACACTGGTTCCTCTGTGCAGATGGACCCCTGGGAGCTTCGTGGCTAAGCCCCAGGCTGCTCCGTGCCATTTACCTAAATGCATTCAACTTTGTCTTCCCCTGGGACTGGCGCGGCCACTGCCAACATCTGTGGGGACAACGGCAGCAGAATGCCTAATGAGGGCTCGATGTGGCCCCGCCACGGAGCATGAGCTGGGACAGATGGCCTATCATTATCCATTTTTATTAATTACTGCCTCTCTGGGCAGCGATTGGCTCCTGAGCTCAGTCTTGTCAGACGCGTAGGGGCCCCAGTGCTTCTGGAAGGAAGAAATGGCCCTCCATGACACGCCTTTCCTTCCAGCTGCCTTGGAGGCCACAGACAGTTTTGGCTTGGTGAGGTCCCTGGAGTGCTGGGCTAGGTGAGGAGAGAGAAGCAAGCTGGCAGCTGGCACTATTTGAGGATTCTGGGTAGGGGGGCAGGTGCAGGGAGAGGCAGAGACCCTCCGGCCACTGGGGCCCGTGGGCCACACAGCCAGGCACTGGGCAATCCCACTCAGACTATTTTTGTAGCACTCAGGCCCAGGTCTCTGTCATGGGGGCCTCGGAGATGACCCCCCCATGCTGTGACCATGGCATTTTCTGGGGTGAGGTCAGAGCCTAGCTTGTCTTTTAGATACTTAGGGCTCCATCTGTCCTGGGGAACCCTGAGCATTGAAGGCTTGCAGACTTTGGTTTCAAGTCCAGCATGGCCTCCAGTCTGCAGTCCCTCCCTTCCCACCTCCACTTCCTTCCATCTGTGATCTGGGTCCCAGGATCTCTATGTCCTGAAGCCACATCCCCAGCCCCTCACTGGGGGATTCTAGACAAGAACGTTGTCACAGATCCACACCAACAACCCCTCACTGAGGGATTCTAGGCAGGTGCTCTACCACTGAGCCACACCCCACCCCAGCTCCTCACTGGGGGATTCTTTGCAAGTGCCAGAGCCACATGCCAGCCCCTCACTGGAGGATCCCATGCAAGATCTGGCACCTGTGCACGATGCCACAGATCATGTCTAGTTTGTGTCAGGTCCTCTTTAACTCCTGGTTCTACATCGAGGGTCGTTCGTGTCCAATGCATCCTCTACAAAGGAAACAGAACCTGCTCTGAGACGAGAACCCCTGTACACTGGGTTTGGGCTATATTGTTGGGGAGCAGCAGGGTGTCCCCCCAGGCTGTGTGGGAGAGCGAGGACTGTATGTGCCTACCTGCTAGGCGAGACTCCGAGTTCCTGGCTTCAGCATACAGCCTGTTAGCCAGGGAGATGATGGGACTTGAAACACAAGATTTCCAGTCAATAAAAAGTGCCTTAGAGGCTTTTTATATCCTGCGCCTGTCACTCGGGGTAGGCGTTTTATCTGCTGCCCACTTGACAGCCCGTTGGGAAGCCAGGCCCTGGTGGAGCCTGAAACTACTGTACTGGGCTGGCTGCTGACATGGAAACTTTTGGAGCTGGCTAGACTCTGACAGGTGGAAGCAGCCTGGGGGATCCCTTGGGCCCTGGCTCTCCCTCCAGCCCTGCACCTGCAGGTGCCATCCTGTTTGGGCCTCTGCAGCAAAATGCCGTAAGACTTCATTCTCTCACAGCCCATGGGCTGCAGATCGGGGGTCTTGTAGTGCGTGGTCATCCTCTGTGGGTGTGTGTCCTCATCTCTGTATGTGTGTGGGGGGTGGGGTGCATATGCATATTTGGGAATACACGCACATGTGTTCACGTGTGCGAAGGTCAAAGGACAATCAAGTGTTCTTCCTCAGGTGCCATCACCTCGAGACGGGGTCTCTCATTGGCCTAGGTCTCTCTAATCAGGCTAAGCTGTCCGGCCAGCGGCTCCAGGGATCTGCCCGTC
The DNA here is from genome assembly GCA_036365145.1 of Orientallactaga sibirica. Classification (NCBI taxonomy): domain Eukaryota; kingdom Metazoa; phylum Chordata; class Mammalia; order Rodentia; family Dipodidae; genus Orientallactaga; species Orientallactaga sibirica. The sequence continues at coordinate 2,588,772 of JAEOAD010001990.1, read as the reverse complement.
TCTGCCTCCCCAGTGCTGGAATTATAGACACATACTATCATCATTGGATTATTATTATTTTTTTTTGGAGACAGACAGAGAGAGACAGAGACAGAGGGAGAGGAAGACAGATAGAGATGGGAGCGCCAGCAGCCTCTCAGCCGCTGTGAACGAAATCCAGATGCTTGTGCCCCCTTGTGGGCAAGTGCGGCATTGTGCCCTTGCATCACTTTGCATCTGGCTAAACGTGGGACCTGGAGATTGGAACTGCTGGAGATTGGAACCAGCGTTCTTAGGCTTAGAAGGCAGGCGCCTTAACCATTAAGCCATCTCTCCAGCCCTCATCATTGGATTTTTAACATAAGTTCTGGGGATCAAACTCAGGCCTCATGCTTGCAAGGTAAGCACTTTATGGACTGATCTGTCTTCCCAGCTCTGGTCTCCCCTTCTTTATAAGGCCTTCCTGTGACTATAGCCTTCAAGCACAATCGCCTCCTGAAATCCTGGTTTGGAGAGGGAACTCAATCCAGCCTATACACCTTCATTCTTCCCACAGCTGTCCCCATGGCTTGCAGAGAGACTCAGGGGGTCTCTCCCCATCTCTAAGTCTCTAGGACCTTCAAAGTCTATATGGGACCGTCTGGGATCCATCAGGTCATTTCCATCCACACTGTGAGGTGCCAAGCCCACAGGAGCCTTGTGGGTAGAAGAAGCAGAGTCACCAGTGGGCTGAAATTTAGTGGCTTAAACTCCAGCCCTGCTGCTGACATGGCCGTGGGCCTTGGTGAGTGTGGTGCAAGGATTTTCATGGGGTTTGCCCAGCAGGAACACCTCAGAGGTCAGACCCACCACAGTGATGCTGGTGGTGGTGTGACCAGGACAGTGGCAAGAAGGGTCCTGGCAATGGTCCAGTAGAGGTGATGAGTTGGGGGACATGTGGCAGGAGGAGACCCACTCAGGTTTCCCCAACAGCCTGAGGAGGGTGGGTCACAGGGGCCATACTGTTTAGGGCAGCAAGCAGGTATTCAAATTAGGAGTGGGGTGTGGGCCTGTCCTGTCACCCCAGCACTCAAAGGCTGGGCCAGGAGGACCTCAAGTCCAATGAAGTGAGACCCTATCTCAAAGTAAAAATTAAAAGGAAGATTAGGGCATTAGCCAGAGGTAGAGCACCTGCCTAGAATCCCCCAGTGAGGGGCTGGGGTGTGGCTCAGTGGTAGAACACCTGCCTAGAATCCCCCAGTGAGGGGCTGGGGTGTGGCTCAGTGGTAGAGCTCCTGCCTAGAATCCCCCAGTGAGGGGCTGGGGCCCCCAGTGGTAGAGCTCCTGGAATCCCCCAGTGATGGGCTGGGGGTGTGGCTCAGTGGTAGAGCTCCTGCCTAGAATCCCAGTGAGGGACTGGGGCGTGGCTCAGAGAGCACCTGCCTAGAATCCCCCAGTGAGGGGCTGGGGTGTGGCTCAGTGGTAGAGCTCCTGCCTAGAATCCCCCAGTGAGGGGCTGGGGCGTGGCTCAGTGGTAGAGCTCCTGCCTAGAATCCCCCAGTGAGGGCTGGGGCGTGGCTCAGTGGTAGAGCTCCTGCCTAGAATCCCCCAGTGAGGGGCTGGGGTGTGGCTCAGTGGTAGAACACCTGCCTAGAATCCCCCAGTGAGGGGCTGGGGTGTGGCTCAGTGGTAGAACACCTGCCTAGAATCCCTCAGTGAGGGGCTGGGGCGTGGCTCAGTGGTAGAGCTCCTGTCTAGAATCCCCCAGTGAGGGGCTGGGAGTGTGGCTCAGTGGTTGAGCACCTGCCTAGAATCCCCCAGTGAGGGGCTGGGGCGTGGCTCAGTGGTAGAGCTCCTGCCTAGAATCCCCCAGTGAGGGCTGGGGCGTGGCTCAGTGGTAGAGCTCCTGCCTAGAATCCCCCAGTGAGGGGCTGGGGTGTGGCTCAGTGGTAGAGCTCCTGCCTAGAATCCCCCAGTGAGGGCTGGGGCGTGGCTCAGTGGTAGAGCTCCTGCCTAGAATCCCCCAGTGAGGGGCTGGGGTGTGGCTCAGTGGTAGAGCTCCTGCCTAGAATCCCCCAGTGAGGGCTGGGGCGTGGCTCAGTGGTAGAGCTCCTGCCTAGAATCCCCCAGTGAGGGCTGGGGCGTGGCTCAGTGGTAGAGCTCCTGCCTAGAATCCCCCAGTGAGGGGCTGGGGTTCTGGTTCTGAGTCAAGCTGCCCTAGGTTCCACACTCAGCACTTGAAATAGAGGGTTATTCAGCCCTCCTAAGACAGGCGCACATGCTGGGTGTGAGAGGCTGGAGGTTTCCATGGTGAGGAAGCAGTAGTGAGCACCCTGGTGTGGAGGAAGTCAAGCACATCCTGGTGTCCATGGGGGAAGGAGGCTGCAGTGGAATAAGAGAAAGGCCAGTCATGGTGGAGGAGGGGCAGGGCTTCTTCCAAAGGTGACTGTGGGACAGGAAATCCCGAGGGAAGCTGTGGGAAAGATGGTATTTGGGACCTACAGATGGAGCCTCCCATAATGACCACCCCTGTCCTAATTAGTGCCCCAAGGGCCGAGGATAAATGTGGACCAGCTGCTGAACCCCAGACAGAGAAGTCCTAAGCCCCAAGGCTCCAGAAAGAAATCACTGCTCCTCCAAAAGCTCCCAGCAAGGGGCCTTGCTATGGAGACACAAAGAGGGGCTCCAACATCACAGCCCCAAGCTGGGGCTGAAGCCATGGTGCTGTGGGTGGGGCAAGCCAAGCCAGCCACCAGCATGCAAAGGCCTGGAGGTGCCTGCTAGGACATCTTTGGGGTGTCATGGTGACAGGGGCTGGGGAGATCAGGCCTTAGAGAGGATGGGGACCTGCCAGAGGTGGGAACTTTTTTTTTAATTCAAGAGAGACAGAGAGAGAGAGAGAGAGAGAGAGAGAGAGAATGGACACGCCAGGGCTTCTCAGCCACGGTGAGTGAACTTCAGACGTGTGCGCCCCCTTGTGTGCATGTGTGACATTGCGCCCTTGCATCACTTTTGCGTCTGGCTAAATGTGGGACCTGGAGATTCCAACAGATGTTCTTTGGCTTCGCAGGCAGGCGCCTTAACTGCTAAGCCATCTCTCCAGGCCCTGGTGGGAACTTTTTTGAAAGTAAAGATGTCTCAGGATGCAGGTTTCAGATACTGTCAGCTACACTGTAAGGAAAGCTTGATGGGAACAGTGGGAATGGAGATCCAGAATGTTCCATGGGAGACTAATCTGGGTGGCTGATATCCCAGGCACACTGCTCACCCCTACTTCTCTAGTCCTTGGGGGTTCTGTATAATCTGTTTGGGGCATGGCTCGGCCTAGGCGCCCTCCATCTTGAAGTCAGAGATATTCACAGACGACAGATGTGTATACAGTCCCCTGGGAAGGGGGACTGTTTTGAAAATGTATACTAAGCTGGGAAGTGTAATGTGGATGCAGGGACCGTGCTCAGTGAACTTGAGTTTCCTAATGTCAAATGGGTTCTAGACATCTGAAGGGAACAGATTGAAGTCTTGTCCACAGGCCAGGGGAAGCACAGATCTACAGATAGAGAAAGGGGCACATGGGGGGGGCAAAAGGGACCAACCTTGGGGCTCAGTCATTGTCAAGGCGGAGGCAGGAGCTCTGAAGGAGGCCCACCTCTCCAGGAGCAAGGGCCTTGGAGGGCCAGGAGGGAGAATGGAAGGGACAGGCGGGGAAAGCACTCTGGCTGCCTGAGAGGTGTGCTCCAAGCAAGTGTACCTGGGTGGTACTTGAGAGAGTGGGAGGCAAGACTGGAGGGGCTCCCCAAAATTAGGTGGGAAGTAGCCTGAAATTTGGCTCTCCATATTTGTGTAAGGAATAAAAATTCTCCCCAACAGACAATGCCCAAACCAGATGCTGCCTCCCCCAGGATGCCACTCAGGTTCCCTGGGATAGAACTCAGCTTCCCTCTCGCTTTGTAGCACCTGCGGGCTGTAGGAAATCCTATTCTCCATGCTGGGTGATCTTGAGCCACAAGCTTGACATCTCCGAGCCTCAGCTCCCTCTTTATAAAGTGGAGCCCACAACGCTGAGCTCCAGAGCTGCTGTTGTTAGGGGATGGGATTGTCACGGGCTTAGTATATTACATATGTCCATGTCCCACCCCCGACACTTCACAGTGGGATGTTACTTTAGAAGCAGTCTTTACAGAGGTGATCAAGGTAAAATGAGGTCATTGGGGTGACCTTAATCCAGTGTGGCATTTCTTCTGAGCGCAGAAGACATGGTGAGAGAGAAACGCCATGTGACAGGAGTGTGACAGGAAGCCACAGCAAGCCCGGCCAGACGTGAGTTGCAGAATGTGGGGAAGCAGTGAGGCCCCACCACACCTTGATGGTGACGCCATCCTGCAGAGCTGAGTGGCTGTCTTCTCACAGTGTCCAGCCTATTCACCATGGCAATTCCAGGATGCCAGTGTAGGTCTACATGCGACTTAACGGAACCTGCTGTGAGGGCACAGGCTCCTGGGTGGGGTGGGGGTGTTCGCCACGCATCTCAGCCAGCACTCTCTCCTGGAGCCATGCCCTGGAACACAGGGATCACCAGGAGATCCAGGTGCTACATGCGGGGAAAAATGAAAAAACCGGAAGAGTGGCATTGGTGTCACTGGGCAGGAGTGCTCATGCACACATGTGCACACACAGATGCGCATATACATGCACACATGTATATGGACCTGCACATGAGGCATCTAGCAGAGGCACATGCACACTCACATATGCACAAAAAGAACCCAGCATACACACATGTGTACTGACATGCAGGAACATGTGTGCATGCCCACACATACACATAAGCACCTAGAACATGTTCACACATGCACACACATATATAGAGACTCAAAATGCACATAAGGCACCCAGTACATGCACACGTGCACATACATGAGCACATGATATACGTACATGCATGCAATCCACACATGCATGTGTGTACATATGCAAGCATGTGCATGCACGCACATATATGTGAATGTCCCCTCGGCTGAATGGCCCAACATGTGTACATGTGTATACATATGCCCACTAAGGTTTGTGTACATGTATACACATTAGAGTGTACACATGTACACGCATACATATAGGCAGCTATACATTAGCACATATGTGCCCGTAGTACACCAACGTAGAGATGGGGGCTGATGTCAGGCCCTCCCCTCCCTCTGGAGCAGGGACGCTTTTACCCAATGCTTGGTTGAGGGAAGCCGGACCTGGTCATGTAGCTCTCAGCTCTGGGACACGCCAGAGACTGGGGGGGACACCGCAGCCAGTGGTCCCCTTCACAGACTTGTTGGCTGAGAGCACACATCTGACACAGGACCCAGCTATTCCTCTACTCAAAGTGCCTACTATGAGGACCTACTGTACGAGTGCCTACTGTGTGCAGCTACTTGGAGCAGGTCGTCGTCAGTTCCAAGTTGCTGAGATGAGCATCCGAGCCAGACACAGTTTGTGGGAGGAAGGGGTTTATTTCAGGCTTACAGATCCGGAGGAGGTTTCATTAATGGCAGAAGAAGCTGGCTCCCTTTCATAGATCCAAGTGGAGAGAAATGATTAAAACAGCCAGAAAATACCAAAAAAACAGCAAGCACTAGTCAGCAGCAGACAAGGTCTCCGGAGCTCAGACTGCTCTCCACACACCTTTGGGTCGGAATTCAGATCTGCCCTCAGTGACACAGCCCCTCTAGCAGGCTGCTGGAGACTTAAGTAGAAAGTTAACCTTAATTAAAAAAATACCTGAGGCTTATGGGAGGCCCACATTCACACCACCACAGAGCACCCACTGTGTGCAGAGATGACAGTGATGGTGTGACCAGTCTGACCCCGAGGGACTCACAGTGAGGTAGCGCAAGGATACCATCCATCTGCCATCACAAGAAGGCAGGAATGGCACATTTGTGGGTGGCTGCTGACAGCCCCGTCACGTCTGAGCCTCTGGAAGACCCTGGGGCCCCATGGGACCCCAGCACTCATCTCCTCTGCCCCCACGCCCCGATCTCCATGGGAAACACCCTGCTGGTGATTTTTAAGAAATAAAACACTCTGAGCCCGGTCCACTTAATAGCTAGAAAATGTCGTTTTGGTTATGTTCTTCATTAAGTCCCATTTGAGTCAGAATCCGACAGAATGGATGGCTGAGATCAGGGGACAGGCCTGGGCGCTGGGTCATTTGCCTTTGGCACAGGAGGAAGCCCATCCAGCCTGCCTGGCCCACCCCTGTGGAGCCAGAGCAAAGAGCACAGGGCACAGGACCCGAACACCTCTACCTATTATCCGTCCTCCTTTCTTTCCTCCCACCTCCACACAGTCAGGAAGCTTTACTGCACTAGACAGTGAGCAGGGTATTGCTATCTGTGAATGCTGTGGGGAGTGTTGGTGGACGGACAAGCAGAGACAGGACACAGTAAGCCCACAGCCCACGGTGCTGTGGGACCTCAGTGCTGTCTTAAAAGGACTACAGCCTTCTCTTTGTTCCAAACATTTCTAAGTTAAGGACGGGCAAGAAAGAATTCAAAACAGAGCCAGATTGGGTGGCACAGGCCTGTCATACCACTTACTCAGGAGGTTGAGGCACAAGGATAGAGAGTTTAAGGCCACCCTGGGCTACAGAGTGACTAGAATTCTCCAGTGAGGGGTTGGGGGTGTGACTCAGAGGTAGGCACAAGGCCTTCGGTTTAATTCCTAGTAATATACACACAAAATTTGAAGAATCTGGGCTCTGTACATAAACGTTTGGAGCAGTCACAATGCACAAATGATGTAAACTTGTGTGGGTTTCTCAGCACCCCTGGGTCCTCAGAGTCCTTACTCTGGGGACAGCAGCAGTACCAGCTCCATGGCATAGACAAACGGAGGCCTGCGGGGCGCTGATGAATGCACAGCTCACTTGTCTTGTTTCTGGACCCTTGAGGTGGAGGGCTGCTGCTGTGCATATTGCTGCTACCCAGAGCTGCCGAGGACAGGCCAGGGTTTACGCTGGGTTCAAGTGCAAAGTTCCTAAAGAGCCCAGTCAACCTTGAAGAGCAGAGCTGGAGGACACACACACTTCTCCATATTGGAACTTGGCACAGGGATGGAGTCAGCGCGGCCCTGTCGTCAGGACAAACACATCACTGGAGAGAATGCGGTGTCCAGAAGGGAACTTTTGGTCAGCTGGTTTTCAGTAATGATGCCAAGACAATTCAGCCAGGGGGAAAATAAGATTTTTATTTAACTGCCAGGCTTGGTAGCACACACTTTTAATTCCAGCACTCAGGGGACTGAGGTAGGAGGATCACCATGAGTTAGAGGACAGCCTGGGCCACAGAGTGAGTTCCAAGTCTACCTGGGCTAGACTGAGGCTCTGCCTCTGAAAAAAACATCCAAACAAACAAAAAGAATGTTTTTTTAAACAAACAGAACTGAGATAACGGGACAGGACTAGGTTAGACCGCTACCTCACACCATACACAGAAATTAGTACAAAATGGAACAAAGGCTTCGGTGTGCAAGCCAAAACTAAAGAAAATTCTTAGAAGATGGCTCAGTGGTTTAAATCACTTGCTGGAAAAGCCTGTTGACCTGGATTCAATTCCCCAGCACCTAGGTAAAGCCAGAAACAAAAAGTGGCACAAGCGTCTGGTATTCATAGCAGCAGCAAGAGATACTGATGCATGTGCGCGCGCGCACACACACACACACACACGTGCAAATAAATAAATAATAATCTTAGAAGAAAACATAACAGTCAACCTTCACCTTAGGCAGAGGACATTCAAAGGTGTCGCTGAGAACTCAAGAAATTGAAGGGAATTATGGCTGTCATCAAAATTAAAAGTTGTGCTGCAAACAGTATTAATAAGAAAGTGAAAAAAACATTCACAGCAAGAGATAAAATATTTGCAAGTTATATAGCTAATGAGAGACTTGTGTTTTGAATATATAAAGAACTTTGACAACTCAATAATAAAAGGAGAAATATCTCGATTTTTTTAAAAAAAGGGCAAATATGAATATTCATTTATACAAAGAAGATATGCAAATGCCCATAAACACATAGAGAGATTCTTGACATCACCAGCTATCAGGGAAATGCAAATCAAAGCCACAATGAGATGTTACCTGACACTCGCTGAAATGGCCATCATTGAAAGAAACAGGTAAGGCCGGGCGTGGTGGCGCACGCCTTTAATCCCAGTACTCAGGAGGCAGAGGTAGGAGATTGCTGTGAGTTCAAGGCGACCCTGAGACTACAGAGTGAATTCCAGGTCAGCCTGGGCTAGAGTGAGAGCCTACCTAGAAAAACCAAAACAAACAAACAAACAGACAAACCAAACCAGAAAGAAAGAAAGAAAGAAAGAAAGAAAGAAAGAAAGAAAGAAAGAAAGAAAGAGGTAAGTGTTGGTGGGTGTGTGGCAGGCACAGAAAACACCAGACCCTCTCTGGAAAACAATTTGTGGAATACAGGGTTCCCTGAGACTCAGTGCTAAAGCTGGTATATGCCCAAGAAAAATGAGAGTCTATGTGCACAGAAATTGCACAAGAATGACCCTCTCTGTAGCACACCTCCACAGTAGAAGCCACTTTGATGGCTGTTGAAAAATGAACAATACAGTGTGGTATGCCCATACAGTGGAATATTGTTTGACAATGAAAAGGAATGGGCTGAGAAGAGATAACAGAAAACAAATGGTTTTCATTTTCATTTTTGTATGCAAATTTATTATAATAAGACGTGTCTGCACATTGCATAAACATGGGAAGCTCATGCCTAGGGTTTAGTAAAAAGTCAGCCTCATTGTCTGGGATGATCGTAATTTTCAGTATTTTCACTCAGGTGGTGGTTACAACTAATGTATGCACTTGTTAAGACTTCAAGCACTCCGCTGACAGCTGTACAGCAAACTGCAGAGAACTTAAGGACTCTGCACTTCACAGTCTATAAATAAATATGCAGAACATTTTTAAAAAGTGAATCCCTTCCACCGTCTCACTCAGCACCTGCTCACCATTTCCTAAGGGGGTGTTGGCTGAAAGACTAGCATGCATATGGAGCAAATAAAACGTTATTTTCTGTTCCCTTTTTATTAACCAGCACACAAAAAAAGTACTGGATATACTGGTGTGCCCCTTGTATTTCTCCCCTCTGAAGAAACTCTTAGAACCAAGCCTGGTGCCATAGGCTTGTCATCCCAGCTACTTAGGAGGCTGAGGCAGGAGAACTGAGAGTTCAAAGCCAACCTGGGCTACAGAGTGAATCAATGGCAGAGCACCTGCCTAGAATCCCCCCAGTGAGGGGCTGGGGGCGTGGCTCAGTGGTAGAGCTCCTGCCTAGAATCCCCCAGTGAGGGACTGGGGTGTGGCTCAGTGGTAGAGCTCCTGCCTAGAATCCCCCAGTGAGGGGCTGGGGTGGCTGTGGCGCCTGTGGTCCCCAGAGCACCTGCCTGCCTAGAATCCCCCAGTGAGGGGCTGGGGGCGTGGCTCAGTGGTAGAGCTCCTGCCCCCAGTGAATCTGGGGTGTGGCCAGTGAGGGGCTGGGGAATCCCCCAGTGAGGGGCGTGGCTCAGTGGTAGAGCTTCTACCTAGAATCCCCCAGGGAGGGGCTGCAGGGTGGGAGAATGAAGGGATAAGAAGAGAAAGAAAATAAAAGCAAACACAGGACCCAGGTTCCCGCCCTGGTGTCTGCAGGGTACTTGAGGCCTCTGAGCCCTCTCCACCATGGGTTTTAGGGCACTTCCAACCTGCTGCTGTCACATGGAGTGCTTCAGCAAATCACCTTGCACACACCAGGGTTTCACTTTCACATTCGTGATAAGAATCTGGATGGCACGTCCCTCAAAGCAAACGCTCGCCAAACAAAGGGTATGCAGATTGGGGATTTCACACTGTCTCAGCAGTTCTCGGAGCGTTGAACTTTCTGGCTTTTGCCCATCTCAGAAGTGAAGTCACCTCTGGCTTTAATTCTCATTTCTGCCCTCAGGAGTGAGCTCTTTCTCACTCACTTCAGTGTCCTTCATGTTTCCTGTCCTGTTCCTTATTTCTGCCCCACATGTCCTCCTTTGCTATTCTTCTTATTGATTTGTAAGAGCTCTTTATGTATGGAAAAGTTCGCTCTGTGCTTGGGATATAAATGTGACAGTATTTATTTTTTAAAATTTGTATTTGGAAGCCAGGGCGTGGTGGCGCACGCCTTTAATCCCAGCACTCGGGAGGCAGAGGTAGGAGGATTGCCATGAGTTCAAGGCCACCCTGAGACTACAGAGTGAATTCCAGGTCAGCCTGGGCCAGAGTGAGACCCTACCTCAAAAAACCAAAATAATAAAATAAAATAAAATAAATAAATAAAATTTGTATTTGGTGTGCATATGTGATGTGATGTGTGTGTGTGTGTATGAGCATGGCCATGCACACACCATAGCACACATGTGGAGGTCAGAGAACAATTTTGGGGTGTGTCCTCGCATTCCACCTTGGTTGAGGATTGGGTCTCTCACTTTTGTCTGCTGCTGTTTGCGAGGTTCCACGAGATTCTCCTGCCTCTGCTACCTTTCTGACTGTCGGTGCACTGGGATTTCAGAAGACCACCACAGCTTCTGTTTCACTGCGAAGAATCAGAATTATGGGACAAGCATCTTAGCCACCGAGTCATCTTCTGAGCCCTGGACAGTGTGTCCTCCCCAGCTTTGGCTTTCACGGACTCACAGCTATCACTGTGAGGTTTGGGGCACAGGACAAGGTTGTTTCCAGTTTTCTGTGGGTTCTGGTTCCTTCGGCTGTGCGGGCATTGACATCAACTTCTTTGTTCCTTTCCCATTTTCCATGAAAAAGTATCTCACTGGTCAAGTAGGGTCCTCCTTCCTGACAGGGTCTCTGCGCAGCCAGCATAGCTCCCGGTGGGGAGCTTGTAGACACCAGAAAGGCAGGCAAGGAGGCTGGGCACTGGTGGCGCACGCCTTTAATCCCAGCACTCGGGAGGCAGAGGTAGGAGGATCCATGAGGTCGAGGCCACCCTGAGACTACATAGTGAATTCCAGGTCAGCCTGGAATAGAGTGAGACCCTACCTCGAAAAACAAACCCAACCAAACAAACAGAAAGGCAGGCAAGGGATACTGCACACATACAGGGGAGAGGGTGAGTCCACTACTTCCGGTCTGTTCCCACCCCCTCCCCACTCAGCTGAGGAAACACAGCTCTGATCTCTGCATCTCGCCCTGTTCACAGATAGCCTCGCAAAGGAGGCCATGTGTGTGCGCTAGGCGTGTGTGTGTGTGTGTGTGTGTGTGTGTGTGTGTGTGTAGACGTGTGTGCAGGAATGTGGGCACAAGCAGATAAGCGTCACCAAGGGTAAGCCAGGCATGGAGGTGCAAGCCTGTGGTTCCAGCACTTGGGAGGCTAAGGCAGGAAGATTGAGAGCTCCAGGCCAGCCTGGGAGAGAGACCTTGTAGGAGGATAGAGGAGGAGGAGGAGGAGGAGGAAAAGGAGGAGGGCGGAAGAAGGGAGAGTGTAGCAGACAGCTTCAGGTTCGCTGAGATGAACTTCTAGACCAGGCACAGTTATGGAGGAAGGGATATTATTTATTGAAGCCTACAGATCCAGGGGAAGTTCCATAATGGCAGAAGAAGCGGTCTGCTCTCCACAGGACCAGGCAAGAGAGCAAAGCCAACCAGCCACCACAGCACACAGAGTAAAACTACAGCCAAAAGGTCACACAGCACACTTCAGGAACTCCTGCTAGGCACATTTGCATATCTTTACAATGGAATCTCAAACCCACACCTTAAGACCAGCCCCCAGTTACATTGCCTCTAGCAAGGTGATTGAAGATACAAACTATAACTAATAAAACACTGAATATATTGGGGGACATATATTCAAACTACCACAGAGAGGAAGGAAGAAGAGAGGAAGATTAAAGAGGGCAGAGGGGAGGAGAGAAGGTGAGGGGGCTGCAGCAACTAAATGTGGAGGCTTTGGAATCAACTTTCTGGATTTAAGTTCTGGCACAAGTGTTTACCAGTTGATGAATTCAGTTTTTGTTTTTTTTTTTTTTTTTTGGTTTTGCGATGTAGGGTCTCACTCTGGTCCAGGCTGACCTGGAATTATCTATGTAGTCTCAGGGTGGCCTCGAACTCTCGGCGATCCTCCTACCTCTGCCTCCCGAGTGCTGGGATTAAAGGCGAGCGCCACCATGCCCGGCTGAATTCAGTTTTTACTGAAGCCTGGAGCCTCGAGCCTCAGTCCCACCATGGAGTTCTCCACAGAGCTCCTGGACCGCTGAGGCCCAGGCAGACTGACCAGGTAGCCAATATCTCAGGACTCAGCTCACCAGAGTGACCTTCACAGTCCCACACCAGTGTGTGTGCCCTGGCTACTGAGGGTTCCGCGTGGACTCAGGGGTATAGGTGACTGGGGCAGGGGGTGCAGTGCCATCCTGCCACTGTGTGTGGGGGTTTGGGGGGTAGAGGGTGGGAGGAGCCTGCCATTAAAATCATGACTGGTGTTTCTTATGGGGGGAGTGAGTTAGGGGTGTGTGGTTGTGTAGATATTCCCGCAATCTGATCTGTGGGCACATGGGTTTCTACACTACAGGCTGTCTTTAGATCCAGTGTGCCTTGGTGATGGGCTCAGATGAAAACGGGAGAGAGGAAGCAGACAGAAATAGAAGGGGAGGTGGAAGACAAGGAAAGATGGAAGGAGAGAGACAGAGAGATTCAGAGAAGAAGCAGAGGGACAGAGGCAGGGGGAAGGAGAGAGACCTGAGGGAGGCCGAGGGAGGGAGAGAGGGAGGGAGAAAAGGGAGAGAGAAGAGAAGGGAGGGAGGCAGAGGTAGAGGTAGAGAGATCTCCGGAAGCCCTGAAAGGAGAACCAGCTGGGAGTAAGCCCAGCCCAGGCTGTGGCTCCAGCACTTCTTGCCTGTGGTTCTCGCCTGGAGTTCGCCCTGAGAACTCCCATTCCCAGCTTAAGGGGTGCTCAGCCTTTCTGTAGGGGGCATGCAGTCTGGCCAGCCAGGTCCAGCAGGGTTTCTGCCCAAAGGGGAATGAAACAGGACTACTGAACACATAAAGGGCCAGGATTGGCCTTGGGCATGTTGGGGAGGGGCAAGTGGGACATGGGGGGTGGGCACAGCGGGCCGCCAGGGGCAGTCCTGTGCTCTGAGGGATTTGACAAGAGAAACCTTAAGGTCAGGCTCTGCCTTCTCCTCCCAGGCCGGGTTTCCTGGTGGTCTGAGCATCAGGTGCAAGGGTTAGGCCAGGACAGCCAACAGGCAGGGACTCCGTCCTTGACGGTCATGCTCAGGGTCCAGGAGTCCAGGGAAAAGGTGATGGACTCTCCTGTACCCATCCCCAGTGGGGTCTCGTTCCTGGTGTCCCTAAGGAAATGCCCAGAGTAGAGCCAGAGCGCAAGGAGCTCTGGCGCCTCGGGTTGGACGGAGTTTTCGGTCGGGGGAGAGGTCATTTTCTCGGGACCTGAACCTCGAGGAGTCAGTCCTAGCCCTCTGGCCTGGCGGCTCCAATCCTCATACCATCCCCACGCTTGTCCCAGGTCCTTTGCTACAGTGACAGCACAGGGGAGAGGACCGTCCCCAGGCATCCCCCTCTCTGCTGCGGTGCAGGCCTCCTGGTCCCGCTCTGCGGATGCTGTTCCCGGCTGCCCAGCCCTGGGTGTCCGCGCTAGGAGCAGCGGCCGGGGATCTGTCCGTGGCTGCTCCCGGGCTCCGCAGCTTTGCACGAGGAGGTTCTCAAGCTCGCGCTGGGCCTTAGCCCGGAGAGGGCGCTCTTGAACCTGACTTGGAATTTTCACCCAACGCCAAAGGATGGGGAAGGGCCGCGGTGGGGAGTGGGAGGCGAGGTGGGCGTCTGGGCCAGGGCTCGAGGGGAGATCCAGGGGGCTTCGGGGGACACTTTGGCCGAGGGCCCAAGGGAGTCGACTTTGGATTCCCGGGAGAGGTTGGTGGGGTGGGGTGTGGGGGGATCGGCTGCCCGGAATCTTCCCGGAATGGGAAGGTACCAGGGTGATCTCGCGCTTCCCTCGCTCTCAGCCGAAAGGGGATGGGGAAGGGCTATGCGATGGGGAGGGGTCTTGGAGAAGGCCTCCGACCTTGGGGACAGCCAGCCTCTGGAGACACCGGGTCCCAGAAGACCTGATCACCTACGTCCCCACCTTTCAGCAGTTCCCACCCCATGAAACGCGCGCCCCTGCGGGCCGTGCAGTGGCATTTGCGGACACGCGCGCCCCCATACAGGGTCTGACTTCGGGTCAACTTCCACGCGGCTTCCCGCGCGCGCTTGTGTGTGTGCAGCCATGTCCGCGAGCGCGTGCACAACCCCGCCTCACGTATCCACCTCCCATCGCAGCGAAGGGTCCCAACCCCTAGACTATTCGGGGACTTCTCCACGACACCACTCGGTGGCCTGGGGCGCGGGTGGGGGGCGCAGCGCGGGCAAGGAGAAAGGGGCGAGGCTGCCTCGCGGCTTCCTGAGCCATGTCCCCCACGCCTCGTCCCAACTTCTCCCCGTGGGTCTCCGATGGACACCCTCCTGCCCCCTCCATCCAAGGCCGGCAGCCCTGCCACCGCCCCCGCCCCCCGCCCCTGCTCCAGCCCTCCTCCCCGCGCGGCTCCCGCGTTCGACCTGCCTCGCGCCCGGCAAAGAATGTGCTACCACATCGCGCCACCGCGGCCACCGCCACCGCCACCGCGCCGGAGCGGGAGCCGGAGCCGCCCGGCCCCTCGGTGTCGCCGCCGCCGCCGCCGCCCCTCGCTCGCCCGGCGCTTGACGCAGTGAGCGCCGCAGCCCGGCCGCCACCGGCTCCGCTCGGTTCCTCGTCGCAGGCCGAGAGCCCAGCCCGGCGGGCTCCGGGAGGGGCGGGCAGGGCTGGAGGGGGAGGAGGTCTGTCTGGAGCCAGCGAGCCCCGAGGAGGAAGAGGAGGAGGAAGCTGGGGAAGCCACGGTAGTCGCCGCCACCGCCGCGCTCCCGAAACCTGGGCGCGCACGCTCTGCTCGCCGGTGCCGAAACCTCCATCCCTGGGGCCCGCACCCCAGCCCAGGTAGGAAGGGGCCTTCATGGGGAGGGGGCTGCGGGAGCTGGGGCATGGGTCCCCAGTGCCGCAGCCGAGGAGCCCGTAGATCCCCGCCCCTGGAGGGGGTGGGGAGGACGCTCTCACGGGGGCTCCAGGGGTGGCGCGGGAGTCCCCAGCGGCTTTCTTAGTCCCAGTCACCCTCGCCCGGGTGCCTTGCCCGGATAGTCCTCGTCGGGGCTGCGCGCCCCCTCCCCCTCCCATGGGGTTTGGGATGCGGCGCGTTTGAGTCGAGGGCTCCCTGGCGCCCCCCTCCCCACCTACCCCCGTTCACTGGCGAGCGCGCCCGAAGTTCTTGGCCGCCGAGCTGGGGCAGGCAAACTTCCCTCCTTGACGTGGAGGATGGAAGGATCGGGACTTGGGGACCCCTTTGGACTAGGAGGGGCCTCGGGTACCCCGAAACTTTGCTGAGCGCTCTGAGTGCCGTAAAGCTGTGCAGGGAGTGAAGGAAAGGGGTAGATGGGCTTTGGAGTGGACGGGATAGCGGAGGCGCCCCAAGTTGGCCCTGAGACTGCCCCCCAAGTCCGAAACCCTCTTTCCTAGTCGGAGGCGGAGAGTAAGTGGGCTATGAGGAGGCCTCACCTGCTCTCAGCGTGCCCACCCCAGCCGAGCAGAGCCGCTGGAGCCTTGGGAGAGGTGTCGTGTCCCCACCCCGCAGGGTGGCAGGATTCTGCCTAGCTGTCTGGAAGGAACTGACTCCCCATTGTTAATAGGCGCCCCCAAAACCTCTGGGTTGGGCTTGGCTGGCGCTGGGGGCCCGACCCCAACAAGAAGCTGACCTTTCCCCAGCTGTCACGGACCCTATCTTGGCGCCGTCCCTGCCCCTCCCACTCTGTTCTCTTGGGTCCGGGGTGTCTACCCCCTCCCTAACTTTTTCTCTTTCCAAACTGCCCGGTCTGGAGTGTGGCGACCAGTCAAGGGCCCAGGGCTCTCATCTGAGCACAGTTCCCAACCTCCGAGTCCTCCTCGGGCCAGCAATGGTGGGAGGTCCCCGGGGCCACCCTTGAGCAGGGGATCTCCCGCAAACATCTTTCAGTCTTCCGACCCACCGCCCACGCGTGACTGGTTCATTCGCCTCTGCGGCCCATGGCCACCCCATCTATGGGCATGGTCACTCGGGGCAGCCTAAGGGCTGTGGCGAGCAGAAGGACCTATGAATCTAGCGGAAGGGTTTTGAGGGAGTAGCTTTAAATCTAAGCATGTGCTGGTTCTGTACTGGCCTCTCGCAGCCGGAGTCGCCTTCCAGCACCCTTGAGGGCACAGGAGGATTCTACGGCCCCGCCCCCACTCCATTCCCAAAGCTCAGGCCAGAGCTTGAGAGAGGTTTTAGCATCTGGGGACCAGGGAAGCAGGGCCCTTCTTGTTTTGGGGTGGTCTGCGGAGCCCAGTCCGAAAAGCTTGGCGAATCTTTGTTCCGAGGGCTTCGCGGCCCCGCCCCCTCCCGATTCACCGCTAGACCCCGGAGCCTTCCCCGGGTCTGGCAGCCCCTAGAGCTCGGTGAGCGAGGTGGCGCATCTTTTCTGCTGCTCTGGGTCTGGAGGAAGGGTAGGGGGCGTGGAGCGCAGCGATGGGTCCCCTGACAGATTGTCTTCGGTGGCGAAGCCGTCCTCTCCGTGTTAGAATTAATGGCTTACAAGCAACGCGCTCATCTGCTTGGCCCCGGGGGAGGGGCAGCCCCCGCCAGGACTCCTGGAATTCGGTGGCACCCTGAAGAACAGTTGCTTTCCTCCGGGTGGGAGGTACAGTCTTAGTGGACTTAATCCCCTGAGGGTCTACCCTGCCTCCAATCACACCCCCCAGCTGGGGCTCAGTTCTCAAATTCTCTCAAATGAGCTGCGACCCTCCTGGCCGAGGACACCTCCCCTTACCCCTCACCAGCCCTCTTCTGCACACCCATGATCCCGAGTGGATACAAACTTATTTGGGTGGTGGGACAGTACCTGCCAAGGGCGCTTTGGGATCTTGTTCTATGGGTAGGATTATGGGAGCAAGGTCCAAGTGGGTGAAACTGGGGGTTCTCCCCAGCACGGTGCTGGGACATGGAGAGCACCTATCATAAGCTCCCAGAACCCCATCTGCACTTTGCCAGGTCTGAGGAGTCAGCCCCATCTTTCTGGGTTTGCCTTCCATAGGATGATGGTGGTGTGTGTGTGTGTGTGTGTGTGTGTGTGGTCAGGCCCCTCATTCATTCCTTGTCCAGTGCTGGCCAGTCCAGGGGGACCTTCCAAGAGTGACCAGGGGGATGCTTGGCACCTTCCTCAGACATGGCAACAGGGGAGGAAAGGGTATTGCACGTCACATTCCAGGTCGGTGGGCCCAGGCCTGGCACATTGAAGGCTGGCAGCATTTATAGATTTGACACCCTTGGCCTGGGGCCTGGCTGTGTTAGAAGGCCAGTTTGGGGCAGCTGAAGGAGAAAGACTACAACTCAGATGCCCCCCGAAGCTTCAGCTACCTTCTTGGATCCACTGTCTTGACTCCTGTGACATGTGTCCAGGACACAAGCCTGTCGTTCTTACACAGAACGCAGCCTGCCTGCCCAAGGAGGCCATGGAACTCCTCACCTCAAACTTCCCCCTGCATTCTGAAGGCCTGCCAGCTGGTAAAGCAGCTTCGAACCCACAACCCTTCTTCCTGCTTTTGTGGGTGCACAGGCTGGGTGCGCCCTGCCACCGGGGGCTGGGCCACTCGCTGGTGTTCACCCGTGGGTGTTCATTCACATTCCTTCTCCGGGCCCCACTCACTATAGGATTTATCTTGATTTGCTCTGCCTCTGAATTGAGTCAACTCTTTTGTATGCTCGGTGAATTGCCCAGCTGCTAGCGACGAGCAGAACGGAGGAGCGGAGGAGAGCGTGCCGGGGGTACTGAGGCCGGGGAATCGGGAAACGGGCGGGGACAGGAAACGGGGAGGGGACGCCTGCGACGACGGAGTGGGCTGCGTGGGGACAGGAGCTGCAGGAGGCACCGGTGGGGCAGCAAACCTGGCTTGCCCACTGCCACAGGATCGTGGCCAGAGTGGAGTCTTTGGGGCTCCAGGCCGAGGGTCCCCTTGGGCTGCCTGGTCTGTGGCGAACCTCCTGGCTTTTTCGGACTCGGTTTTACCCCACCCCCCCCACCCCACCCCACCCCAAGACTTCCGCACACGCAGTTGGGCACTGTCAGGCTAAGCTGGAAGAGTCCTGGGGATCTTCCCTCCCAAGTCCTCCCCGAGGTTGGGTGAGTGAGTGAAAGGCAGGATCGGGGAGCGGGGCGGGTGGGGTGGTCTCAGCTGTCTGGGATTTGTGTCAGCCCCACGGCAGGATCCGGGTCCTGACCCCATCTCGGCGTGGTGGTTCGGGGTCGTGGAAGGGAGCAACCGTCCGCTCCCACTTAGACGTGGACGGAGGGGCTGCGAGGATGCTCCCTCCCAGCTCGCGGGGGGCGCGCGTCGCGTGGCCCGGCCCGGCCCGGGCGGCGGTGGCTGGGGACCGGGAGGCGGGGGAGGAGGGCGGGCGCGCGGCTCGCAGCCGGACGGAGCCGAGGCGGAGCGGGTGGAAGACGCGGGCGGGAGGGGAGGGGAGGGGAAGGGAGGGGGGCGGGCGGGGAGGGGAGGGGAGGGCGGCGGGAACCGTCCCCACCCCACCCCCATCCGGGCGCGAGGCGAGGGGCGGGGCGCGCGCGGATCGATGGGCGAAGCTGGGGAGGAATTTCAATCCGAGAGCCAACTTAGAGCTTGAAGGACGGCGGCGGCGGCGGCGGCGGTGGCCGTGGCGGTGGCGGTGGCGGCGGCGGGCGCAGCCGGGGATCGGCAGCCGGCCGGGCAGGTAAGCGTGGAGCTCGCCCATTCCGAGTCAGCGCAGCCCGCCGGGGAGCGGAGCTGGCGAGCGTGGGACCCCGCGCCCGGCTTCTCCGCGGATGACTCGCAGGCCTCGCCACGTCGCGGGTCCCCCCTCCCCGCGATTGCAGCGCTCCGTGTGCGTCCCCTCCACCCCCGGCCCTGGCAGAGCCCCCGGGCCCCGCGCGCCATCCCGGCGGCGCAGCGGGCAAAGTTGGAGGAACTTGGCCTCGGCGGAACCGGCGCTGGCTCCGAGGCAGAACCCGACCGTTCAGAGTCACTGCCGCAGCCCGGCCCGCACCACCTCGCCCCGGCAGGTCTCCCTTGCGCTGCCCCCCCACCCCCGGCGCTGCTTCCCGTAGCCGTCGACCCCCCACCCCGCCGGCAGGCAGCCGCAGCCTCCGTGCCGCCGTTCCCGCACCTCCCGGAGCCACTGAGCCCCGTCCTGCCCGAACCGTCGTCCCGGCCCCGACAGCCCTCCTTCCAGGCTGAGCGAGGTCGAGCCTCCTCGCTCGACCAAACTGTCCAGCCACACGAAGGAGAGGCCACATCCTGCGTGCAGATCAGTGGACCAACACCTTTGCGTGGGAGCTGGGGGACTTGATTACGAACTTGACAGGCCACCACCCCCTCCAGACTAGAAGGGGTGCTGACTCCGGCCCCCTCGCCAAAACCCAATGTCTCCATCCTAGCCAGCTTGTTGCTTAGTGCGGTGCCCAGGAGGGGGCTGTGTCTGCATCTCTCTCAAAGGGACTGGCAACCTGAGGTCAAAGTTAGACTCTTCCAGGTCTGGGTTCAGTGACCTTGGGGCAGATGATACCTCTGAGCCTCAGTTTCCACATCTGTAAAATGGAAATTAAATGATACTGCCCTTTGTGAGGAGGGAAGGGTTAACAGAAGATGATCCAGAGGCCTTCCCTTCAGGATGGGAGGGAGACAACCCAGGGGTACCTCTCAGGCAGTAGCAACCTTCGCTTCCTGCGCCCCAGAGGGGAGCTGTGCATGTCTCTGGCCTTCACCCCTGTATTGGACTGGAGGTTGTGCAGGAAGGCAGTTCTAGGAGACCCTGGGTTTCTGAAGACAGATCCTGCCCCAGAAGGGCACCAAGCTCTGAGCAGAGGGACAAGGCAAGCCTCTGCCTCTGCCTCCCTCGGGCTGCCTCCTAAAGATGCATTCCCAGCTTCCGAAGAGGCCCCCAATCTCTAGTCAGCGCTGAGAGGCACCAGATCATACAGGGGCTATAATACTTTACAGCTGTAGATAACCTCCTCTTTTGTACCCAGCTAGCCCCCTGGCCTCCTCAGCCTCCATCTTTGTGGCTGTGATCCTTGCAGTGAAGAGATGCTGAGGAGACAGACTCAAGCCCCACTCTGGATGGGTCCTACTTCACCCAACGTGGTGGGACAAACTCCAAATGGCATTCAAGGAAGATACCCCTTCCTTGTCTGGATTTGAGGGGGTCGGAGGTCGGCCAGGGCACTAGAGCTTTCGTTCATTCTATTTCTGTGGTCTCAGAGGGCCAGGCGGTCAAGGGAGATTGGAATCCCCTCTTCCTGCTGGCCAGAAACCCTCAGTGGTCTTTGGGTGAGAAAGGTGGGGGGCAGCCATGCCCGCCCTTTCACCTTCCTTGGGCCCTGGTGGTGCATGGCTGCCAGGCCTCCTGGGCCAGTGTCTTTCAGCATGGTACTGCAGGCACAGGCAGTTCAGGATGTGGAGAAAAGTGGGGCTGGGGACCTTAAACGGAGCCCCACTGCAAGCCTGTAGGGCGAGGAGAGCGGAGAATGGGTGGCTGTAACTAGAGGAGGCGACACCCTTTCCCCCTTCCAAGGGGCACTCCAGAGAGCACTAGGGCACCCCGAGAATGCCTTGTCCTGTGATCTCATCTTGGCTGGAGGAGCCAATACTCCACCTCTCTTTACCCCAAGAAACAGGTGGTTGAAACCCCTAGGAGAGCCCAGAGCCAGGGCTTGGAGAAGCCCCTCTCTTCGACCCCGGAATTAGTCATCAGACTTCAGTCCTTGAATCATGAGTCGTGGACCTTACTCCACTGAGTGGGGCCAAAATTCTGACCGAGTTGGTCAATTTCTTTGAGGCAGAGCCTCCCTGTGTCTGGGCCCCTTGTCCACGTTCCTGTCTGCCTCCAGCATACCAACTCTGGGCTCTAGATTCCAGTGGAATTTTCTTAACACTCAGGAAGCCTTTTGTAGATGCTCCCTTGTCCCCTACAGTCCCTGTCCTGCCCTGTGAGGGACCCAGTACCATTTGTAAGAGGCCCTAGAGAGCCTCAGACACTGCAGAAATTTACTAGCAGAGGTGCCGGGACCCAGAGAGTTCATATTTCTTTGCTGAAATAGGCAGAGCCCATGCTGGATTCTAGGTGGGTGGCATATGAATACATACGGATGGTGGATGGAGGATGCAGGACATGGGCTCTGAGCCTGCCACTGAGTGACAGGCAGAAGACGGATCTCCAGGGCTGGGTGACGGGGCCATAAATTTCCGGGCATGACCTGGAGTGGATAGTGATATTGCGGATACATTTTTCACTTCTCCTCGTTGTGCTTCCCTTTTGTTTCCAGTCTTGGATTTAATTTCTTCCAACAAAGCCTCGGGTGTCAGTTGGCCTTGGGGGGGGGTCTTTGTGGGGTAGCCGGTGGGGGAGCCCTTGCAGAGGACTAAAATGTCCTTTGGGGAAAAAGATGGAGGTCTAGGGAGGGCTGGATGTTGCACAGCGAGCTGGCTTAGAGCGAGTGCCTGCACTTTGCTGTTTGTTCAGGTTTCTGGGGACACCTGCTTCTCCTGACCTGTGCTAGCCAGCAGCCCCGGGGTGAGCCAGAATGCCCTTGTGGGCATTCCTCTACAGTCCTACTGGGCACCAGGTTCCACTGACCCCGTTCTGTTCCCTGAAGTTCTTGGCTTTGGAGGAGGATGTGGGACGTCTGGCTTGCCTAGCGTACAGTGATTGAGAGACCCTGGGAGTGAGGCGTGGTCCAGGTTGGTGAGACCCATACATGGATGCACACGCTCCTGCTTCACCCAAAGTCGTGGAGCAGGGGACAGTGGAGTTTGAACTCAGGCACCCGCTGGTTCTCGGTATTGGAGAAGAGCTAAAAGGAAACAGAGGCCAGCCTAGCCCTCTAGGGCAGGATTCAGAAAGAAACACGCCTGTGCTCCTTACTCTCTCTTTGCTCTGGAGGCTGGGGAAACTGAGTCACAGAATCTGGCTTGGTATCTGAGCACCAAGGCCATTCCATGACAGCCCCTCCTCAGTCCACTTGGCCAGAACTCCCAGGGCTGGCCCACAGCAGGGACCTGAGCCTTGGTGACTTGGTCCCTCTTTAATCACTATGACTCGTGGCTCATCTTTCTTTGAGGCCCCTGCCCCTATGCAGCAGCCCCTTTGTTCTTTGCTTCCCTTCCTGGGGGACTTGCTGGCCCTTAAAGTATGGACAGAGAGGGGCATGCCCAGCAGCTGGGGCTGGAGTGAGTGTGCGAGCACACTCGTGTGAGCATCTGTCTGCCGCTGCTCAGGTTTATGCTCCAGGCACCTTCATCTGCCAGCTCCGAGGACCGACTCCCAGCCACAGGGAGAGACTGGTAGAAGGAATTCAGGGGCATGGGTAGGGCCCGGGCCTGGCTTCTCCGCTTGCAAAGGTCTTGGTGTCCCAAAACAAGGCTGGAAATATTCATCCACTCAGCCCAACAATTCTACATCTAAAACAATCCCTCCACCTAACAGAAGGGGAAACTGAGGCCCAGAAAGGACCATGGCTGCAATCCAGGTCACAGCAGGCAAAGAATCCAGGCAGTATTCATTCTCATACCTGACTTCTTCCCTTCAGCTTGGTTGGACAGGGTTAGAGCCCTGGCCTTGTTGATGGGGATGCTATCCCCTGCCTACAGCTCTTTGTCATAAAGGCGAGGGGTTTGGCCCCTCCTAGGCCTGTGGTGCTGCCCTCCCCACCCTGGTACCCTCAGGCCTTAGAAGCACTTCTCTACTTCTGCACTGTCTTTCTCACTGATGGTCCCTCTGTGAGTGTGTGGGTTGCATCGGAAGTGCCGACAGAGTACCAATGGAGTCAAGAGCTTTCCACCCACACAGCAGCTATGGATGGGCAGCAGAGATTCAGAGTTCTGTCCCCATGCGCTACGTGCACCACACCGGTGCCACTCCCATCTTGGAAGTGGTCGGATCCAGCCGGAATCCTGCCTGCTACGGGAACCTGGGCAATGATTGGCAGCCCGGAGGCCTCCTCGTGTTTATCCACAGATCCGAGTTTTATTTTCGGCAGGATCAAACCCTTCTTAGTCATTAACTTCCTCGGTTAGTAAACACACATGCTCACATCACACAGGCAGCCACATGTCCCCAGCATACACTGGGAGAGGAGGACAGCCCATGGCCGGCCTTGGGGTGGGGTGCTGGGGTGCTGGCAAGAACTGCAGCTGGGAAGGAGCTGTTTCAGCCCCACCAAGACCGGGGACCCTTCACGGGCACAGGGTGGTCTCCGTGTGGGGAGGCTTTATGGAGCTCGGAGCTGGTGGGAAATGGCTCTCGTGCTCCACTGTACTGAGCCAGGAGCAGCCGCCACGCGTCTCCATGGCTCTGTCTGTTAGGGAAGAGCCTCGCTTGGGCTGGCATCTGGATGTGTCCAAGGATGGGAGTTTCCTGGTATATCCTGAGTCCTGTCAGAGTGAGGCACTGGCTGAGGGGACATAGATGGGACATGGACGAGACAGGAAGCCCCTGGGCCCATCTGACAAAGCTGACCCTGGCTTCTGCCTGTCTCACGTGAGGTGAACTGGAGGCCTGCCCCTCTGGGTGAGGGCATTCTGGCTCCTGTCCCGATGGGAGCTGTGGTCCCCAAAGTTCTTAACCTCCTGCTTGGTTGGGGCTTCAGGAGAGGGGTGCACCTCACACCCCACCCAGTGGTTCCTCTTAAGGGGAGTGTGCAAGAGAGTAGCTGCTGTCTGTCAGTCAGGGGCCTCTGGAAGGGCCCCACTGCAGCTCCGGGGTGGCCTCTTACCAGCCATGTGAGCTGGGCATGACCCCTTCCTCCCTGTGCCTCTGTGTGTTCATCTGTCAATGTGTCTAAGGCAGTGGGTGGCAAGGGCGCTGGTGCTGTGTCGTCATCCAGAGAGGGCGCTGCGAATGAGGCCGCCCTGCACACGTAGATGCAGGGTTTGGCGAGAGCTGGTCCTTGCCTCCTCCAGAACCTCGGCTGCCCGCCTGTAAGGTCTACATTATAGGCAGACGTTTCAAAAAAGGCAGGCCACTGTGCCATTTGTGTGGTCACTGGTGATTGTTGTTCCATTCCACATCATGCAGCCCTGGGTAGGGACGCTTCTGTGCCCTGTGGGGCAAGGAGGCAGGGAGAGAAAATGATGAGTGTTGGAGGAAGGGCGAGGCCAGTGTGGCTAAGCACTGGGCTCAAGGGTCAGTAGATGAGGTCATAGGGTCCTGGCTTCCCCATGTTGAAGTCCCTGGGAAGAGTTATATCTTAATTTTTTTTTTTTTTGAGATAGGGTCTTGCTCTAGCCCAGGCTGACCTGGAGGCTGACCTGGGTGGCCTCGAACTTCACTATCTGCCTAGTCTCAGCCCGCTCAGTTATATCTTGTTTTAATTTTTTTTTTTTTTTTTGAACTCGCTGCCCAGGCTGACCTGGAATTCATCCTCTTAGGGTGGCCTTGAACTACTCCTACCTCTGCCTCCCGAATGCTGGGATTAAAGGCATGTTCCTCTATGCCTGGTTTGTTTTAATTTCTTTTCTTTCCTTCTTTTTAAAAAATTTCTTAGCCGAGCGTGGTGGCGCATGTCTTTAATCCCAGCACTCGGGAAGCAGAGGTAGGAGGATCACCACGAGTTCGAGACCACCCTGAGACTACATAGTGAATTCCAGGTCAGCCTGGACTAGAGTGAGACCCTACCTCAAAAACCAAAAAAATTCTTGAGGAAGCTTCTTGGAGTTGAGTTGGCAGCAGCGGACAGGCCAGGCTTACCTTTACATTTCAAAGGCTTCCGCGATGGTCTAGCGGGATGTAGCTCAAGATAGAGTGTTTGCATGGCATGCACGAGGCCCTGGGGTCCACCCTCAGCGCTGTACCAACCAGACATGGCGGCACATGCCTGTAATCCCAGCAGCTGGGAGGCAGAGCAGGAGAGTCAGAGGCTCAAGGTTATCCTTGGCTACATAGGAAGTCTCAAGACAGCTTGGGCTACATGAGATGCGCTCTCAAGAACAAACAACAACAGCAAACCAAAAAGGTCTCTGTGAGCCAGGCACGGTGGGCCTGTCTGTCATCCCAGCACTGGGGCGATGAGGCAGGGGGGTTGTGAGTTTGAGAGCAGCCTGGGCTATTACGTAGTGAGACCCTGTCTCAAGATCAGTGAATGACGAATACACAGATAAGTGCTCTGTTTCCCCACTGTAGTGAAGAAACAAGTGGGGGGGTCACAGGTATATTAGAAGGTTCAGTTGGCATCTGGGAGGGGCACTGAGCTGGGGTGACAATGCTGGTGGTGGAGAAATAGAGGAAGATTCTCTTTTGCTTAAAAAATTGGAGCTGCGTCCCCATGGAGAAAACCCGTGTTCCCATCAGCATCTGTCAGGAAACAAAAAGGGACAAAGTCCCATGGAGAGGAAGACTTGAAAAAGCAAATCCTTTCCCCCTTTGCCACCCACCGGTGCATCAGAAGACGCACGCCCCAGCCCCGGCACTCGGGGGCACCAGGGAACGTGGCTTGCAGAGCCTACATTCTTGAGAAACGGCATTGCCGCAGCTCGGTCTTGGAGGCCGGAGTCTCTGATCTCAGCTGTGAGTGGGTGTGGGTGGAAGCAGTGTCCGTGTGAATCTAGCACACGCGTGTGTTTGAGTGTGTGCAGAGACACTCTTCCCCTTCTACTGCTCTGAGCCTAGAGCAAGTAGGCACCTTGAATTCCTTCCTTGTGGCGTCTCGAGTTCTGTAAAGGGAATGTGCAGTCGGCATTTTTCTCTTTGTGAACCCAGCAGAGGCTGAGCGAACAGGATGAGTGTGTGTGGAGTGGCCTGGCTCTTCTGTCCTGGGGACTTGATGAAGAGACTCAGGCCTCCTCTGAGAGGTGTTTGCCTTATGACAGACATCTGGGCTTGTTTTGGTTCCCTCCTTCTGGTGTCCCCACAGAGCAAGGACACACATTAAATGTGAAAGATGTTTTAGAAAGACAGCTCGCCAGAAATCCAGGGTGTCCGCTGGCCCAGATCCACACAAATCAGGGATCAAACAGAAACAGCGGCATGCAGCAGAGTCGCTCCCCTGAAACCAGGCAAGGCTGTCCCATGGGAGCACCAGGGCGTGGGTGCATGCATGCACACTCAGCCATGCCAGGTGGAGGCAGCGGCCAGCCGGGTGCACATGGGCACACATTCCCACAGCATCCTGGAATGCAGCCCACATAGGACCTTCCATTCTGGTCCTGCCACCGCTCTCTGGACCCTGGGTAACAGGGGAGCGAGAGTCACCCTGAAGAGGGACCAGCAGGGAGGAACCACTTTGCGGGGTGGGGGTTCCTGCTGTCTGGGGTGCTTTCCCCAAGACCATCCTGGGTGAAGGCTGCCCTTACTCTCGTGTAACAGACACAGTTGCTGCTGACTGTGCAGACATCCCTCTTGTCCTGCCTGCGCTCCCCCCACCCCGACCCTTGCAGCCAGGCTGTCTCCTGGGCAGCCTTCTCGCCCCTTGTGGGCACTGAAGCGTCACCTGCCTTGTCATGCCTGATGCTGTAACTTCCTGAGTGGCCGGGGGAGTTGGCTAGTGTTACAGCTGAGCAAGTGACAGTCAATTTGGAAGTGAGGGATAAGAGAGATGAGGAGAACATTGTGCGTTCTCACCTAGCACCAGGGAGTCTCCATCGAGGGGCTGGCCTTGGTGTGGGCAGAGGAGGGGCCTAGGGACCCTCGACTCACCCCCCAGGTGGGGGACTTCATAGGAAAGCTCCCTGGAGGGGGAAGAACAGTGGAGATTGAGGAAGGCAGGGAAACTGCGGCCCAGGCTGGTCATTGACCCCAATGAGCTCCTGACGGGAGGGGGCAGAACTTTCAGCAACTTCTTCTTTGTAGCTGTGAATTGGAACAGAGAGGAAACCCCCTTCTGTGGGGGATGTCGGAGCAAGGTGGTACTTGGGGTGGTGGGCAGAAAGTGGATGCCACAATCTCTCCAGCTGTACTCAAAAAAACATGAGTGAGGGCTGGAGAGATGGCTTAGCGGTTAAGGCACCTGCCTGCTAAGCCTAAGAACGCTGGTTCCAATCTCCAGGTCCCACGTTTAGATAGATGCAAAGTGCAAAATGCCGCACTTGCCCACAAGGGGGCGCAAACATCTGGATTTCGTTCCCAGCAGCTGAGAGACTGCTGGCGTGCCCATCTCTATCTGTCTCCCTCTCCCTCTCTCTCTGTCTCTCTCTCCAAAAATAAATAAAAAAAAAAAAACATGAGTGAGCTGACCTGACACCCATCTATGCTCTCTGCCATGCCCCAGCTGGGCCTGTCCTCAAGCTCCTGCTTATGTGCCCCGTGTTGGACTTGATCTGCACTGGGCTTTTCCCACCCAGGAGGGAGAGGGGTGAGCAGAGACAGGGTGGGGCTAAGGGGCAGGAGAAGGTGCACGGGAGCTTGTGTATATCACACCACACAGCGGCCAGGACATGGCATCAAAACCACAGGCTGCCGGGCGTGGTGGCTCACGCCTTTAATCCCAGCACTCGGGAGGCAGAGGTAGGAGGATCGCCATGAGTTCAAGGCCACCCTGAGACTACATAGTTAATTCCAGGTCAGCCTGGGCCAGAGTGAGACCCTACCTCGAAAAACTAAAAAAAAAAAAACCACAGGTTGCTGCTGCTTCCTCCACGCCTGCGGGGGGTGCCGGACCCCGAGCCGGGGAGCTGAACTGTGCATGGGACAATCTTTGGGGCATCTTGTCTTTCCAGCTCTTTCTGAATTAGTCCATGTCAGTGCCTGAGCATCCGAGGAAGATCAAGAAGGGGCCACGTTTCTGAGTCACATGGCGTGCCTCTTATCTTGAGCAGCAGTTTTACATGCCACGAGTCCCATAACGTTCTGAATGTGCAAGCCTGTCGTGCCTTCCCGGACCCAGTGCGAATATGTAGGCTTTTACACTGGCAGGGTTACACAACCAGGCCTAGAGAGCAATTTTATTCTATTTTAGTACTTGCTTACTTTCGAGTCTAAGTCTCAGGACATAGCCCGGGCTGGCCTTAAACTTTTAGCAATCTACCTGCCTCATGTGGGTGTGTGTTCAGGAGCACGTGTGTCACAGTGCTCATGTGGAGATCAGAGGACAACCTTGGGTGCTGGTCCTTGCCTTCCACCTTGCTTGGAGTCCCTAGTTGTTCAGGGCTGTGTCTCTCAGGCTAGGTGACCTGCAAGCTTTAGGGAAATTCTGTCTCTGTCTCCCATCTTGCTGTGCACATGCTGAGATAACAGAAGCCCATGACAGCAGACAGGTTTCTTTAAAAAATATTTTATGTATTTATTTAAGAGACAGGGAGGGAGAGAATGTGAGTGTCAGGGCCTCCAGCCACTGCAAACTAGCTCCAGATGCATGTGCCCCCTCGTGCATCTGACTTTATATAGGTCCTGGGGAATCGAACCTGGGTCCTTTGGCTTTGCTGGCAAGCACCTTAACCACTGAGTCATTTCTCCAGCTCCAGTTTTTTACCTGGGTTCTGGGGATGGGAACCCAGGTACTCGTGCTTGTGCAGTAAGCACTTTACCCACTGAACTCTACCCTCGGTTCCTTTCTTTGAGTGGGTGTGTGGGGGGCCGGAGGGCTCAGATATCATCTTTAAGAATGCTACCCATCTTTTAAATTTATTTATTTATTTATATTTATTTATTATTTGACAGAAGAGAGAGGCAGATAGAGAGTGAAAGAGAATGGGTGCATCAGGGCCTCTAGCCTCTGTAAACGAACTCCAGTTGCATACACCACCTTACAAGGGTCCTGGGGAATCAAACATAGGTCCTTTGGCTTTGCAGGTAACTGCTAAGCCATCTCTCCAGCCCGCTATCCATCTTTTTGTTTTCTTTATGACTTGAGTCAGGGCATCACTGTCCCAGACCACCCTGGAACTCATTCGGTAGCCCAGGCTGGCCTTGAACTCACAGAGAGCCTTCTACCTCAGCCTCTTGTATGCTGGGATAAAGGGAGTGCACCACCACGCCCAGCTTTGTTTTTGAAACAGAATCTCTCACTGGCCTGGGCTGTCAGTGAGGCTGGACCTCCAGTGTCCACCAGTGAGCCAGGTGTGCACTGTGCTGGGATTACAGGTGTACAGTGTCCACCTCACACTGTTCTGGGAAGGTGTCAGTTGGGAATTCACTGTGCTGGGATTACAGGTGTACACAGTTCTGGGAATTCAGGTGTGCACTGTGCTGGGATTACAGGTGTGCACTTGCTGGGCTTTTTACATGGATTCTGGGGATTGAACTCAGGTCATCAAGTTTGTGAGGCACTTTACCCACCTAACCGCCTCCCCAGCCCCAGCCCCAGCCTCCTAACACCATGTTTTGAAGTTCGTTGACATTGTCGTTCGAGTCCTTAACAGTTTTTATTGCTGCATAGTACTCCACTGTCTCCATAGGCCACCTTTTATTCATCCATGACCTGAGGGACAGACACGTGACTCATTTCCAGTTAGGGGCCATCTTTGTGGGGCCATCTTTGTGTGGATGAGTCATGTGGTAAATTTATATTTAAATTTTTTTTTTTTTTAGATTGCTGAGTCATGGTCCAGGCTGACCTGGAATAAATTTCTCAGGGTATTTAAATTTTTAACAAACTCTGCCTCCCGAGTGCTGGGATTAAAGACTCACCCATTTTAAATTTTTAACAAACTGCCACGTTGCCAGACTCACCCATTCTCGGGCCACTTTGCGTTCCCTCAGCAATCCAAGGGTCCTCTCGTCCACATACTGGCAGTGCTTGGTCTGGCTGGTCTCTTTGTATCTGAGTGGTGGAATCTCATGCTGGGTCCAATTTGCACTTTGCAAATGACCAGTGAGTTAGAACATTTCCCTGTGTGGTCGGAGGCACACATATTTCTTCTCTGATAAAAATGTCTATTCAAACCTTCTGCTCGTTTCTAATGGGGTTGTCTTGTTATTGGGTTTTCAAAATGGTTCAGGATGACTGCTGGTGTTCTCTGCAGCTTTCAGTCTTGAGCCCTTTATCAGAAGCACAATTTGTAAATATCGTGTCCCTGGTGGCATTGAATCCTGTTTTCTTAAGCAGTATCTTTCTAGAGCACACGTTTTTTTTTTTTTTTTTTTATGAGAGAGAGAGAGAGAGAGAGAGAGAGAGAGAGAGAATTGGTGTGCCAGGACCTCCAGCCACTATAATCGAACTCCAGACGTGTGAGCCACCTTGTTTGCATGTGTGACCTTGAGTGCTTGCATTACCTTGTGCGTCTGGCTTACGTGGGACCTGGAGAGTCGAGCATGGGTCCTTAGGCTTCACAGGCAAGGACCTTAACTGCTAAGTCATCACTCCAGCCCGAGAGCACAAGTTTTCCTTGTCATAAAGTCCACTTTACGAATGTACACTTTTTTTTTTTGCATGTGGTGTGTGTATGTGTGTGTTCACATTTGTGTAGGCCTGGCATTTACGTGCATGCTGGGGATTGAACTCAGGTCCTCATGCTTGCAGGGCAAGCACTTTACCCACTGAGCCGCCTGCCCAGTATTTTTTGTTTTCTTTTTCATGGGTCTATTTGTGGTTTCTTCGCCTAGTCCAAGGTCACACAGATTTTTCTGTGTACCTAGGGAGTTTTATAGTTGTGGCTCGAACACTTGGATTTATGGACCATTTTCAGTGAATGTCTGTTTATGATGTATAAGGACCAAAGTTCACTTTTCTGTATACAGTTTTTGAACAAAGATTATCTTTTCTGCATTAAATTTTCTTGGAATCGTAAATGTTGAGGGTTTATTTTTAGCTTCCCACTTGAGCTCTGTTGATGTCTGTTCATACTGCACAGTGTTCATTACTGAGCCTTGGCGGTAAAGTTTGAAATGAGGAAATGTAAGGTCTCCAAAAATTGTTTTCTTTTAAAATTTGTTTAGACTCTTTTGTCATTCCGTGTACATTTTAAGATCACCTTGCCAATGTTTGCAGAAATATCTCTGGCATTTTGATGGACCTGTGTTTAATACATAGATCAATTTAGGAGTTGTAAGCCTTCAAATCCAGGAATGTGAAATGTCCTTCCATTTATCTAGACCTTGTTTAATTTCTCTTAGCAATTTTGCATTTTCTGCATACAAGTCTTGCAAAGTGAGTGTCTTTCTTTTTGTTGTTGTTTTGAGACATGTTCTTACTAGGAAGCCCAAGCTGACCTCAAACTCACAAACCACCTGCCAGATTGTTTGTAGTGGCAAGAAAGCTTGGTGTGTGTGTGTGCGCACACACACACACACACATACACACACAGAGAGAGAAAGAGAGAGAGAGAGATAGATAAATAAATAAATAAAAAAATAAAAACAATTTTGCTTTCACACAACTTGTTTCCAGTGCATAAGAATAACTTTGAGTTTGTTTTATTATCCTTCTGTCCTATGACCCTGCCAGATCTGATTATTCAGCAGTGAGCATTCTCATCAGTTTTTGTGAATGCCTTAGAATTTTCTATGCCCAGGCCCATGTCATGTGAAAATAAGGAGTTTATGGCTTTCTTTTGAAATTACATGTGTTTCATCTTTTTCTTGCTTTATTGCATTGGCTGGCATCTCTAGAGCCATGCTGAGCAGCAGCATGGCTTTGTTCTTAGATCTTCCAGGAAAGGGTGACCATCTGTCCTTTGAAAGTTGATGTCAGCTGAAGAGGTCCCTTCTATTGAGACTTTGTCATGAGTTTTTCTGATTGACCATTGGGTTTTGACAAGTGCTATTTCTGTGAATGTCACAATAGTCATGTGGCTTTTGTCCTTTTATCTATTAGTTGGGCATGTTATAAGAATTGATTTTCAGAGCCGAAAAGCAAAATCCCAGCACTGGGAGGCAGAGGTGGAGGATCCCTCGAACCCTGAGACTACATAGTTAATCTTCCAGGTCATCTTTTCCAGAGTGAGACCCTACCTTTGATTTTCAAATGAAAAGCAAACCTGTGTCCCTACAAGAAATACCATCTTCTGTCATCTTTTCTATGTTGCTGGCTTGGTTTGCATACATATATATATATATATATTATTAATTCTTTTTGGAGAGAGACACAAAGAGAGAGACAGAGAGAGAGAGAGAGAGAGACAGAGAGGAAGACAGAGATGGGTGCGCCAGCAGTCTCTCAGCCAGCGCGAACGAAATCCAGATGTGTGCACCCCTTGTGGTCAAGTGCGGCATTGCACCCTTGCGTCACTTTGCATCTGGCTAAATGTGGGACCTGGAGATTGGAACCTCTGGAGATTGGAAACAGTGTTCTTAGGCTTAGGAAGCAGGTGCCTTAACCCCTAAGCCATCTCTCCAGCCCGGTTTGCTTACATTTTGTTAAAGATTTTTGCATTGTTATCATGATTCATCTAGACATGTTGTCCTCTTGTGAGAGCTTCAGTTTTACTATTGGAGAAACTAGAATATATGACATAATCTCTCTCTCTCTCTCTCTCTCTCTCTCTCTCTCTCTACTGGGGATTGAATCCAGGGTCTTGGACATAGTTCTACCACTGAGCTATACCTCCAGATATTAAAAAAAAATCTATTGAGGGCTGGGAAGATGGTTCAGTGTCAAATGTGCTTGCTTGCAAAGTTTGCTGGCTTGGGTTCATCCCCAGCCACCCACATAAAAGCTGGATACAAAAAGTGGTGTGTGTCTGGCATTTGTTGGCAGCACATGCATTGTGCACAGATGCACACGCACGTGCACACACACACACACACACACACACAGAGAAATTTCAAAAAATCTTTTGAGACCAGGACTAAGTATATAGCCCAGGCTGATCTTGAATTCGTGATCTTCTTCCTCCAGCCTCCTGAATGTGAGGTTACAGGTGTCAGCCACCACATCCAATTCCTCTTCTCTCTGTCTCTCTTACTGAAAGTTTCTCAAGGTTTGATATTGTTACCTTAACTATTTGACAGAATTTATTGCTAAAGCCATCTGGGTCTAGACTTTATGGGAAGATTTAAAACTAATTGTTTCTAGATAATAGGTTGTAAGTCTGTTCAGATTATTGGCTGTTTTGGTAATTTGTATCTTTTTTCTTTTTTTGAGAGAGCCAGACACAGAGAGAGACAGAGAATGGACGCGCCAGCGGCCTCTCAGCCACTGTGAACAAACTCCAGACGTGTGTGCCCCCTTGTGGGCAAATGCAGCATTGTGCCCTTGCGTCACTTTACGTCTGGCTAAACGTGGGACCTGGAGAATTGAATGGGCGTTCTTAGGCTTGGCAGGCAGGTGCCTTAACCACTAAACCATCTCTCCAGCCCTAATTTGTATCTTTTTAGGAATTTGTCTGCTTCGGCAAAAATTGTCTAATATGTTACCATGAAGTTGTTTGTAATAGTCCTCCATGTTTTCACGCATAGTGGGAAAGAGTGCAACACCCTTTGTACCACGTAGCTAGCTAGTAGTAATGCACTCTTTAGTTCATTTGTAGCTCACACCCTTTTTGTCTCCCCTGGTTTCTATGTTCTCAGTTGTTTTCTGTGTCTCGTGTCTTGTCCCCTTCTTTTCTCACTTGCTGCCTGTCTGTATGAGAAAATGCCATCAGCTTCCATGTGAATTCTGTTGATCCTTGACAGTGACAGTGACATTTTTATTTCAATCATTACACTTTTCAACTCAAAACTTTTCACTTTTGAAACACAATTTCTGTGTCTTCTGTGGAGGCTGCACACTTCTTCTTGTTACCATACTGTCCTTTAATTCTGCAGATAGAATTCTATGACTGTGTTTATGTTAACTGCTTCGAAGACTTTGCTGCATCCAACACTGGGGGCACCCCGATGCTTTCTACTGACTGACCTCTTTTCCTCAGTAGGGGTCACTTTCATGTTTCATTGCCTGTCATATGATTTTGGGTAGAAAATGGGCAATTTAGGCAATGTCTTGTGTTAGATCTGGATCCTGATTTTTTTAAAAATATTTAATTTATTTATTTATTTGAGAGAGAGAGAGAGAGAGAGAGAGAGAGAGAGAGAGAGAGAGAGAGAGAGAGAGAGAATGGGCACGCCATGGCCTCCAGCCACTGCAAACGAACTCCAGATGTGTGCGCCCCCCTTGTTCATCTGGCTTACGTAGGTTCTGGAGAATCAAGCCTCGAACCGGGGTCCTTAGGCTTCACAGGCAAGCGTTTAACCACTAAGCCATCTCTCCAGCCCTGGATCCTGATTTTTATCCTGGATCTTGTCAGTATTACTGAAACACTTGTCACTGCTATTGGGTTTGTGTGTGTGGTGTGCACATTCTTATGTGTATGGGTGCAGGGGTGTGTGCATGCGTATGCACATGCATGTGGAGGTCAGTTGTTGACTTTGGATGTCTTCCTCAATTGCTCTCCACTTTATTTACTGGGACAGAGTCCCTCACATGTACCCAGAGCTTGCCTGTCAGCTAATCTAAGTAGCCAACTTGCCCTGAGGATTCCCTGTCTCCATCTCTGGGGAATCTGAACTCAGGACCTCACACCTGTACAGCAAGCGCTTTATCCACTGAGCATCTCCCGATCCTGTAACTGTTCACTTGTTTAATAAATTGCCTGAACTAAAACTATGAAACGTCTCCCCCCACACATGTGGCCATGGTCTCTCCTTTTCTGCTTCTCTAACTTTATAGTCCTTCCTCCCTGTCCTCTTCCTCCTCCTTTTTCTTCTCCCTCTCCTCTCCTTTTTATGAGAACCTTAATATACATCATTCTCTTTTGTCTTTTCCTTCCCTTCATCTTTCTACTTTTCTTCTCACCTCCCTCTTCCTCTCCTCCTCCCCCTCTCCTATTCCTTTTCATCCCTCCTCCCACTTCCTCCTGCTGCTCATTCATTCTTCCTTCTTCTCTCCACTCTTCTTCACCTCACTGCCTCTTCCTTTCTTGCCCTTCTTCTTATCCCCTGCTGTGAAAGCCCAGTCCTTTGGTCAGGGAGGGACTGCTGAGAGCTTGAGTTCCTATCCTGAGCCCGTCAGCCTCTGCCCCTGCTGGCAGACCCACCTGCTGGTCCTGGACCACATCACATCCTCCTGTGAGTGTGCTGTGCATGGGCTGGGGTGAGGAGGGCCGTTGGCCTCTCCTGGCTGTCAGCTCATCTCTGACTCAGCTACTGCCTGGCCAGGATCTCAGTTTCAGCCTCACTGACTTTTCCCCATCCACCCGCCACGGACACTGCTGCGTCGTCCTGATGGCTCTGCTGCTAGAGATCAGATCAGCCCCCTGGCAGCGAGGCTTCCGCTCTTTGAGGCCTTCCTGGTGCAGCGTCCACTGAGCTGGGGTGGGCAGATGGAAGCAGCTCCAGAAAAGACTAGCACAGCTTCCTCATGTTACCCAAGGTCAGTCGTTTTTCATAAATAAATATCTTGGGTGGATTTCCACAATGCTGAGATGATCACTGTTGAGAGTTTTGACTCGTGGCACAGCTGGGGTTGTGTGTGTGTGTGTGTGTGTGTGTGTGTGCATGTGTGTGTGTTTAAGATAGGCTTTCACTGTGGCTGGCTGGCCCGAATCGCACGATCCTCCTGCCTCAGCTGCCTGAAGGCCGGGATGGTAGGTGTGTGCCACCTCACTCTGATATCACAGCTGTTGTTTTGGAGAAAGGATTTGTGATCTACACTACACTATGGAGAAAGTCTCATCTCTCTGATGTTATCTTTCAAAACTGTTTAAAAAACAATATATTCAGCCCCACAAAGTACCATGAGATAAAATCCATCTAATAACCACCCAGGCCCAGAAGTAAAATACAACCTCCTCTCAGAAGTCCTCTGTCCTGTCTCCTCCTGTCCCTGCCCATCTGTCCTCCTGGGGTGAGGGGAGTACTCTGATTTGTATGCAGGCATACAAATACACTTGATGTGACTGGTTCTTACGGTTGCTTGTTTATGTTCAGAACGATGTATGTTAGAACCGAGAATATTGGTGTGGTAAACAGAGTATATGCGTGTTTACCTATGGATAGACCAATGAATGGATGGGTAAATGGATGGATTAATGGGCAGATGGATGGATGTATTGGTGGATGGATGAATAGGTAGGTGGATGGGTGGGTGTGTGAGTGGATGGACAATTGGATTGGTGAATAGATAGGTGGATGGGTAGGTGGATGGATGGATAATGAGTAGGTAGATAGATGGATTGATGGGTGGATGGATGGCTGGGTAGATGGGTAGGTTGGTGGATGGGTGAGTGGGCTGGTGAATGGAAGGATTGATGAATAGATGGGTAGATGAATAGGTGGATGAGTGAGTGGAGAGATAAGTGGATTGGTGAATAGAAGGGTTGATGGATGGATGGAAGGTTGGGTGTATGGGTAGGTTGGTGGGTGGGTGGATGGGTGAGTGGATGGACAGTTGGATTGGTGAATAGATGAGTGGATGCACAGATGGATGGATAGATGGGTAGGTGGATGCATGGGTGGATTGGTGAATGAATGGACTGATGGATAGATGAATAGAGGCTGGATAGATGGGCAGGTTGGTGGGTGGATTGGTGAGTGAATGGACTGATGGGTGGATGAGTGGATGGCTGGATTTGGTTGGTTTCGTTTCTAGTGGAGTACACGGCTGTGAATGTCCCTGTACCTACTTTGTGGTAGACAAATGCCTAGC
This sequence comes from Orientallactaga sibirica, assembly GCA_036365145.1. Lineage (NCBI taxonomy): Eukaryota > Metazoa > Chordata > Mammalia > Rodentia > Dipodidae > Orientallactaga > Orientallactaga sibirica. The sequence continues at coordinate 2,552,106 of JAEOAD010001990.1, read as the reverse complement.
AGAGGTTATAGGTCAGGTTACTGGTTACGTCCGTGTTCAACTTGAGTTGATGCTGTAAGACAGTTTTCCGTAGTGGTTGACAACCCCACGAGCACTCTGTGAAGGTTCTGGTTGCTCTGCATGTCTGTCAGGACTCAATATTACCAGTCCTTTCTACGTCAGTCCTTCCAGTGGGCATTGTTGCATAAGATTTTGGGCTGTTTAGCTAACCTCCCTTGTAAGACCCTAACCCACTCTCATACCAAGCTGGGGGTCTTTATGCCACCTGTGTGCAGGAATCTCTGCGTAAGAACTCTCCTCCCGACCGTGTGCATGACCAACACCTTTTCCCAGTGGGTGGAGCACCTTTCTTGCACTCACCCTGTTGTGTCTTTTAAGTGTAGCCCAGGTTAGCCTCCACAGTGAGCCTTCACCATTATTTTTTGTCAGCTTATCATGTGACCAGGCTTGGTTGAACACACCTGTCACCCCAGCACTCAGGAGGTTGAGGCAGAAGGATCATGAGTTTGGGGCTATCCTGGGCTACAGAGTGAGACTCTGTCATTCTTTTTATCATCTCGAGTTCTCGTAGATCCTGTTCCATGCCATGGACTACGAGTCTTATTGTCCACCGTTGACATTGGACTTGAACCCACTGAGCTGATTTGAGCTTTGGCTCTTTTGTCTACATGAATTCAGCTGACCTTCCATCCTTGAAATTAAGCTATTGAGGCTAGAGAGATGACTCAGTGAGTCAAGCGCTGGCTGTGCAAGCATGAGGGCTTGAGTTTGCATCCTTGGAACCTAACCAATGCCTGGTGTGGTGGTACATGTCTGTAACCTGTAATCTCAGTGCTGGGGAAGTGGAGACAGGAGGATCCTTGGGGCTCTCTGTGGGGCTGAGTTTGGTGAGCCCTAGGGTTAGTGAGAGACCCTGTCTCAAAGAGTAAGGTGGAGAGTGATCGAGGGAGACCACAACATCTGACCTCCACATGCATGCACACACATGCATCTACATGCATATGAACATATACACACACACCATATACACATATGCACACAAAAATCAAACCTTTTGAGATAACTGTATAGTCCCATGTGACACAGAAACATGCAGAGAAACCCCATGTACCCACAATCCAGTATTTTGCAAATATCACGATGTTTCACAGCCAGGTGCTGATGAGGACTTTACTCGAAGGCCCCTCCCTCTTTCCTCTAATAACCACACCCATGTTGTCTGCCCCAACCTCTCTCGGCCTCCTGACCACCATTCATCTTGTCATTCCAAGTGTGACATACAAATTGAACCCTTCAGTGTATGACTGGTGGCAATTAGATTTGTTTGTGCTCTGAAAACTTCCCTGGAGATGCTTCCAAGATCTCACACTTATCAACAGTTCATTTTTTTAAATAGAAATGAACTGAGGGCTGACACTGTGTTTCAGCTTGGGCCCTTCTTCGTGGCCCATGGCATGCAGATAAATAATGCATTGTGTGTGCTGTGGGTACCATGTGGGGAAGAGCAGAGGCCCTGCTCAGTCCCTACAGGCATGGGTGGCTAAGGATGGCGCATGTATTGCTGAGTGCTTGGTACAATTTGGGAATTGCAGCTGTATCTGCAGAGGCTCAATAGGCAGGATTGGTCTACCTTGGCTAGGTGACTGAGTAGATAACTGAACGGATGGATGGATGGATAGACGGATTGTGTGTGTGTGTGTGTGTGTATGTGTGTAGGTATAAATGGATAGACTGGTGAATAAGTGGGTGGACGGATGGATAGATTGCATGGGTGTGTGGATGGTTGAATGGATGGGAGGATGGATGGATGGAATGGATGGGTGGATGGAATGAGTGATGATGGGTGAATGGATAGATAGATCAATGGACACGTGGGTGGATGAGTGGGAAGATGGATGGAGTGAATTAATTTGTGGATGGAGAGATGGGTTGGCGGGCTGATAATGAATGGAGGGGTTTGTGGATGAATGAGTGGGTAGACTGGTGGATGTACAGATGGATGGATGAAAGCAAGGTGATTGCCACAGAGAGGCCGCGTGAAGAGTGGATGCTCAGGATTGGATGAATAGACAAGTGGATGGTCACCAATGGAGTGATGCAAAATCAAGATGATGGAGGGGTGATGGATGTCTGTATTCCTCTGTATAGACAGGGGCTTGGAAGGGACGGTAGAGGCCTCTCAGACCAAGACACTAGGTAATGTCACCCCATGGCATGTGGAAACTCTGAGGTCCAGAGAAATGGCTCGAGGAAGCTGGTAGGGTCAGGCAGTCATTGGGGTGAGACTTGAACCAAGCTCTACCTGAGCCCAACTTCCTCCTGAAAACATCCTACTAAAAGGCAGGTCTAAATGGGACAGGACCCACATGGGGCTGACTGCTAACCCAGCAGGCAGGAGCTCAGTTTGAGCCCATCCGATCCAGTTCAGTGGATGCAGACGTCTGGTGTCTGCACACGTGTCTGCTGATGGCTCCGCAGCGTTGGCTCTCTTATTTCTGGCCACAGACATTTATTGAGCACCTACTGTGTGCCTGGTGGGATTAGACTGAGATTGAGTTGAATAGGGTCTTACAGTCCCTGACATTAGGCATTAGGGTACTTATGCCCCCTCACAAGTTTGTACGTGGGGTTCGATTGATTCTCTCTGAGCACGAGGACACGCTGAGAGTCCTGCTTTTCTGCATGTGCTTTGCACTCTTCAGCTCATCCACCCTTGGCTTTGCATCCCACAGGTTGGCTGCTGTAGCAGTGCTTCCCGTGGCATTGGTGGCTGGTGGCAGGCGAGGGCTGAGGGTGCGGTAGGCGTTGTGAAAGATGGCCTCGTGGAGCGCCTGTCTCGGCTCTCCACCCAGGATGCTGCCAGGCTGTGTCTAAAGGCCGGGCCGGGGAGCCTGGGAAATATTTAACTTTGAAAAATGGACCTTCACAGCTCATTAGGTCCCAGCCGCGTGGCCTGGCGCCTCGGGCGGCTCGGGGAAGAGGGAGATGGCGGGGCATGAAATCGCTGAAGTATTTAAAGGCCCATTCTGTATTCCCCACCAGTGGTGTCTGTCCCCTGGTGTGTCGTGCCATGAGTCCAGGATGGGTGCAGTGGCTGTCAGGTCTCCTGAGGGCTGTGACCTGACTAACCCCAAGGGCAGACCCTTCTGGCTCTGTGACTTCAGGCAAGCCACCTTCAGTTCCCCTTCAGTTCCCCCCACTTTTACTATGGTCTGAGTGCCAAGTGGGCACCATTCTATTCTATTTTTTTTTGAGTCAGGGTTTCACTCTAGCCCAGGCTGCTCTTCTACCTCAGTCTCTTGAGTGCTGGGATTAAAGGCATGAGCCACCACCATGCTGTTTTTTATTTTTATATTTTTTGAGACAGGGTCTCATGTCACCCAGGCTGGCCTTTTGAATGAACTTGCCAAGGATGACCTTGAGCTTTTTGATCCTCCTACCTTTATTTCCCAAGTGCTGTGTACCACCTGGTTTCCACAGTGCCGGGACTTGAACCCAGGACTTCGTGCATGCTGGGCAAGCATGTCCTTCCCCAGCCTCATTCTTAGAAGTGGAAACTGGTCATAAATTGTCTCTGAGGGACACAGTAGCCCCCCAAGAGTATCAGAGCATTGTGTCACAGATCCTTGATTGTCCCTGGATGCAGGGACACTGGCTCCTACTATCACTGTGGCTGGGACAGCTCCATCCAGCTTGCCTGCACAGGCCGGGCTTCAAGAGCCCATTTTAGCACCGATGGGTTGGCAGGGACAGAGGCTGTGAGGCTCCCACTAGTCCTGGGAGTCCATTCATGGATGGCCCTGTGGGGTGGAGGAGGCGGGGCTGGGAACTGGAGGAGGAGGGACATATTTGCATAGAACTGCCGAGAGTCAGCCAAGAAAAATCAGAGCTAATCTTTAGAGGCTGCTGTGGCCACAGGGCTCTAAACACGGAAAATTGCATTACACTTGCTTCTGGTCTTCATTGTACATATCCGATGCACAGTCATAAACCCGGTACGCTCTGGCCTGTGACCTGCCCGCCCGCCCCCGCGACAGCTGCCTCCTTTCGGGCTGGCTGAGGCTGCAGGGCCAGGAGGTTTTCTAATTCTTGGGGCTTTCTCAAGCAACCCACCACCTCTACTTCTTTCAGCCCCCACCAGCTCTGGAACTTTCTGAGGGCTCTGTGACCTTGGGCAAGTTGCCTTCCTTTTCTGAGCTTGTTTCTTTAATCGGCAGCTAGAGAAGCTTGTTTTAATTCCCACCACCTTCACAGTGCGGTGGGATTAAAAGAAGGAGGGGTGGCAATCAGCCCCTGCTTCTTCTTCCTGTTCTGTAGGAAACTTCAAAGATGCCCCCCATCATGGGGCTGCCTGTCTCGGCTCTGCAGCCTGCTGCCTGGACTGTTACTCTCCCAGCCTCAGTTTTGCTGTCTGTGTAGTGGGTCAACCCCATTCTGCTAAGGTGGTTGTGAGAATTCAACCCCAGGCCCTCGTTGGCAGGAGGTGACTGCCGCACAGACGCCTCCTTTAGGTCGACATTGGCCGAGTACATGTGGCCTCTCCTTCCTCTGAACCTCCTTGGATTCTGGTAGATTCTCAGGAGCAGGCATCCAGGCCTCGAGGAGGTAGAGGCGGGGCTGCTGAGAGCTGCATGTCCCGATGGGGCTCCGAGGACTCCGGTTTCCGCAAGCTGGGCTGATGCGGGGGCTGGGACTGTCCCAAGGGTGCATGCACCTATATCCACTTCCTGCCTGCTGTGCAGCTAGCTGCATGCACAAGCATGTGAACACAGACTCTCGTTGAACAGACATCTACAGATGTTTTTGGCCAGGTGTACGGCTACCCGGTGGGGTCACGGCCCTGCCCTTCCTGTCCCCCCATGCCCCCGTGAACACAGAGCTGCACATTCACACATGTGCATGTTGTCCGTGTTAACACATACTCGCCCCTCCTGTTCATCCCCATGGCAACCCCAGCAGTGTGTCCTGGTGGGGCTCAGAGCAGGTGTCAGGAGATCGCTATTGGCTTGGGGGGGATGGGCTCTCTAGAGTAGCCAGGCCAGCTGGAGTCCCTGGGCAGAGGCTCTAGGCTGGAGAGAACCTTCTAGAAGCACCTCTCTGGCTGTGATTCCTGAAAGCCACATATCCATCCAGCCCCTCCCTGTCCCATCTCCTGGAGAGGGAGGCAGGGAGGGACCTCACTCCATCCTCCAGTTCCCAGACGTGCGTGCGTGGTGTGAGATGAGGCCCCTCTCCTTCAACCCGGGCCACCTCCCTGTGGGGTGACTCCCTGGCTCCTGTGCCATTTGGCTAATTGTTGGAGAGACCTTGCTGGAGACCCGGGGCCCAGGCCCTCCCTACCCGCCCGTGAAGTCATCCTGCTGGAGCTGGCAGAGTTCCCATGGCAACAGCAGTGACGTCACAAAGACTGGAGGAGGATGGCTGGAGGGAGGAGTGGGGTGAAGCTGTGGAGGGGATCCCTCGCTTCTCCTTCGCTTCCAGAAAGATAATCTGGCCACCTGTCGTCCAATAAATACAAGCCTGTGACACCAGTGATAGGTCCCGAGTGTCCCCCTACCACCTGGAGGAGTTAGGGACATCTTCCTACCAAGGTGTCGAGTCCCTAGCTAGAGTGAAGATAGGGACATGAGCCTTAGATGCCAGGGCGTCGCTGTCCCCACGCCTGGTCAGCTTAGCTGGCCAAACTTTGGCGTGTCTGGCTTTGCGGGCTTGTGGTTATGCCCTTCCTGAGTTCGTTGACTCTGCTGGGGACATGGATTGGACCCACACTGAAGTTTCTTGGTCTCTCCTTTGCACTGGCTTAAAATTGGCTCTCAAGGAGACCTCTGTCTGACTCTTGTCTCTACCTGACCCTGGAGTCCACAGCAGCAAGTGGCCTCGGGTCCTCTGGGTGCCCCCTGCCTAGTGGGGACAAACCTCAGCTGTCTGAGTGACTCCCTGCAGGGATGAACGCATGGGCCCTGCTGTGGAAAGACACTGCTCCCAGCCCCTTCCTCCTCTGCCTTTAACTGTTGTCACTCCACACAGTACAGAGCTTCCAGGCCCAGTGCTGGGCAAGGCAGTGGACGCGATGGGTCTGTGATAGGCTCGGCTTTGGGAATCATGTACCAGAAAGCCTGGCACTGCCAGCTTCCGGCCCAGCTCACGACTCCAGTGGTGCCCTCATCCGTCTGAGTACCCAAGATTCGTCATCTTGCCAGCTCCTACCCCCACGTCAGTGCCCTTCCTTCTCCTCCTGGGCCTCACCCTCCACACTCCAATGCCTAGGAGGGTGGCTGCCCACTGAGGCACAGGGGCAGGCCACGGGCATGCACTGACCTGGCCACATCTTGTAGAAGCTGCATGCAACTTTTCCTAGCCAATGACCCTCTCGCGGGCCCAGTCCATATTCGTTTATTTATTGAAAAACTTCACTCCGCAACGATTACTGTTATTATTGTGTGTGTATTTGTGTATGAGTGTGGGTATTCATGCGTGGAGGTCAGGGGACAAACCTGGGTGTTGGCTTCCACCTTGTTTGAGTCAGGGTCTTTCATTGGTCACCACTGTGTGCACCAGGCTAGCTGGTCCATAGCTTCCGGGGGGTTCTTTGGTCTCCATCTCCCATCTTGGTGGGCTGGAACTATACCCTGCTGTGTCGGGCTTTCTGTGGGTTCTGAGAGTCCAAACTCAGGTGCTTTCCTCATGGAAACATCTCCCCAGGCCGGGTTTGTTCTGAGATAGGGCCTCCCGGTGTAGCCCAGGCTGGCCTCAAACTCGTGATCCTCCTGCTTAGCCTTCCCAGTGCTGAGATTGCAGACGTGTGCGCCCACACTCGGCGTCTTGTTGGATCTCTCCTGTACTTGGTCCTGGGGTTACAAAACAAAGCCTGTATTTCGAGTGTGCATTTATTGTGTGCTACATATGCCCTGTGCTGGTCAGTGCAAAGGCGTGGGCTCGGGCCTCCCTGCCCGCTCTGCCCAGTCTTTTAAAGTCCATCTCTCTCCCCCCCCCATTGTTGTCGTCTTACTCATGAACAATTCAGGCCTCTCTCAGAACCCTGCTAAATCATTTGAAAAGATGTCCACTGGGGTGGAAACAAGGATATAGAGTGGAGCACAAGGGCCTTTTCTCCAGATGCCACCACCCCGCAGGAAGGTGACCTGGTATACAGGGCATGCCTATCTCAGGAAGTGAATCCTTACTCACAGTGTCCTCTGTCACATAGTCCTAAAGACAGACTGTATCCGGGTGTGGTGACACATGCCTGTCATCCCAGCAATCAGGAGGATCTCGAGTTCCAGGCTCGCCTAGGGCACATAGTGAGACCCTGACTCAAAACACTGAGTAGGGCAGCCTGGATGACAGTGCCAAGAAGTGGGAAATAAAGTCTGGAATGTGGAAGGGGGCAGTCCAGGTTTGCTCAGGGGCTTGGGAATGAGAGGGGACAAGGACCTGGCTGCTGCTGGACAGGGGTTGCGCCTTCCTGTAAGTGCTGTGCTGAGGCGTGAAGCAGCTGGACATGTGGCGGACGGGGGAGGGCAGAACGCTTGTGACTGTCCCTCCTGTTTCACAGTATGTTCAGATGTGGCCAATACAGTACAAAATATCCTCCTGAGGTTTTGTCCATGTCTAGATATGTCTCTTTTATTTGATGCATACATCTGAGCATCTCACCAAATTTTTAGTCCATTAGGGACCAAGGGAAGCCTCAGCTTCCTTTCAGGCAGACAAGCAGATTTGAAGCCTCGTTTTCATCTGTCTAATAAGCACTTCTCAAATTTACAGCTCGCTCGTACAATCCGTCAGGTTAATGCCTGCCCGTCCTGCTGCCTCCCGTCTGCTGCATTTCCCTCTCCTGCCATGGGCCTTCCCAGGGACGCTGCCTCGCACTCTGCTGAGCAAATTAGCCAGTCGGCTTCCTGGCTGGTGAGGGGCCGCTGTTTGTGCTGCAAGAGCCAGGAGATGGGGTGAGGGGTCCCGCCATGGCTTTGCACCAGCATGAGTTTTCCACAACATTCGCAGCATCGTGCCATCCTGGGTCACAAACACTAATTAACACAAGTCAGATATGGTGGTGTGTGTTTGTAATCCCAACACTCAGGAGGCTGAAGCAGAGGATCATGAGTTCAAGGCCAGCTTTGGCTATATGCAGAGTGAGATTCTGTCTCAAAAGAATTAAAAAAAAAATGATTAGCCGGGCGTGGTGGCACACGCCTTTAATCTCAGTACTCGGGAGGCAGAGGTAGGAGGATCGCCATGAGTTCGAGGCCACCCTGAGACTACATAGAGAATTCCAGATCAGCCTGGGCTAGAGTGAGACCCTACCTTGAAAAAACCGAAAAATGAAAAATAAAAACAAAAAAAAACAAAAAAATGATTAGAACAATATGTTTCTTTTGCTTAGCATTAAAAAAAAATTGTATGTGTGTGTGTGTGTGTGTGTGTGTGTGTGTGTGTGTGTGTGTGTGTGTGTGTGTACCACAGTGACTGTGTAGAGGTCAGAGGTCAGCTCTGGGTGCTCTTGCTGAGGCACCGGCCGCCTGTTTTAGAGACAGGATCTCTCGCTGCTCTGGAGTTAGTGTAGACTGTTTGGTCAGCGAGCCCGGGGGTCCATCGTCGTGTCTCCACCTCCCCAGCACTGGAATCACAGGTGCCCCACCATGCCTGGCTTTCTTCCGCGGGTTCTAGGACTCCAGAGTCGGTCCTCAGACTTGCAAGGCCAGTGCTTTAGCAGCCCAGCTTTTCCCCAGCCTGCATGTAGCTCTTTAATTTCTTTTCTTTCTTTTGAGACAGGGTCGGGGGAGGCAACAGCACTAACCAGGGGGTCCTTGGTGCCCCTTTATTCTATCACAGCCCTCTCCGCCTGCTCAGGGTGACCAGTGTTCCTGATTGCCCAGCGGTGTGCTCTGGGTGGCCCGTTCCTGAATTGCATGAACTGCAGTCCGTGGGCTCCATTCCTCTCTGAGCTTGCACTTTTGGTGGGCCCTGGTTAGTTTGCTTTACAGAAGAGCATTCTGTATTAAGAGAGGGTCGGGGGCTATTTGCAGATTTATGTGGCACATACAAAGACAAAGCCTTATGCCCAGAGAGAAATTGTGGGTTTGGATGCCTGTAGCCACGTGCCCAGTGGGCTCCTACAGCGGCCGGCCTCAGTGCAAGCCTTCTCTTGAGGTGCCACAAGTTCCCGCGTGTCCTAGCGGTTCACCAGATTTTCACCTGACCCACCCTGACGACGGAGCTGAGCATGCGGGGTGAGGGTCGCCACTGGGGTGTATGTATGTACTCTGGAGACAGGCCTTCTTGTCGTTGCTCTTATGACTGAGCTGTTTGGTGTTCTTGCATTCCTTCTAGATTCTGTGTGACGGAGCTTTGCCTGACACTGCAGCGAGGACAGAGGTCTTCCAACATTTTGTGCCTTGTGTTTTTGTTTCTATTTTTATTTTTATTATTTATTTATTTATTTTTGGTTTTTCAAGGTAGGGTTTCATTCTAGTCCAGGCTGACCTGGAATTAACTATGTAGTTTCAGGGTGGCCTTGAGTTCATAGCAATCCTCCTACCTCTGCCTCCCGAATGCTGGGATTAAAGGTGTGCGCCACCATGCCCAGCTAATTTTTATTTTTTGTTTTTTTTTTTTTTTTTTCCGAAGTAGGGTCTCACTTTAGTCCAGGCTGACCTGGAATTCACTCTGTATTCTCAGATGGCCTCAAACTCATGGTGATCCTCCTACCTCTCCCAAATGCTGGGATTAAAGGCGTGTGTCACCACGCCCAGCTGTTTTTTTTCTTCTTTTTTAGGAGAGAGAGCAAGCGAGCAAGAGAGAGGCAGAGAGAATTGGCACGCCAGGGCCTCTAGCCACTGCAGTCAAACTCCAGATGTGTGCGCCTGGCTTATGTGGGTTCTGGGGAGTCGAACCTGGGTCCTTAGGTTTCTCAGACAAATGCCTTAACCACTAAACCATCTCTCCAGCCCTCTATTTATTTACTTTTTGATACAGGGCCTAGTCATATAGTCCAGACTGATATGATATCCTCCTGCCTCAGCTCCCCGAGGGTTGGGATTATGGGCAAGTGATTGGCATATGGTGCATTATTTAATTCTTTGTAGTACTGGAGATTGAATCCAGGGACTTGTGCACACTAGGCAAGCTGCAGTCTACCCTGAGCTACATTCTCAGCTCTCACTGGGGAATTCTAGATAAGCAGTCTACGGCTGAGCCGCACCCCCGGCCCTCTGTTTACTGCTTTTATTTGGAGACAGGGTCTCACTAAGTTACCTAGGCTGGCCTTGAACTCATTTTGTAGCCCAGGAAGACTTTGAACTTGGAATCCTCCTGCTTCAGATTCCTAAGTACTGGGATTCCAGACCTGTGCCACCATGCTTTGCATAATGGTATCTATATGTGGATATATATATATATATTTTTCTTTTTCAAGGTAGGGTCTCGGTCCCAGGCCTTGAACTCATGGTGATTCTCCTACCTCCTGCATTGTGAATGCTGGGATCAAAGGTCTATATGTGGATATATATATATTTTTATATATTTTTATATATATTTTTTGGTTTTGCAAGGTAGGGTCTCACTCTGGTCCAGGCTGACCTGGAATTAACTATGTAGTCTCAGGGTGGCCTCGAACTCTCGGCATCCTCCTACCTCTGCCTCCTGAGTGCTGGGATTATGCTGGGATGGTATATTTTTAAGAGCAGAAATTCATTTTTTTGTCCTGCATTGTGACTGCTGGGATCAAAGGTGGGAACCCAGCAACATATGGTATATTTTTAAGAGCAGAAATTCATTTTTTTGTGGTGATATTTACCCATATATAGCTGCAAGGATAGGAAGAAATTCTATCACTATATTATGAATATATTTCTTCCTAGCATGTCATTTATAATATATTCCCTCATTATAGACTGTGCAGTTCTTTTTCCATTTAAGTTTGTGCTCAGCCTGGATTGCTTTGATGTCTGACACGAGGAAGGACTTGACTTCACATTTTTCCCATTTAGAGATCTGATTTACTGAAAAGCATCTCCTTTCCCCGTTAGTTTGCTATACCTTATGCCAAAGGCAGATCATAGATATGCATAGTTCTAGGGTTTTCTATCTGTTCTATGGATAAACTTGTCTAATCCAGTGCTAATTCCACACTGTCTCAGTTGAGGTAACTTTCCAGTCCATGGTAATTATCTGATAAAAACTCTACATCAGCCTTGTTCCTCTTAGCTCGGGTTACTTTGGACTGTATCCTCATCCACGTAAATATCAGAATCAGCTTGTGCAATCCCACAAGAAGGAACAGAATCCCCTGGAATTTTGATTGAAATGCCACTGAATCTACAGATCTACCTGAAGAGCTTGATCTTTTTACTGATGTTCATCTTCTACCTACTGTAATGTCTAGATTCTCAATGGATACATGTGTGTCTTAGACCTACCACACTGACTAAGCCTGTTATTAATATTACGATTAACACATTCCTCTGCACTTTTATAAATACAGTCATACGATCCATGAATGCCTAGGGCTATGTTCCTTTCGGAGTCATGACTTTCATTTATTTTTCTTGCCTTACTGCAATGTCTGAGGTCGCTAGCATAATGCTGAACAGAAGTGTTGGGAGCAACTAAACTTGTTTGCTCCTTTTTAAATTTGTTTTTGCACGTTTCACACATATATTACATTCTGATCATGTGCATCCCACGTTACTCCCCATTATCTCTCAGTCTCAATACTTCTCAGAGGAAAAACTTTTGTTTCTGATGTAAGTAAGGCACATTTTTGTATTTTTTAAAAGATTTTACTTTATTTATTTATTAGACATAGAGAAAGGGGGAGAGAGGGGGGAGAGAATGGGCGTGCAAGGGCCTCTAGCCACTGAAAATGAACTCCAGATGCATGCACCACCAAGTGCATCTGGCTTATGTGGGACCTAGAGAATTGAACCTGGGTCCTTAGGCTTTGCAGGCATGCACCTTAACCGCTAAGCCATCTCTTCAGCCCCACATTTTTGTATTTTTAAAAATATTTATTTGCAAGGACAGAGAAAGAGAGAAAGAGACAGAGAGAGACTATGAGGGCCTCCTGCCACTGCAAACAAACTCCAGACATATGCACTGCTTTATGCATCTGGCTTTATGTCGGTACTGGGGAGTTACACACAGGCTGGCAGGTTTTACAAGCAAGTGTAAGTGCCTTTAACCACTGAGCCACATCACTCGACACACACACACATTCATACACACACACACCATACTCACACACACACACACATACATACTTACTTGCATACACACACACACATTCACACACACACACACTCATACTCACATACACACACACATACATACTTACTTGCATACACACACACACATTCACACACACACACACTCATACTCACATACACACACATACATACTTACTTGCACGCATACACACACACATTCTTTTTTTTTTTTTTTTTGAGGTAGGGTTTCACTCTAGCCCAGGCTGACCTGGAATTCACTATGTATTCTCAGGATGGCCTCAAACTCATGGCGATCCTCCTATCTCTGCCTCCTGAGTGCTGGCATTAAAGGTGTGCGCCACCACGCCTGGCTTTTATTTTTATATTTTTGGAGACAGGGTGTCATTATGTAGACTTGTTTATCCTGAAACTTACAGTCCTTCTGCCTCAGCCTCCCAAGTGCACTGAGACATTTTCAAAGCTTTTTGACTTGTGCTAACAAGTAGCCTTGGCAAAGAACTTGGCCAGTCCTACCACAGCCTTACCACCTCTACTCTGTACCAGGTGTTACCTTAAACTTCTTTTTTTTTTTTTTTTTTTTGGTTTTTCGAGGTAGGGTCTCACTCTAGTTCAGGCTGACCTGGAATTCACTATGTAGTCTCAGGGTGGCCTCGAACTCATGGCAATCCTCCTACCTCTGCCTCCCGAGTGCTGGGATTAAAGGCGTGCGCCACCACGCCCGGCTAAACTTCTTCTTTTTTATTTTTTTTTAACTTTTTCTTATGAGAGAGAGAAAGACGGAGGGAGAGAAAAAGAATATTTGTGCACTAGGATCTCCAGTCACTGCAGTTAACTCCCAGATGCTTGAGACATTTTCAAAGCTTTGTGACCTTTGCACTTGTGTTAGTTGCCTTGGCAAAGAACCTGGGGAGTCAAACATGGGTTCTTAGGCTTTGCAGGTCATCTCTAAGCCATCTCTCCAGCCTTTTAAACTTCTTGTTTTTGTTTTTTTCTTTTTAAAAAATATTTTATTTATTTGAGAGAGAGAAAGAAAGATGCAGATAGAGAATGGGCATTCTCTGCCACTGCAAACAAACTTCAGACAGTCACTTTGTGCATCTGGTTAACTGGGTACTGATGAATTGAACCTGGGGTCCTTAGGCTTCCCAGACAAGAGCCTTAACTGTTAAGTGACCTCCATCCCTTGCTGTTTTGTTTTTTGTTTGTTTGTTTGTTTTTTTTTTTTCAAGGTAGGGTCTCACTCTGGTCCAGGCTGACCTGGGAATTCACTATGTCGTCTCAGGGTGGCCTTGAACTCACGGTGATCCTCCTACCTCTGCCTCCCGAGTGCTGGGAAAAGGCTTGCCACCACGTTTTCTTCTTTTTTTTTTTTTAACTTTTTTTATGGTTTTGAAAAGACGGAGGTAGAAAAAGAATATTTGTGCACTAGGATCTCCAGTCACTGCAGTTAACTACAGATGCTTGTGCCACCTTGTGCGCATGTGTGACCTTTGCACTTGTGTCACTTGTGAGTATGGCTTACGTAGGACCTGGGGAGTCAAACATGGGTTCTTAGGCTTTGCAGGTCATCTCTAAGCCATCTCTCCAGCCTTTTAAACTTCTTGTTTGTGTTTTGCTTCTTTTTAAAAAAAATATTTTATTTATTTGAGAGAGAGAAAGAAAGATGCAGATAGAGAATGGGCACACGAGGGTCTCTAGCCACTGCAAACAAACTTCAGACACATGCGCCACTTTGTGCATCTGGTTTACGTGGGTACTGGGGAATTGAACCTGAGTCCTTAGGCTTCCCAGACAAGAGCCTTAACTGTTAAGCCGTCTCTCCATCCCTTGCTGTTTTTTTTTTTTTTTTTTTGTTTGTTTGTTTTTGTTTTTTCAAGGTAGGGTCTCACTCTGGTCCAGGCTGACCTGGAATTCACTATGTCGTCTCAGGGTGGCCTTGAACTCACGGTGATCCTCCTACCTCTGCCTCCCGAGTGCTGGGATTAAAGGCGTGCGCCACCACGCCCGGCTCCCCTTGCTTTTTTTTAGATGGATAAGTACTTGATGGGCACAAATGGAATGTTGTCATATTTTTTATGAAAATCTGCATTTCCGTGGTGAGGCAGGGGCCGGACATTGTTCTGCACGTGTATGAACTGTTCTTTCTCCTTTGTCTAATTCTCTGTCCATGTTTTGATATGTCGCTGGGGATTTCAGTACTGGGGTGAATGAATTCTTTACATAACAAACACAATTATCAAGCTTGCCGCGTCTGTCCTAGACATTTCCCCCTCTATATTGGGTAGCTTTTTGGTGTTTTGTTGTTGTTGCTGTTTTTTTAATGTTCTTATTTCTTATTTTTATTTGGTCAAAGTTTGCTTCTCTTCTCTTTTGCAATTCATCTCTTCCTTCTGAGCTTGGAAAGTCTGGTTCTCTCCTGAGACCTGATAAGTATTGGATTCTGTCTCCATGCAGCATTTTTTTTATGGCTTAATATTTCACATTTAACTGTTCACTCCATCTGGAATTTGTGGGGCTGTGGAGTGAGGAGTTAAATGCTGCTAGCCGTTTACCAGGGGAAGGGGCCTCGTTTGCACCCACGAGTCTCTGGGGTCCAGCTTCGTGTGTCTGCCAAGTGGGGAGAGATTAAGGGAAGGAGGGAGTTGGTGTGGTGTGCAGCCAGCACGGGGACTGCACAGCCCTCACTGCTCCTGGGATGGTTCTGGATGCTTCTTCCTGGGGTTAAAGAAACAAGGGGCTCTTCCTCAGCCAGCTTGACCACAGGTGTGACTCAGTTTCTCTTTTATAAAATGGGGGTCTAAGCTGGGCATGGTATTATATGCCTGTCATTCCAACTCTTGGGAAGCAGAAGTAGGAGATTCTGAGCTTGGGACAGCCTGGGCTACATAGTGAGACGCCCCCCCATCTGAAAAATCAACAAAAAACGGGGTCTGGCATCTATACAAACAACAGCTGTCCCCGGGAGTGGCTGTGCTGGGGACTATCATGCAGGAAAAGGTGCCTGGCGGGCTCAGTTCTGTGCGACCTCGGGCAAGTGACCTGACCTCTCTGAGCCTCCGTGTCTGCGTCTGAAAGCAGGAGTTGTGATGATGGTCCCACCTTATGAGGTCTGAGAGATGGTTTCTCAGGATACTCCATCCAAGTTCACAGCCTCTGGGGTGCCCTCCTCATTCAGGAGGGGGTAGCCATGTCTGGGTGGTAGCCAGGATGTGCGGTGACTGGGGGCAGAAGCGGGCTGTGTATGGGTTCATGGGTCGGGCTCCCTCCCCAGCTCTGATGGGGCCATGCCTTTCCCTCCACCCATACTGGGCAATGGGGGGTGGCAGGTGGAACCCGTCTCTTGGCCGTGGCTCAGGCAAAAGGACTGGAATTGCCTGCAGATGTATGCACGCATGTGTGCATGTGTACACACAAACATGCACACACTTCTGCATGTACATGGCCATCCATAGACTCACAGGCATTAACAGCAAACAGACACACAGTTTCATACTGATGCAAGATTTTGGGGCTTAGGAGTAGTCCTCCAAACTTGTGAACCCCAATTTTGGGTCCTTATTCTATTGTAACAAAGAATTGATAAAAATGGACTCAAGAAGGCTAAATTATGAATTACTGAGTTTATTTAGGGACAAATCATAATTTGTGAGGTTTATTTAAAGGAAATTGACAGCTAGGGAAAGGCTGGGGCAGTTCCATGCACCCATGAGAGATTGAACATGGAAGCCCCTTCAAATAACAGACCAGAAAGGATTAAAAATAGCGAGGTTAGCCGGGCGTGGTGGTGCATGCCTTTAATCCCAGCACTTGGGAGGCAGAGGTAGGAGGATCGTCATGAGTTCAAGTCCACCCTGAGACTACATAGTGAATTCCAGGTCAGCCTGAGCTACAGTGAGACCCTACCTCAAAAAAAAAAAAAAAAAAAAAAAAGCGAGGTCTTCAGAGATCAAGGATGACTCTCACATATAAGCAAGGTGAGAGGGGTCCCCAAAGCATGACGCAGATAGAATGCAAGAAGAAAAACACCCACGCTAGGGTAAGTATTCCCCCCTTCCAGCCAGGCTGGGAAGGAGGGACAGACTCACCTGGACGTTCAGGCCAGGTCAGGGGGCAAAAGGAAAAGAGGGAGGGAGGGAGGACCATGTGGGTAACCTTCTTCATAAAGTTCAGACATCCAATCAGGGTGAGCCTCATCATCATCAGGTGTGTAAGCAGAGACCTGACTGGTTCGGATTCAAGGCCAAGATCTGGTTGGTTTAGGGACTGGGGTGGTGGTGGGGGGACTGACTCAGGGAAGCCAAGCTGAAGTGGCAGAACATTTCTGCCATCTTGGAGAGACAAGATAAGACCTAAATTTCAGGTTTGTAAAGATGGTCAGAATGGCATTTCCTTGTTCCCTCTTTGGGCTTCTGTCCCTAACTAACTGCCTGCACCTTTGTAAACACACGATCTTCCAGTAGCTTTGGGCACGGACACAGTGCCACACACACACAGACCTCTGAGCTGTCGGTAGCCAGAGCCCATCAGGTTCCGCGCTCTCATCCCTGCCATGCCTGGCTGACCTGTGGCTGGCTAGCCTTCTGACCTCTGTGGTCACCCCCTTGTCCCTTTGCCTGCCCTGTGCTTCCTCATCTCAACTAATTCTAGAGGCATATCGGGCCACCTCTCCCTCTGTGCAGTGCTTCGATTGGTGCTGTCTGGGCCCATCTCAAGGCTGTGGCATGGAGGCTCCGAACCGCTGAGCGCTCCTGTGGCTGATGTGCTCTCAGTTGTGCAGTTGCCACCCAGGCCTGGGGACAGGGTTGGCGTGGGATCCTGAGTTTGATCTGGGGTGGGCATGGAGGGAGCTCAGCTTCCAAGTACCCCTTCCCCTTAATCCTTTCCCTTCCCCTCCCATTTGGAGGACCCCCATTATGGCACCCAGGAGAGAGTCAAGCAAGACCTTGGCAGATGTGTGTCCAGTGCACAGAGAAAGGCAGGAACTTGGGCCCAAGCATCTTGTGTTCATCCAGCAGGTGGAGAGATGGTCCTGCCTAGGGTTCAAGGCCAGCCTGGGCTTGGAGGGGGCTGCAGAGCCTGTGGACCCCTCACTCCCATCGGGATGGTGGAGAAGGTGACTCCTATAGCCACGAGGTGAACAAATGTTGCCCAATAGTTGGGTGGGCACAGAGCGAGGAGGAGCTGGTGCCCGGCCGGAGGTTGGCAGGTCATGCCCCTGCCACACATGGGACCTGGGTTGGGCACAGGGCACACTGAGGTGTGGGGTGGTGGGGACTTGGGATGACAGGCAGGCGGCGGCGGCCGGTGGCACAGCTGTGCAGTAGGCTGGACTGCTGGCATCAGCAAAAGCCCCTCCTCCCCCCTTGCTAAACAATCGTTGCACAAATATGCAAATGGTATAATTACAGTTATTTGTTTTGCTGATATAAGTATTTGAAATGCAAATGTCAAGTTTGGGCGCTGCCGGCTTTTCTCGCCCCTCTCACCCAGACATTTGCAAGTGGGTGAGCTGGTTGTCCCTCATCCTAGGAAGATCATGGGTAGCATGGGGTGCTGGCTGCCCTAAGCGGCCACAGCTGCTGCCACCACTGGGCAGAGAGGCCACCACAGATGCCTGAGGCATTTCTCCTCCCATCACCCAGCTGTGTGAGCTGGGCCTCTGAGCCTCAGTTTACCCCTCGTGTCATGGAGCTGTGTCTGTCTGTCTGGTCAGTCACAATTCAACTGATGAACGTAAGTTTTGGTTTCCACCTGAAAAATGTCCCCATTTGTAAAACTGGATGACCGTGACTTGTCAGCCTTCTCTCCCAGGTCTGACTGCGACACGGTGTGTCTTCCTCGGTTGAGCCTTAGCTCACGCCCCTAAGAGGGGGAAACCTGAGGTCCAGTATTTCAGAGCCTTGTTGAAGGCAATCCAGATGCCAGCTCTGTTTGAGTCCTGGTGCCAGTGCACACCCGACAGGTAGCTTTCTAGATCTATCCTGGCATGACCCAGCAGTTCTGCATCTTGACATTGCTTGAAACGTGGAACCACGCAGATCTCTGCCAAATGCAGAGCCAGTATGCCTCCTGCCACCTGCTTCCCGCATCTTCAGTTTGCCTAGCTGGATCCGGCCGGCCGGCAGAGCCACGAATCTGTCATCCACACTGTCGCCCAGCCGCGAGCAGTTCCAGCCAGAATGCTAGGGCCGACTAAAGTCCTTTAATCACCTCCATGCCTGTCAGGAGCCCAGCCCCCGAGAGACTCTGCACTGGCAGCTCCTGTGGGGTCCCTGAGCAGGCCTCGGGCACACACTGGCTCCTGCCTATATGTGTGGACATGCATGCACACGAATGCATATATATGTGCACATATGCGTGCTTGTGTACTCACACTGTGTGGGTGATGCTGTTGGAGAGTGACAGGCTTTGGGCTGCTGCCCTGCCTCAGACATGGTCTCCCAGGACTGAAGGTGAGAACGGGTTTGCAGACTGAGTGGAACTGCAGAAGTCCCTGTTCCCAGCGGACCTCCCAGCCTCTGCTCACACCAGCATGATGGCTCCCATGCCAGATGTCACTATGTTTTTTTAAATATATATTTTATTAGCCGGGAGTGGTGGTGCACACCTTTAATCCCAGCACTCGGGAGGTAGAGGTAGGAGGATTGCCGAGAGTTTGAGGCCACCCTGAGACTACATAGTGAATTCCAGGTCAGCCTGGACCAGAGTGAGACCCTACCTCGAAAAACCAATATATATATATATATATAATTTATATATTATTATATGTTATTTATTATTATTTATTTATTTGAGAGAGACACAGAAATAAACAGATAGAGAGAGAGAGAATGAGAGAGAGAGAGAATGGGCACGCCAGGGCCTCTGGCCACTGCAAACGAGCTCCAGATGCATGCGCCCCCTTGTGCATCTGGCTTACGTGGGTCTTGGGGTATGGAACCTGGGTCCTTTGGCTTTGCGGGCAAGTGCCTTATCTGCCAAGCCATCTCTCCAGCCCAGATGTCACTATTCTGTCTCAGATGGCTTGGCTGGAAACCCTGTCCTTTCCCCTGACGTCAGTGCCACACCATTTCCTTGACTGTCAAACCAGGAGCTTATTGCAAAGCCGGGCTGATTATACATTCACACACACCAAGTGTGCACGCCTGCATGTTTCCAGGGCTTCCCTGTGTCCCGGGCTCTGTCCTCCAAACGCTGGAAACTAGGACAGCCTGGGGTTGACAGGTGGCCTTGAGCAGCCCCGGCGAGGACAAAGCAGAGGTCTGGGGAAGGAAGGACTTCTGGCTCCGTCCCCTGCTTTCATCTCACCTGCTATTTGACTTCCATTACCTTTTCCAGGGCGGGTTCAGCCTCATTAGCATATTCAAATACAGTCCATTATTATTTGAATTAGCTGTTAAGTAATTAAGTCTAATTGATGAGCCTTCTCCCACTTCCCCACATATTTTTTTGGTTATTTACATCCGCTCCTAACCCACAATTTTAGGTAATTACCACCACTCACTGCGTATTTGCATACACACACTTCCTCCAGCGACAGGTTCTCTTGTCGCCTGCCTTCCGACACTCACTGCCAGAGCTGGGAGCTGTGATAGGGACACTAGGACAAGGGTGTAGACCCAGGGGGCTCTCAGGCTCTGGCCAGCTTTCCTGGGGTGCAAGTGCCACAGAGCCCCTTCCCCACTACCGTAAAGCCCCTTGCTCCCCGAGTCCCCTGCCCCAGGATCTTACCTCCTCTGGCCACTGTGCCTCCCACTTCCTGCCCCACGTCATATGGCCCGCCGTAGTGTCCTTTTAGTATGGCTTCTGCCTGAGTTCAGAGGGAGCATGGGTGAGCTGGGTCACAACTGAGAATCCACACTGTAAAATCACAGTGTCACCAATGCAGGGTGGGGGACAATCACACGTTCATACGTGTTCATACGTGGCTTTGTGCCACATCCGAGCCGTGTGACTAGCCTCAGTTTCTCTACTTGTGGAATGCTTCCTGGCCACGAGTGGCAGGTGAGGATGAAGAAGATGTTCAGAGAAGCTTCCCAGTCATGCTGGGTGCGGAGTGACTGACCTTGAATGAAGTAGCCCTCTGGGCCATGGAAAGCCTTGTGGTCAGTGTTCAGTGTCCCCACAGTTCTACACTGGTCAGTTCAGCTTACAGAGCTGCCCTTGGCCCAAGATTTCTGTCTCCTGACTCAATATCCCCTGTGTGTGTCACCGTTCCTGTCTGGTCACAAACAGTAGGTGCCCTAGTGAGGGATGGACGAGGATGGGGCTTGCCTGGGGCGAGCAGCTCTGCTGGCCTTGCAGCAGCCTAGGGTCTTCGTGTGTTCAGCCCGCCGCAGAGGTGGAGGTCCGGCCAGATGTCCTGAAGAAGGGTACATTGCTTAGAGATCAAGACCCTGGCAGAGCCACTGTCCCTGAGGGCATACTAAGGCCATAGGGTGCCTCAGGATTGGGGCACTGAGAGCCTAAAGTGACAGAGGACATGCTGAGTGGGATCCTGGTGGGAAGGGAGAGTGACGCCTCATGCCAGTGGTTTCCAGAACCCGTGTACTTTTGCTACTGAACATCTGGAGCACAGGCGGCAGAGGGCCAGACAAGGCTGCCCCTGCATGGGTCAGAAGCTAAAGCTGTGCCTTCTTTAAGCAACGTCCCATGAATTCCTCCACATGGGCACTATTAACCCAGTTCTGGGGCTCAAATTGAGCTCTGTACTGGTTCTTTTACTGAGTGCTTTGCCTCGTGGAGCTAAATTGCAATACTACATGGGGCCTGCAGGAGGTGGTTTGGGAACCAACGGTTCTTTGAAAAATCTTTTCAAGTGTTTATTATTTTTTTTTGCAGCTGGTTATTTGCCTACTGTATTTGAGTATTGAAGAGTTCTACATTTTAATTTGTTTCAGGTCTTTGTGGTTCTTATGCTCAGCCAATTTAAAAATATTTTATTTTAATTTACTTGAGAGAGAGTGTGAGAGATGGGGGAGGGAGGGAGAGAACGGGCACACCAGGGCCTCCAGCCACTGCAGACAAACTCCAGATGTAATGTGCCACCCTTGTGCATCTGGCTTAAGTGGGTCTTGGGGAATCAAACCTGGGTCCTTAGGCTTTGCAGGCAAGTGCCTTAACTGCTAAGCCATCTCTCTAGCCCAGTGCTCAGCCGATTTTAACAGATCACAGGAAGAAGGCAGGTGAGAATTTGTGGGAGCATTTTGCACATGGGGGGACAGAGGCACTCTCAAGGCATACATCTGCTGGGAGTCAGATGGCTCCTGTCTGTCTCAAAAGACTCCCTTTGAGGACTGGGGAGCTGCTCAGTGGCTACAGGCACTTGCTTGCAAAGCCTGCCAACCCAGGATTTGAGTCCCAAGTACCCACATAAAGCTGCACACGCAAAGCGGTGAATACATCTGGAGTTTGCAGCCACAAGAGGCCCTGGCGAGCCCATACTCTCTTTGGCTCTCTGCTTGCAAATTAATAAATACAAATATTTTTTAAAAAGATTTCCTTTGGAGTAGCTGGCCCAGGAGGGTGTGCCCATGGAAGAGACTATGGAGGACAGAACCCTTTTAGGAAGACAAACAGCGGTGTGCCAGGCCGGGGGGGCTGGTGAGAAGAAAGGGCTGAAGAGAGAGCGCACTGACTGACTGACCCCTGCTGGGTGCTGAACCTGCCTTGTGCTGGGACTCTCCTTTCAGCAGCCCCTGTCTGAACTGGACAGCCCCTTAGCTCTGGAAGAGAGATGACAGACACTTGGTCCCTGCTGTGCCACACAGAGGGAAGGGGCAGTTGCTCTGACTCCCCTGAGATCCATGTTGCAGAGGGAGGAGATTGCCAAAAGACGGAGGCCCAAGCCTGTGGGGAGTATTTTTGTCAGTGTGAGGCTGGGCACACTTGGCTGCGCTAACCTCAGGCCATTGGCACAGCCGAGGGGGTCACACATCACAAGCCAGTGGAGCTGGGCACCAGCCCAGGACCACCCTCAAGCTAGCTTCTGCTCACATGGTTACTTTCGTAGCATACTCCCTCCCAAGTCCACCTGCCTTTGGAATGTGCTGGACTTTGGGTACAAACCATCAGGGAAGGAGGTTTCCACCACCGCAGACATGCGCATGCCATGGCGTGCAGAGAGGTCAGAGGACAACTTTAGGGGCAGTCCTGCGCCTGTCCACTTCATTTGAGGTTCTTGTTCTGGACTCTTGTCCCAGTGCTGCTCTTTGCTGAGCTTGCCACAAGCCTCAGGGAATTCTCCTGCCTCCGCCTCCTGTCAGTGCCACCATGCTGGGGTGACAGAAGCCCTTGAGGGCTTCCAGCTTTTGATGCGTGGTCGGGTGGTCAAACATGGATACTCCAGCTTGACTGGTATCTGCTTTATCCACTGAGCTATCTCCCCAGCCCCTGACCTCCCATTTTTATCTAGAAAGTGGGGTTCATAAGCCTGTCCGGGACAGGGAGCGTCTGCAGGATTTATAGAAGGCCTGGTAGCTGTGCTGCTGCTCAAGAAGGTGCAGGAAAGACTTTCAGTCCCTAAGTGTGGAAGAGACGGGATGCCCAGAAATGGTCCCCTGGCCAGGATCTCCTGAGAGGTCTTCTCCCTCTCTGCCCCAGACATCCCGTTTGGCACACAAGCACAGCCTCTCAGGCGGGCAGGTGGTAGGCACCAAGTGTTCCTTGAATGAAGGGAGGGAGGGTAGGCTTTATCCCAGCCAGCCTACCTGGGAAGGCAGGTGGCAAAGCAGATGGCTTCGAGGCTCCTGCAGGTCTGAAGGAGGTGGGCGGGCCTTCTGCTAGGTCTTCCTCAGGAACCCAGTGATGGGACTCACTGTTTCCAAGTTGCCTTTATTTATTTATTTTGACAGTGCTGGCGTGGAACCCAGAGCCATGAACAAGCTAGGCAGGTGCTCTACCACTGAGCCACACCCCAGCCCCTCACTGGGGGATTCTAGGCAGGAGCTCTACCACTGAGCCACACCCCAGCCCCTCACTGGGGATTCTAAACAGGAGCTCTACCACTGAGCCACACCCCAGCCCCTCACTGGGAGATTCTAGATAGGAGCTCTACCACTGAGCCACACCCCAGCCCCTCACTGGGGGATTCTAGCCAGGAGCTCTAGCACTGAGCCACACCCCCAGCCCCTCACTGGGGGATTCTAGCCAGGAGCTCTACCACTGAGCCACACCCCAGCCCCTCACTGGGGGATTCTAGCCAGGAGCTCTACCACTGAGCCACACCCCAGCCCCTCACTGGGGATTCTAGCCAGGAGCTCTACCACTGAGCCACACCCCAGCCCCTCACTGGGGGATTCTAGCCAGGAGCTCTACCACTGAGCCACACCCCAACCCCTCACTGGGGGATTCTAGCCAGGAGCTCTACCACTGAACCACACCCCCAGCCCCTCACTGGGGGATTCTAGGGAGCTCAACGACTGAGCCACACCCCCAGCCCCTCACTGGGGATTTCTAGCCAGGAGCTCTACCAGTGAGCCACACCCCAGTCCCTCACTGGGGGGACACTGAGCCAGGAGCTCTACCACTGAGCCACACCCCAGCCCTCGAGCTCTACCACTGAGCCACACCCCCAGCCCCTCACTGGGGGATTCTAGCCAGGAGCTCTACCACTGAGCCACACCCCCAGCCCCTCACTGGGAGATTCTAGATAGGAGCTCTACCACTGAGCCACACCCCAGCCCCTCACTGGGGGATTCTAGCCAGGAGCTCTAGCACTGAGCCACACCCCCAGCCCCTCACTGGGGGATTCTAGCCAGGAGCTCTACCACTGAGCCACACCCCAGCCCCTCACTGGGGGATTCTAGGCAGGAGCTCTACCACTGAGCCACACCCCAGCCCCTCACTGGGGGATTCTAGCCAGGAGCTCTACCACTGAGCCACACCCCCAGCCCCTCAATGGGGGATTCTAGCCAGGAGCTCTACCACTGAGCCACACCCCAGCCCCTCACTGGGGGATTCTAGGCAGGAGCTCTACCACTGAGCCACACCCCAGCCCCTCACTGGGGATTCTAGACAGGAGCTCTACCACTGAGCCACACCCCAGCCCCTCACTGGGGATTCTAGGCAGGAGCTCTACCACTGAGCCACACCCCCAGCCCCTCACTGGGGATTCTAGGCAGGTGCTCTACCACTGAGCCACACCCCAGCCCCTCACTGGGGATTCTAGACAGGAGCTCTACCACTGAGCCACACCCCAGCCCCTCACTGGAGGATTCTAGGCAGGAGCTCTACCACTGAGCCACACCCCAGCCCCTCACTGGGGGATTCTAGGCAGGAGCTCTACCACTGAGCCACACCCCAGCCCCTCACTGGGGATTCTAGACAGGAGCTCTACCACTGAGCCACACCCCAGCCCCTCACTGGGGATTCTAGACAGGAGCTCTACCACTGAGCCACACCCCAGCCCCTCACTGGGGGATTCTAGTCAGGAGCTCTACCACTGAGCCACACCCCAGCCCCTCACTGGAGGATTCTAGGCAGGTGTTCTACCACTGAGCCATACTCCAGCCCCTCACTGGGGACTCTAGGCAGGTGCTCTAACACTGAGCCACACCCATAGCCCCTCACTGGGGGATTCTAGGCAGGTGCTCTACCACTGAGTCACACCCCAGTCCCTCACTGGGGGATTCTAGGCAGGAGCTCTACCACTGAGCCACACCCCAGCCCCTCACTGAGTGATTCTAAGTGGGTGCTCTACCACTGAGCAACACTCCTAGCCCCTCACTGGGGGATTCTAGGCAGGTGCTCTACCACTGAGTCACATCCATAGCCCCTCACTGGGGGATTCTAGGCAGGAGCTCTACCACTGAGCCACACCCATAGCCCCTCACTGGGGGATTCTAGGCAGGAGCTCTACCACTGAGCCACATCCATAGCCCCTCACTGGGAGATTCTAGGCAGGTGCTCTACCACTGAGCCACACCCCAGCCCTTCACTGGGGGATTCTAGGCAGGAGCTCTACCACTGAGCCACACCCCAACCCCTCACTGGGGGATTCTAGGCAGGTGCTCTACCACTGAGTCACATCCATAGCCCCTCACTGGGGGATTCTAGGCAGGAGCTCTACCACTGAGCCACACCCATAGCCCCTCACTGGGGGATTCTAGGCAGGAGCTCTACCACTGAGCCACATCCATAGCCCCTCACTGGGGGATTCTAGGCAGGTGCTCTACCACTGAGCCACACCCCAGCCCCTCACTGGGGGATTCTAGGCAGGTGCTCTACCACTGAGCCACACCCCAGCCCCTCACTGGGGGATTCTAGGCAGGAGCTCTATCAATGAGCCACACCCCAGCCCCTCACTGGGGGATTCTAGGCAGGTGCTCTACCACTGAGCCACACCCCAGCCCCTCACTGGGGGATTCTAGGCAGGTGCCTACCACTGAGCCACACCCCAGCCCCTCACTGGGGGATTCTAGTCAGGTACTCTACCACTGAGCCACACCCCAGCCCCTCACTGGGGGATTCTAGGCAGGAGCTCTACCACTGAACCACATTCCCAGCCCAGCCCCTCACTGGGGGATTCTAGGCAGGAGCTCTACCACTGAACCACACTCCCAGCCCAGCCCCTCACTGGGGGATTCTAGGCAGGAGCTCTACCACTGAGCAACACCCCAGCCCCTCACTGGGGGATTCTAGGCAGGAGTTCTACCACTGAGCCACGCCCCAGCCCGTCACTGGAGGATTCTAGACAGGTGCTCTACCACTGAGCCACACCCCAACCCCTCACTGGGGGATTCTAGGAAGGTGCTCTACCACTGAACCACACCCCAGCCCCTCACTCTAGGCAGGAGATTCTAGGCACTGGAGGCTACCACTGAGCCACACCCCAGCCCCTCACTGGGCGATTCTAGGCAGGTGCTCTACCACTGAGCCACACCCCAGCCCCTCACTGAGGGATTCTAAGTGGGTGCTCTACCACTGAGCAACACCCCAGCCCCTCACTGGGGGATTCTAGGCAGGAGTTCTACCACTGAGCCACGCCCCCAGCCCCTCACTGGGGGATTCTAGGCAGGAGCTCTACCACTGAGCCACACCCCCAGCCACTCACTGGGGGATTCTAGGCAGGAGCTCTACCACTGAGCCAAATCTCTAGTCCCCAAGATCTCCTTAGACACATCTTTCAAGCTTCCCTGTTCCATTTTCTCTGCTCCTCTGAGTACAGGAGCCTCTTTTTTATTTATTTTTATTTTTTTTTAAATTATTTTTGGAGAGAGACACAGAAAGAGACAGAGAGAGGGAGAGGGAGACAGATAGAAATGGGCGTGCCAGCAGTCTCTCAGCTCCTGTGAACGAAATCCAGATGTGTGCGCCCCCTTGTGGTCCTGTGTGGCATTGCGTCTTGCGTCACTTTCCATCTGGCTAAACATGGGACCTGGAGATTGGAACCGGGTTCTTAGGCTTAGAGGGCAGGCGCCTTAACCGTTAAACCACCTCTCCAGCCCTTGGGAGCCTCTTTTTTAAAGCACTTGGCATCTGCAGGGCGCCTCTGTGTTCTGTAGCCTTGCCTGGTTTTAGTGGCAGTATGTTCATGAGAGGTGTCTAGATTGGGTGAAATGGAGTGTAAACTCTCTATCAAACCCTCCGCATCCTTTGACTCAGTTTCCTTGTCTGAGAAATGGGGGGAGTGTCATGTTTACTGGAGGTGCCATGAGCCTAGTGACTTGCCAGAAGCCGTCCAGTCTCCCCCACCATGTGTCTGTTCCCTTCCCACCCTGTGAAAACCCAGCTCCTCTCTTCAGAAGAGTCCCTCATCTCATTTGCCCCAGGGTGACAGTGGGTGACAGCGACTGCTGTAGGCTTGTTGAGTTGCTGTCTGGATCAGCTAATTAGCAAAAGGTCACGCCAACTCCTGGAGCCCCTGCTTTTGAAGTCTTGCCACACAGGGGCGGGCAGCAGTAAGTGGGCAGGGATGACCAGGCTCCAGCCTCTGTATCTACTCAGTTCCAAATTGCCCAGCACGATCCTGAGACCAGCTTTCTAGAAATTCCTCAGCCCTGGGGTTATACGGCTGGGACAGGCCCCTGTGCGCCTCCAGCCCACAAGGGACCCTCACACCTGCTCTCTTCTGGGGCCCAGATAAATTTCACTGTGGAGGGCTGCACAGCCACTGCCCAGACTCCACCCCCACAGACCCCACCTCCCCGGTGTCTACACTCCACTTCCTTCTAAATCAATCCACTTTTTAAAAACTTAAATACATTTATTTAAAAGGGGAGTTTTATAGCACTACACAAATGGGAAACAAGTCTCTCTGGCCATAAATAGAATTCATAATCATAAAAATAAATTCAGTGGAAAGAAAACAATGTTATTAAATTCTCGTTGGACGCTGTAGCCCCGGGGAGGCTTGGAGCCCAAGGCTTGTGATTGCTTTATTAAAAAAAAAAAAAAAAAAACCAGCAAGTATACCGGGGTATGCAAGACCTGCCAACCCTGGTCTGAGGCTTTCTTTTTGATGGGGTCAGAACACTGAAAAGAACAGAGTGGGTCACTTTTGAATGACATGATTCAGTATTATTTTCTGTTGTGTAGGTAGGGATTGTAGGTCAGAAACCTGACCCATGATGCGCTGTTGAACCCCACACGGGGTTTCCTTTTTCTCGTGTAAGAAGATGACAGTGGAGTTGGTATTCCAGCTCCATGATACATGCTGGGGACATGAGTCAGAGGACAGACACTGACAGGCTGAGACTTTGTTTA
Source organism: Orientallactaga sibirica (assembly GCA_036365145.1). Taxonomy (NCBI): domain Eukaryota; kingdom Metazoa; phylum Chordata; class Mammalia; order Rodentia; family Dipodidae; genus Orientallactaga; species Orientallactaga sibirica. The sequence goes on along the minus strand of JAEOAD010001990.1, from coordinate 2,524,171 downwards.
AACATTTTTTAATTTTTTCTTTATTTATGTGAGAGAAAAAGAGAGAGAGAGAGAGAAATAGGCATGGAGAGAGAGAGAAAGAATGGGTGTGCCAGGGCCTTCAGCAGCTGCAGAGGAACTCCAGATGCATGCACCCCCTTGTGCATCTGGCTTACATGGGTCCTGAAGGATCAAACCTGGATCCTTTGGCTTTGTAGGCAAGCACCTTAATCACTAAACTGTTCTCCACCCCTAGGCTGGGACATTTAAAAAATTATTTATTTATTTGAGAGACAGGTAGAGAGAAAGAGAGAATGGGCACACCAGAGCCTCCAGCCACTGTAAACGAACTCCAGACATGCACCCCCCTTGTGCATCTGGCTAACATGGGTTCTGGGGAATCGAAGTCCTTAGACTTCACAGGCAAATGCCTTAACTGCTAAGCCATTTCATAGGCTGGGACTTTTTATTTTTTTTTATATTTGGAGAGAGACACAGAGAGAGACAGAAGGAGAGGGAGAGGGAGACAGATAGAGATGGGCGCGCCAGCAGTCTCTCAACTGCTGTGAACGAAATCCAGATGTGTGCGTGCCCTTGTGGTCAAGTGCAGCATTGCGCCCTTGCATCACTTTGCATCTGGCTAAACGTGGGACCTGGAGATTGGAACCGAATTCTTAGGCTTAGCAGGCAGGCGCCTTAACCGCTAAGCCATCTCTCCAGCCCGGCTTGGACTTTTAAAGAGCCCTGATGTGATGTGAGGAGACATGGCCCAGAGCTGGGAGGGAGCAAGGGCTCCTTTACTGAGCGTTTATTGTCAATAGATCCTTTTTGCCTGTCCAGTGCAAAGCCCATGGGACTGACAGAGCTGTGGCTCTGGGGACAGACACAGGAGTGTTGGCATCTGTACAGACCCCAGTCCAGGAGCCCGTCTCTCTGGCTCTTTGGCCTGGCTGCTTACTATGCGGAGGTTAGGAACATGGGAAGGGTTGGCCTCCAAATGCCCTGAGCCTTGGGCAGGCTGTAGTTCCAGGCTGGCTATGCTCAAAGGTGGGGCAGAGACCTCAAAACTTGGCGTCATGGAGGGAAGGCTGGCAGGATGTGGTGGGGGGAGGAAGAGGGAGATGGGCTGTGGAGAGAGGTGGAGGAAGGAAGATGAACACGTGTGGCGGGGACAATCTCTGGGGATGTATTTCTTCTTTCTCCCCCTCCACGTATCTCCAGATTCTTTTCCTAGTCTGCTCTCCTGTGTGAGAAGTCTCCCCTCTGTGTCAAATCAAGCTATTGAAACAAAATATGGCGAATAAGATACAGGTTGGTATCTTGTGCATAAAACAATCTAGAGGTCCGCGGCCAGGAAATGGCAGTTACAGTCACCTGTGGTTTCTATGTATGGGACCGAAGTGGCTGTTCCACGTCCTGCCGCTGCATCTACATTCCAGTTTAGCGAAGAGTGCACGTGGCTATTTCTTTTCAGGAAGTGATTCTCCACCACTCATCCCTCTAGGGGACATTGGGCCTATGTCTTTTTTTGTTGTGTTGTTTGTTTTTTTTTCAAGGTAGGGTCTCACTCTAGCCCAGGCTGATCTGGAATTCACTATGTAGTCTCAGGGTGGCCTTGAACTCATGGCGATTTTCCTACCTCTGCCTCCCGAGTGCTGGGATTAAAGATGTGCGCCACCACGCCTGGATCTATGTCACTTTTTGAGTCGAGCTCTGGGGTTCAAGTTTAAAGGAAGAGAATAGACGTTGTCAAGCACCACGAGGTGTTGGCCACACAGCCTCTGTGGATGTCTTAAACCTTAGGACGTTGTGGGAGACGGGAATCTCAGAGTCTCTTGGCGCTTGGACAGGTCCATTTTCAAGGCTTATTTAATGCGACCCACAAAAGTACCAGCCTTTGTTAGAAGTTACCGAGAAATAGGAAATAGTGTGCATTTGGAAAGCACGAGGTGGCTATATATTCAATTTAGTGTCCAAAAGAGCACTTCAGAGAGTAGAAAGAGGAACATCAATAATTATGCTGAGCAATAGGACATGTGGCCACACAGGGACCATTCTGTTCATGTTCTGGTTGGGGAAGCCAAGGCCCCAGGCCACATTAAAGTTAATGACAGAGCCACACGGGGGTTCTAGAAAGGCCTCCTGCCCGACCCTGTGTGTCCCAGCTCTCAGCTGGTTTGAAGACCTCGGTTCTGATCTTTGTGTCACCTGCCCCTGATGAAAGGTCTGGGCTGCCTAGCCTCGGTTCCACGCCTGAGTATTTTCCCCTTGGAGCTTGTGCTCAGATGTCCCGAGTACATTGGACTCTGGATTCTGTGCAGGAAGAGACACAAGAACCAGGGACAGGGGGCTAAATGTGACCCCTGTAGAACTGGGCTGGGGACCCTTCCAGCTTCCATTCAGCAGTGTGCTGGGGAATGCATACTGTGTGTGTGTGTGTGTGTGTGTGTGTGTGTGTGTGTGTATACATGTGTTTGCTGGGAACCAACCGTATGGCCACCAGTGCCCAGGCAGCTGGTAGACCAGATGGCCGCCTGTGAGGGCGGACACTTACTGGGCTGTGGCTGCCTCCCTGGCATTCTTTGAGGCTCTTTTCTACTCCTGGGCATCATGGGGGCTCAGTGGCACTTCTCTCTTTTCTGTGGCTGGCCCCTGGCTCTGAGCTCATGCCCATCTTGGTTCTTAGTTGACTACGTCACACCATGTCACATGGAGCCGGCCGTGGCTCATGCTCAGATGACCTGCACACGCCTTCGTGTGAGTCTCAGCTTTGGCCCTGACTGCTTGTGCGCTGCATGTGTGCTGCTATGTGTATGGTCACATGTTTGAATCCAATCAAACCTTCACGGGGAGCGATTTGGCCTGGGAGGAGCTCATTGTCTCAGCCCTTCGAGGCATCTGCCAGCTTTCTGACAGGCAAGCCCAGACAGGGAGAAAGTCAGCCACTTGCCTGAGGCCCTCATCAGCACAGCGGCCCACTGGTTCTGGATTCAGTAGAGCCTGGGCTGCCAGCCCCAAGATGCACACAGGCTTCAGGAGGGACCTTGCAGAGCGGTCAGGAGAGACAACTGTATCGGTTGTCTGGCTGTGTCTTTCTGGGCAGAAGTCACTGAGCATGAGACCTTAGGGTGGAGACTAAGGCTGGGAGGTGGCCTCGTAGGTGGCTGGATGGACACACGTTCGGACTAGGATGGAGCTGCAAGATGCGCATGGGTCAGGTGAGGGGGGACCTGGAACACTGAAGCCACCAACCTGAGAGATGATGATCCGCCTCCCAGGACATAAGGCTCTGCTGTGCCCTTCCCTACCCGGGCCGGGACCCTCAAGGCTTTCCTCTTTCTTGGGTGGAATTTATCCACTGGCCGTCACCCTTAAGAAGGCAAAGACACGCTTGAGTTGTCCCCTGAGGCCTAGAGCCATGGCTGTTGCCTTCTAGTTGTGGGTGGGCCCGCCTGGCCCTCTGAGTGGGAGAAAACAGAACTTGTACCAGAAAGGCTCCTAGCCAATGCTGGGTCTCACACGAAGACCCGGGGCCCCTCACAGCCACTGCATCGGGACCCCAGAACAGGGCTCCCAAGCCAGTGTTGCAAAGCTCACTCTTTTAACCTGCTTCCCTCTGGCCTCTCCTTGCACACCTCCACAGATGGGGAGCTCAGTCTTATGCAGCAGCCTGTTTCTTTCAAAACACTTTTAAAATTTACGATAAAATATTCAAGACATCTCAAATATTTAAGAAACCCCTAATAAATATTTCACTAATTATAAAATATTTATTACAATCAAAGGCACAGGGGATAATACAATGAATGCCCCTCCCAGGCTAGCATGAATCCTCACATGCTGGGAGCTTCCTGTGTGCCGGTCTGTTTCCTTCCCTCTGTTTTCTGTTCCACTGAAAAATTGTATTTATTTATTTGTAAGGAAAGAGAGAGAGAGAATGGACATAGTAGGGGCTCTTGCCGCTATAAACAAACTCCAGACACATGTGCCACTTTGTGCTTTATGTATGTACTGGAGAATTGAACCCAGACCAGCAGGCTTTGCAAACAAGTGCTTTTAACCACTGGTCCATTTCCCAACTCCATTCCATTAAAAAAATTTTTTTATTATTATTTTATTTATTTTTGGAGAGAGACACAGAGAGAGACAGAGAGGGAGAGGGAGACAGATAGAGAATGGGCGCGCCAGCAGTCTCTCAGCTGCTGTGAATGAAATCCAGATGTGTGCGCCCCTTGTGGGCAAGTGCGGCATTGCGCCCTTGCGTCACTTTGCATCTGGCTAAACGTGGGACCTGGAGATTGGAACCGAATTCTTAGGCTTAGCAGGCAGGCGCCTTAACCGCTAAGCCATTTCTCCAGCCCTCCATTCCATTTTTAATTGTGGTAAAGTGCACGTAACAGAATTAATTCACTGTCTTCGCTTGGAGCAGGGTAGAGGACAGGGTCTTGCTATGTGTTTCAGGCTGGCTTTAAACTTATAATCCTCCCACCTCAGCCTCCTGAGTGCTGGGATTACAGGCCTATGCCACCACGCTCAGTCTAGTCTTAACTTCTGCTGTTGTTTGAGACAGAGTCTCATCTAGCCCATCTCTGGTCCCATCTTAACCATTCTCATTTTGCCAGCCTCTGTGGCCTGTGCCATGTCCTCTTGCTCTGAGCATCAGGATGAGCCTGCTGGGCTCCTGCATGGCATGGCTAGTGCCAGAGCTGGGAAGGGGCTGTCTCCCCAGAACTACTGGGTAAAAGGGAGGCAAGGCATTTAGCCTTCTCCCCTCTTGCTTAGTTTTGTGATTATTATCCTCACACACTTTTGGTTTTAGAGTTCTTTTATTTTTTATTTGTATTTATTTATTTATTAGAGACAGATGGGGGGGGAGAGAGAGAGAGAGTGAGAATGGGCACACCAGGGCCCCTAGCCACTGCAAATGAACTCCAGACTCATGCGCCACCATGTGCATCTGGCTTACAGGGGACCTGGAGAATCAAAGTCCTTAGGCTTTGAAGGCATGTGTCTTAACCACTAAGCCATCTCTCCAGCCCTCCTCACACACTTTTTTTTTCTTTTTAAGATTTTATTCTTATTTATTTATTAGTGACAGAGAGAGGGAGAGAGAGAGTGAGAATGGGCGCACCAGGGCCTCTAGCCACTGCATACGAACTCCAGATACATGCGCCTCCATGTGCATCTGGCTAATGTGGGACCTGGAGAATTGACCGGGGTCCTTAAAGTTCACAGGCATGTGCCTTAACTGCTAAGCCATCCCTCTAGCCCTCCTCAAACACTTTTATACTCTGTTTATTTGAACTCAACACAGGAGACTGCTTGCGCATGCTAATGCTTATACACTGGGAATAATGCTGCAACAGGTGTTTTGAACAATGTGCTTTTGGCTGGGCAAATTCTCTTGTCAGTGCTCTATCATAATCCACAGGACACACCCCATGATACTTTTACCCTTGTCCCTCTCTGGCCAGCGTAATTGAGACTGCCATCTATGTCCTTGGACACAGCCAGCTTGGGGCACGGGCACGGGCACGGGCATGAGTGTCCCTCCCTGTGGTGTTCTGCCAGGCGTGTGGGTTCTGTACTCAGCAGCAGGCTTGGAGAAGGCATGCTCACGGGGAAGCTGGGATGGGGCTGCTCACATGCTCTGCACATTCCTGCCACCAAGACCCCTTTCCCCGGGCAGCCTTCATTCCCTCCCGTTAACCATGACCCTCACTGTGCCTGCCCCACAAGAATCACCCATTCATCCTGGATTTGTACTCCATTGACCCAAGGGCCACACAGCATATGGTTATTCACGGGCTCTGAACCAGGTTTCCTAGTTTGAACGCTGGCCCCATTGCTGTGGGAACTCAGGCAGATTAATTAGCCTTTCTGGGCTACGTCTGTAATAATGGAAACCACATCATTAGTGTCAGGGTGTGTATATACTAAAGATAGGAATGAGCTGAGCGTGGTGGCGCATGCCTTTAATCCCAGCACTCGGGAGGCAGAGGTAGGAGGATCACTGTGAGTTCGAGGCCACCCTGAGACTACACAGTGAATTCCAGGTCAGCCTGGGCTAGAGTGAGACTTTACCTCGAGGGAAAAAAAAAGGAAAAAAGGAGAAAAGAAAGCTGCATGAATATATGAATGGATTAGAGCTTTGGGAATAGTGCTGGTGCACAGCAGGGGTGATGTGAGTGGAGCTTCAACTCCCTGGAGGTCAGGAACAGCGCTCAGAGGTGGGTGAACAGCGCTGGGCAGAACTGAAGCATCACCTTCTATATTTTATCTAACATATCCTATGGCATCAACCGAGCCGCCCTGTTAGGTGGCCACGTTTGCTTGTTTGAACCTCCTCTTGAGTCTCCGCTCTCTACCCCGTGGGTGCTGTGGGACCACGCTCTCTGCCGACACGGTCATGAAGTGGGTTGTGCCCGGTACCACCAGCCAGGTGGAGCTGGGCAGTTAGAGCAGCTGGAGGGAATGTTGGAATGGGGTGGGGCTTGGAATCTATGGGCCCCTCGCAGCAAGGATTGGAGGACAGAACCCACAACACATTCCGGGTCCCCCTTGGCCCACGGGAGGTGGGTCTCCCAGAGCAGGGGTAGGGAATGGACAATGGTTGGCAGTGGGGAGGCTATGCGTTCAGTGCTGAAAGAGCGCGGGGACTAGGTGGTGAGCCCAGAGGGAGGCTGCTGGCCTCAAATCCCTCCTTGGCAGCCTTGGGGTACTGGTGACTGTGAGATGGGTTGGGGGAGACGGGAATGTTGGGGGGGCCTGAGGTGTGTGGTCTGTGAGCTGTATTCAGCCAGGTAGCAGGAGACAGGGACAGGGACAGGGACAGACAGACAGGAGAGCTGCAGGCTCCCTCAGGAAGCCAGCACAGTGCGACCCTGAGGCTGCGCTCATGCCCCAGTTGGGCCATTTCCAGGCCCCACTGTGACTCCCAAAATGGAAGGTCCCCAGCTGCTGCGGCGGCAGCTCCCGCTCCTGTGAGACGGGAGGCAGACACTTGTGCGCGTGACATACGGAGGAGGGTAAAGGTGGGCCGCAGCAGGGGTCAGGGGCTGGGAACATGGACACTCATGAAATTATGACACTTGCACACTCATATACACACTCATGCACACGCTATTCTCTCCCAGGCCCCAACAGGTCTCAGGATAAAAAAATGCCAGACTGCCAGCCCCCACCACTGCCAGGACCCCTCACCTGATCATACTGTCTTGGCCACTACCCTGGGACAGAGATATGGGCCTGGTGATGCTCACACCCCAGCCTACGGGTGCTGGCGGTACCTCAAGCCCTCCTCATCTCTCACAAGCCCTTGCCCCTCACGGATGCTCAGCTTGGACAGAGGAGGCAGATGGACAAGGGGCCAAAGGGGAGGTGTGAGTTCCAGACCACCGGCCATGGGGTTCCCTGCATGAGCTGTGCACACCCTCCCTAGTTGGCTGGAAGTGATGTGAGGAGATGGCTTTTATTCTGGTGAGGGGACCTCCTTAGGCTCTGACTTTGCCAGAGACCATGTGACTGGGGAAGATTGCCTTGTTGTTCTTCCCCGTGAGATGGCTTTTATTCTGGTGGGGGGACCTCCTTAGGCTCCGACAGTGCCAGAGACCACGTAACTGGGGAAGATTGCCTTGTTGTTCTTCCCCATGAGAGAAGTTAGCGGAAGCCAAGTTCCGGGGTGTTCAGACATGGCCAAGGAGCTTCCTACAGATGATCCAGGCATCCCAGGGGTCACCCCAACCCCTGACAGGGCTTCTGCCCCACTTGCTGATTTCATACTGTTCTGGGTTCCAGCCTGGTGGCTCTACTCTCGTCTTCCAAGAGCACCCCCGGAGGGCCTGATCCCACCGATGCCCATGGGGCACTTTGAGAGGTCAGAGCTCCACAGTGGTCTGACTTCCCCACCCTGGGCTTTAAATGGAAATGACGGTCCTTCTGTAAGTGCCTTACTTGGGCCTGGCCCACCTGGCTGTGGCCTCCACTTTCTGTCTCCACAGGCCATGGGGAGGGTCAGTCTGGCCTTGGAGCCCCAAATGGGCCTGAGGAAAGAAGCTGGTTCTTCTCTTCCTCTCTGCCCCCACCCACCGTGCGCTCTGCACTCCTGCTTGGCACGGCAGTCTCTGGGCTCCTCCCACTCCTATGCCCTCTCTGTGTTAATAAACATGCCCAGCTGGGTTATTAGATACCCGTTTTTGCAGACTCCAAGTTGGGGAGGGGACCGCTTCATGGCACCCTATGCTCTAATGGCCTGTGTGGAGCCCATGTCCCCCGAGCAAGCCCCCACACCTGGCCTCTTCCCCTGCACCTTGCTCACACTCACATTCCTGCCTTTCCCAGCCCCCCAACCCCTGCAAGAACCCAGGAACCAGCTGCCTTGCAGAGCGCTTCTGTGGCCATGCCATCCACACGAACCTGGGGGCACTGTCATCCCTGTTTTCAGAAGGGAGCACGCAGGCCAGAAAGACAGAGTCCTTTGCTGTGTGGGGAGTGGAGAGCAGGCATGGCCTCCAGCCTGTGTCTGCTCATCACACATTGACACTGGGGCTCTTGCACTGAGCCAGGACAGCCACAAACACAGAAGGCAATGTGTATGGCTATTGGTGGCCCCACTTGTCAGAAATGTAAACGGAGGATCAGAGATGTTTGGGAGTTTCTATGGAAACCCCTGGCTGGTGAATAGCAAGGTCAGAGAGACTCAAAGGTCAGGTCCTGCATGGTCCTGCCGTGTGACACTGTCACTAGCCAGGATACCCTGGTCCTCAGACCTTAAAGAGGAGCCAGCCTGGCCTCAGCGCCAGAGCACAGGAACCCTGTGCTGTGGTTAGGAGGGTCCTTAGCAGATGGCAGATGGGAACAGATGCTGGGAGGGCCCAGGCCACTGCCTGCCCTGTCCCTGGTATTTTGGTATTTTGTATAACAGTGGCCTCTGTCCACTCCCTGCTCAGGAGTTTTGGGTTAGACACACAAGAAGGATTCCGTGAGACTGTTGGCTCTGCTTGATTGCACTTCACACTTCCCAGCCAGCCACTGCAGGGCTCTTGGCCTCTTTTTCTTTCCTTAAAACTTGGTAAGCCAGGTGTGGTGGCGCATGCCTTTATCCCAGCACTCGGGAGGCAGAGGTAGGAGGATTGCTGTGAGTTCAAGGCCACCCTGATACTACAGAGTGAATTCCAAGTCAGCCTGGGCTAGAGTGAGACCCTACCTTGAAACCCACCATCCCCCCCCAAAAAGAAAAAAAGATAAAATTTCTAATTTCAAACAGTGAGAACACCTTAACTATATCTGTACATATGATTTATGGGGGGAAAGGAGTAAGAATAAGGTATAATGTCATATATATGGAAATGCCATGATGAAAGCCATTATAAAGGCAAAATAAAAAAAAAATTTAAGCCAAGCATGATAGTGCACACCTTTAATCCCAGCACTCGGGAGGCAGAGGTAGGAGGATCATTGTGAGTTTGAGGCCACCCTGAGAATACAGAGTGAATTCCAGGTCAGTCTGAGCTAGAGTAAGATCCTGCCTTGAAAAGTCAAGGGAAAAAAAACCTTAAAGAAATTTATTTGTACATATGTGCATTTGTGTGCCCACACACATACATATTGGTGTGCCAGGTCTCTCACCACTACACATAAATGCCTGTGTGGCTTCATATGGGTGCTGGGCAATTGAACTTGGGCTAATAGGCTTTTCAACCAAGTGCCTTTAGCCACTGAGCCAGCTCCCCTGCCCCCTGCCTCTTTTTCTGTGCCCCCTATCCCCCTTATGCGCAGGTTCCATGCTTGCAACAGGGTGGCATGTCACTTTTCTCTGTGGCAGCTGCTTCCAGGACCCACAGAACTTCTGGCCCATCTGCAGGGTGACTTCACTCTGCTTACCAGGGCGTGGCAGTCCCAGGGTCAAGCAACAGCAGGCAAAGCTGCTGCCATCCACGATCTGCCCCTTCTGGGCACCTCACCATTGCCCCACGAGGTCCTTCCTATTTTCTTGTTCGCCCTCCACCTGTTGTGATGTCTCCCTACCCACACACGGATGGCCTGGATGGCCTGGAACAGCCCCGCAGGTAGAGGGTGCAGGGAGCTAGGACAGGCCTCACTAGAGGGGGCTGACTCCCCCACAGCCCCCTATACTGCTTTTGGGATCACCAAGCCAGGAATCTTCTGAGCCCCTAAGATAGTGTCAGAGGAGCTCACTGCCGCCTCTCCACCATCAGCCACCTGAACTGTGGAAACCTCGAATTCACACATTTAGTGAGACCCAGGGACGCCCAGTGCATGTGGGAAGTGCTTGCTACACAAGCCTGAGGACCCAAATTTGGATCCCTGAGCACCCCAGGTAAAAGCATGCATGCCTGTGATCCCAGCGCTTGGAGGCAGAGACAGGAGGATCTTGGGACTTGCTGGCCAGCTAGTCCAGCTGATGGTTCAGTGAGAAACCCTGTCTCCAAAATGAGGTGAATAATGAGGAAGACACCTGACACTGGCCTGTGATCTCCACACGTGCGTGCACACACAAATATGTGTAAACACACACACACACACACACACACGGTAGAGTGCCAGAGAACGTGAGCCTGGCTTTACGAAAATTTCGTGGTGTTTGCCCACACAGCTTCTTCCCACAGCATTTGGTGAAGGCCCCTGGACCCCTGAGAGCAGGTGTCCCTACCAAGATGTCCCTTGGTTGAGCTCATGACCACCATCTGGAGAAGGAAATAGAGAGAAAGAGCCTACATCCCCCAGATTGGCAAAGACATTGAACCCCCACCCCCCATACACACACCCATCTCACCCAAAGATACTGAAGCAAGAATCCTCAGCAAGTCCTGAGCAAGTCTAATTCCAATTCCACAGAAGGTTAGAGAGTTAATCTGCCGTGATTGTGTGGCGTTTGTACAAAGAACTCAAAGATGGATTCATGTTAGAGAAGTCTATTAATGTAATACATAACACCAGCAGGTCAGCCAGCATATTATTAATAAATGACAAAGACATTTGACAAAAATCGCAGTGCCAACTTCTGATTTGAAAGGAGCTGCTAAAAATAGGTCCAGAAAGGTATTTTGCTATTGCACTAAAGAATCTGTCTTAACTCAGCAGCCAGGACCACTCTTAATGATGGCATTTTTAATGATTACCATTCAAAAACTTTCATTAGAAAAAAACCCAGAAGCACTTTCTCATTGTGCTGAGATGCTGGACATAGCAATAAGACATGAAACAGAATTAAATGGTATGTCTCTGGGAAAGAATTGTACTTATTTGCAGTTGGTGTGATTGGAGACCTCAGAGACCCAAGAGAAACAACTAGAAAAATAATTTAATATAAGAATTTAATATGAAGGTACTGGGCCAGAGATAAAACAAACATAACACAAATCAATAATTTTCATCTGTTAAGAACAACCAGTTGGAACATAATGAAATAATCGGTCCCCACTCACAATGGCAACAATAAAACAGAAACAATCAAAAAAACCCCAAGGAATTTCCAGGAAGAATTTACAAGAAAATTTTAAGATTATTATGAAGAACTCAATAATATTTTCCTTAGGGACATGAAAGAAAACCAGAAAACCGTGATGAGCCATGCTGGAATATTACCTGGAAGCTACTCTGGAATTAATTTATAAGTTCCACATGATCCCTTAGCACTAGGTGGCCAATATTGGAAAGCCAGAGAGAATTGTCCTAAAACTTCAGCTGAAACAATGTGTTCAGAGCTGGGCTTAGTGACATAGCTTGTAATCCTGGCACCCAGAAAGCTGCTGGCGCAGGAGGACTGAGAGTTTGAGGCCAGCCTGGGCTACATAGGGGGACCCTATCTCCAAACACCTCCATGAATAACAGAGAATACTCAAACAAAAGGAAGCAAGAAATCTTGAAAAATGAGAATAAAATAATGTCTTCCTAGCAGATACGGAAGCTGAATGTAGGGTAGTGGTGACTGGTGGCTGGAAGGGGACTGTCCACGGAAACTGACAAGTGGCTACCCTATGTTATGGAAGGTTATGGATTAAAAATTTTTTTTTTTTTATTTTATTTATTTTTTGGAAAGAGACACACAGAGAGATAGACAGAGAGGGAGAGGGAGACAGAGATGGGCGCATCAGCAGCCTCTCAGCTGCTGCGAACGAAATCCAGATGCGTGTGCCCCTTGTGGTCAAGTGCAGCACTGCACCCTTGTGTCACTTTGCGTCTGGCTAAACGTGGGACCTGGAGATTGGAACCAGGTTCTTAGGCTTAGCAGGCAGGCGCCTTAACCGCTAAGCCATCTCTCCAGCCCAAGGTTACGGATTTAATATCATTAATTCACTCAGTACATAATCCCCTTGCTGTCTGGGGTAAGAATAGGCAATCAGTCCCCCTTACCCCAAAGTGCTCTGAGATACTAGAGGGGAGACCCAGCCCCAATCTGGAGACCGAGCACAGAGTGCTGGGCTGGGGGTGGGTGGGGTGGTAAGGTGATGGTGGTCCAGTTGGAAAACTCTTTGAGAAAATGAAAGAAACCCAGGATGAGAGCAGCCTTACTGGGCTAGTGAGGGGGAGTTGGGCCAGGATGACATTGGGACTTTGTTGAGGGCGCTGGGCTGCCATGCAGGGCTGTGGCAGGAAGGAGGAGGAGGTCGGAGCGTTATAAGTTAACTGGAGGGAATAGCTTATTCAATACATCGTGTCGGGGCTGTTTGCCACCTGCTTGGGGAGGGCATGAAAGCTAATCTAACCCTTCTGCAGGAATCGGAGCCCTAAGTGTAAGAACGGAAACCAGGAAGGTGGTAGGAGATGGAGGGCGTGTCTGCCCAGAGGACAGCACTGGTGTCCCTAAGCTGCACAGCAGGGAGGACCAAGTCCAGGGTGACACGGAGCTGGTGGGGATGAGAATCCTCCTGCCTCAGCCTCCTGAGTGTTGAGATGATAGGCATGTTTCTTTTCTTTTCTTTTCTTTTCTTTTCTTTTCTTTTCTTTTCTTTTCTTTTCTTTTCTTTTCTTTTCTTTTCCTTTTTGAGGTAGGGTCTCACTCTAGCTCAGGCTGACCTGGAATTCACTATGTAGTCTCAGGGTGGTCTTGAACTCTCTGCCTCTCCAGTGCTGGGATTAAAGGCGTGCACCACCACGCCCGGCCATGTTTCTTTTTTCTTTGGTGGGGGGAGAATACTCACTGTAGCCCAGAATAGCCTCAAATTTACAGTCCTCCTGCCTCAGTCTCCCCAATACTGGGTCTCTTCGGAAAGTAAATACCAGCCCTCATGGCAGCAGATCTCAACAGGTGTCTTTGGGAGTGGACCTGGTGTGGCCTGTTAGAGATAGCTAGTGGCTAAGGGTGCCTTTCGGGGACAGCTGTGGCTGTAGTCATAGCCAGACCACCCTGCTGTCTGGAAGCCTGAGGGGCCCCAGGTAGGAGTCCATGGCGTCTTATCAGAAGTCACACTGTGGTGACAGCCCTCGGGTGACAAGCAGCCCACATCTCCCAGGGGACAGTGTGGCCACTTTTCAGCTGGGTCTTTTCCCAACTGCCCTCGGCTGGACTGCGGCTCGGGTAGGCAGTCATAGAAGCACGTCTCACGAAGGCATACCTTACGGAGGTGCGTCCCATGGAGGCATGTTCCACGGAAGTACACCCACAGAGGAATGGCCCATGGAAGGCACATCTTACAGAGGTGTGTTCTCTAGTGGCTTGTGAGGCACATACTGTGGCCGGTGTCCCACCACAAACCCCACCAATGTCCCACAGAGGCGTATGTCATGGCACAAGTGGGCCCTGGCTCCATCCAGCACACATTTCTCATTGCTGACACCCTCAGGCTAGACCTTGTGCGGGGTTTTTAAATTTCTCTAATTAATGTAACATTCAAGGGCTAATTGCTCATTTATAGTCCTGCTCAAAACCCATGCCCAAGTCTTTCGTACAATTAAAAGTGGCCCAGAAATAATGTGCAGGTCCCATAGTGGAGGTGCCGGTGACATGAGCTGGCCCTACATGTGCAGCTCTGTGCCTGCGAGCAGGCTGTGCCTGGTCACCGTGCCTGCACGCTAAAGCCTGCCTGGCTGGCGGGGTAGAAGCAGGGAGCCACAGAGTCCTCAAGGTGCCATCCAGCCTCCTGCTGAGGCCATGCCTTCCTTCCAGCCAGGTATCAAAGCTCAAAATAGGGACCGAATCCTGGAGCTCAGGGCCATGAGAAAGGGCCTCTCAGAGGTCAGCGTAGTACTATGAAGATAATGGCAGGTCTCAACCAAGCATCCTTCAAAACAAGTGGAGAGATTCAGGTCAGACTAAAGATAGAACTTCCTGATGCCAGTGTGGTGGGACCTGTGCCACATGTCTTCTGGGACCCCGAGACCTATGCCTGGCTTTAAGTCAATGCTGTCTGATGATGGTGGTGGGGGGGGGGAAGCAGAGCTCCTAGATAGGGTCATTGGCTGTCCATCACCTTCAGGGACCAGCCCGGCGCCCTCCTCCACAAATGCCTGCCAGCGCCTGAGCAGGGAGCCGTTGCAAAGTGATTTTTCCCTCCAACGGTGCCATACATCATGTTTTTTAATTTAAAAAGATGCCCGGTGGAAGCATAAGAGGCCATTAAATGTTTGGGTCCCTAATTAACTTCAGAGCAGCCTGGAGCTGCAGGACCCAGAGGGAGGAGGGCAGGCCTCGTAGATCCCTTGGTCCCAGCTCGGCTCTAGGAGGAAGCTGGGGACCTGGCATCCTCTTCCTCACTTCTCAGCGCCGATTGCCACCTACCATCTGGCCCCAGCTGGGTTCCAGCTCCATGGCCCCTCTGGAAATTCGGGGGTGGGGCAGGAATGTATTTCACAAGCTCTCTTGCGGCTTCTGCCACTGATCATGACTTCCTGGCTGGCTTTCCCCTCAGAGCCCGTTTTCATCTTTTTCTGATGGGAGTGATTGGTGCTATGGCCTCCTCAGACAGAGAGCTTTGTTATACAGCAGGTGCTCAATAATCGCAGGCATGGAGGAAATGAGAGGGTCTCCGCTTGCACACTTGTAGAGTGCTTGCTCTGGGTGGGCAGGAAGAGTGCCAAGACACCCAAGGTCACCTGGTATCGGACCCCCTCCCCACATGTCCTTCCCTCTTCCTTGGTGGCCTCTGAGGCCTTGCACAAAGGGGCATGGTAGGGACATAGTCTCTTCTGCTCCTTCATGGCCAGCTGGAGGACAAGGTCAGGGCTGGCCGAGGTCCAGGGCGTGTCAGGTCTGACCCTGTGGCCAAGTCCGAAAGAGTCAGGCCTGCTGATTCAGCTGTCTCGCACTCCCAGCTGGGCTGAGCCAGAGCATCCTCGCTTGGGTGGGGGAGGACTCGGGAGCAGAGGGCGATGATGAGGAAGGCTCAGGTTAGGAAAGGGTCCCTGAGCCGCCTCTGTGTGGTCCACCACGAAGCAAACCCCAGCACCCCGTCTGGTGTGCCCACTCTGTCTGCCCTCATTGTCATGTGGGGCTCCCGCTTCTGTCTTCTGAGGCCGAGGGCAGCCTGAAAGAGCCCATGAGGAATGGCCAGAGGACTTCTTGGCATGAATCAGGGATGTTTGTAACTCGGGCCATCAAACTCACCATGGCCCTAGGAGGTGGGTCCACGGGCATCTCCACTTGATGGTTAGAAACAGGCTCAGAGAGGGTCAGTGACTCACCCAAGGTCACACAGCGAGCGTGTGGCCAAGCTTCATGTCCTGACGTGAGCTGATCTTGGGCCACTCGGTGCACCAGGAGGCAGGCAAGCTCTTGGCTTGCTCATGTCAACGCAGTCAGTCTAGCGGACCACGGCCTGCCAGCTATCCCAACATGCCCATCACAGCCCTGTGGGCTCTGCGGCAGAGCGCGAGAGATGATTCTGGCTGGAGACTCACTGCAGAGGCGGGCAGACATTAGCAGTAAACACGATCTATTGGCAAAACGTGGGAACGGTGAAAAGTTATAGATCGATAACTTTCCACCCATCTCTCTGTCTCCCTTCCCTGGCCCTCAGCCCATGCTGTCCCTGGGGTGCAGGAGGAGGAAGGTTAATTCCATCCTCAGAACCCTGGGCCCCTTCTGGCCCTGGCCCCGGTCCCGGCTGCTCGTCGGGCTATATGATGGAGCACAGAAGCCATATTTTGCAGACAGATGCGGTCTCCCCAGCTCGGCTGTCCGGATTATGGAAATCTGGCCATGAGAAGTTTAAAAGCCTGGAACCGCCGTATTTCTCTATTTCATTATCAGCGGTGAGCTGCACGGGTGGAACAACAGGGCGAACTTGATGTCAGCCTCAAGCATACTATTCCCATCGTGCACTGGGCTGCTGAGGTGTTATTTGTGGTGCCACGGACGTGTGTGTTTCCAGGGGATATTCGGGTGCATACAGTGTGCGTTGTCAGCACACGCCGTGTGTATATTTCCGTGTGATACTGTGTGTGGGTGCCCGTGAGTGCTGGCTCAGTGGATGAAGTGCCTGCCTTGCAAGCCTGAGAGAGAACCTGAGCTCAGATCCCCAGAACACACTTGAAAACGCCAGGCCTGCTGGTGTGGGCCTGTAATCCCAGGACTGGGAAGGAAGCTCAGGAGGGCAAGTAGCCCCTAATGGGTGAGCTCCAGGCCACTGAGAGATCCTGTGTCCAACAAAAAGGTGGATGGCTGCTGAAGAATGACACTTGGGGCTGTCCTCTGGCCTTCACGTGCCCACATGGACACACATGTGCACACATAAGAGAAGAGAGAGGGAGAGCGGTCCTGCTGGCCAAGCAGGCATGAGACCCTGTCCCTGGCACCACAGGAAGGGTCCTTGCAGACACACACCTGGCTTATCAGTTTCCAAAGGGGAAACTTGGCTGGGGAAACTGAGGCCAAGGTTGGTGTTATAGTTGCCTTCCTGTTGCTGGGACAAACCACCTGACCAAAAACAGCAGATGGGAGGAAGTTTTTATTTTGGCTTACAACTTGGGGGCAGCTTCACGACAGCAGGGGACAGCATGGCATGAGCAGAGGCTGGACATCACCTCTGCCACAGCAGGTCAAAAACAGCAGCCGGAGAGTGAGCCAAGTTCTTGCCGGGGGGCGGGGGGGCTCTAACACCTTTAAGCCTGCCCCCCCACAACACACCTTCTCCAGCAAGGCCCCACCTCCCAAATTGGTACCAGTTGGGGACCAAGCGTTCAGAAGCAGTCAGAGTTTCTGGGGGACATCGGATCCAAACCACCACAGTCGGGAACCGGGGAAGTCTCTGGCTGGCCCAGGCTTAGAATTCTTCCAACAACCCATATGCCAAGGGAAAATGAGGGGGACAGCAATAAGAAGGAAAAGGGGATGATGGGGCCCAAGTCCAAGCTTCCCTCCTGGCTCCCTGTCCCCCACCCCCGCCTCTCCAGCAGCACCTGCCACCCAAGGTCCCACCTGGCAATGCCCACCCCTGTTGCACCTGGACACTACCAGCTCCTGGAGAGGGGCTGCTCTGGGCACACCAGCTTCCCACCTCATCTGCTTCCCTAGCTGGTATGCTTCGCCCTTCTGTCTGGCTAACTGGCTGCTAAGACCCTCCCGCTGATGCCCGGCCTGCCTCCCCAGCTCCGCTCAGCCGCTCCTTCCCGTGGGTCTGTGTCTCTCCATTCTCCAACCCTTCAGGGCCCCACTGTTCCCAACTCCATGTCCAGAATCCCTGTGCAGTGGGGAGAGAGGGGCGAGGACCAGGGTGCTGCTGGAGGCCAGCCTCTGGCCATATTTGTCATTCAGCAATCCTGCCAGCTGGCTCTGGAGCCTTGTAGGTGATGGAATTTCTTGTTCTACAGGGTGCTGACCTCAGGCTAGGTGGAAAGCAATACCCTCTACCCCCAGGAGCACTTTTGGAAAATCAAGTTCTTTCGTTCAGTCTGCCTGATGTCCAACTTGCTACCCTGGGGACACACTGCTTCTGCCATCTCCACACAGGATTCCCGGCTCTGGCTTGAACACCTCCCTGTGACAAGGGAGCTCCCACAGCTTGGACAGAGCTGCTCACCAGTCCCTTTTCTGCAGGGAGCTGCATACCTGGCCCCTGACATCCTTCAGTGGAACCTTCCAAACAGCCTTGGGACTCCATGTCAGCCCCTCAGATCTGCATAACCTGCCTGCATATTGGGGAGCATCCAGGTTATGCTAATAGATTGATCCAGTCACATGGAACAGGCCAAGGGAGGGTGTTGTGGGGAAGGAGCCAAGGATAGCCCAGCCACAGGGGCAGACAGAGGTCCCATGAAGACCCAGCGGTATGGATGGGAGGCATAGTGAACTTCAGGAAGGAGCTGGCTGCTGCCTGCACCAAATACCACCAAAGAATGTTCAAAAGAAAAGTAGGAGCTGGTGGCATGAAGGTTGCCAGTGGCCTTTTGGGGAGGTGGCTCTGAGGACAGACAAGGACAGCTGACACCAGGAGATAGGACAGAAACCGTGCGTTACCCTTTTGAGAGCTGGTCCTACACAGGGTCCATGCTCCAGTCTTCCTCCAGCCCCACTCAGCCCAGCTCTCCACTCTGGTGGCTGTAGTATGATGATGGATGACTAAGTGCAGGGTGAAGGGACGGGTGTGGGTGTGGGTGAGGGCGGGGATGGCAGAGTGGGGTGAGAACAAGGTGAATGAATGGATTACAGAATGAGTAACACAATGAAGGAAAGAGCCTAGCTAAAAAGATCAGGAAGGGGCTGGAGAGATGGCTTAGCAGTTAAGGTGCATGCCTGTGAAGCCTAAAGAGCTAAGTTCAATTCTCCAAGTCCCACGTAACCCAGATACACAAGGGGGCACATGCGTCTAGAGTTCATTTGCAGTCGCTGGAGGCCCTGGCACACCCATTCTCACTCATTCTCTATCTCTGTCTCCCTCTCTTTGTCTCTAATAAATAAATAAAAATAAGTCTTAAAAAAACTGACAAAAAGATCAGGAAGGGAGTGGGGAACCACCAAGTTGGTGGGTTGTGATGGAAGGTTCTAGAAGGTTGTGGTCCATCTAGACCTTCTGAGGTGATGTGTCCCATTCTGTGATGACCATTTTCTGTGGCAGGCCCACACCTTTGGGAGATACCTGACTCCCATCTAATGCCATAGCCAGGGTTCCAGATATCCTAGGCCAGCATCCTTAACTTGCCTCCATCCCAGCCCCGGCAGGACAAGATAGGGCGGACTGTGACCTCAGACAGGGTATTGTCTAGGCCTCAGGTTGGGGAGTCTCAGAGGGGAGAAGGCTGAGGGAGCCCAGGTCTGTCCTTCTTTATGCTGCCATTCTGGAGGCAGGAGGGGCAACCACGGGTTCCCAGCCTGCCCTGCACATGGGAGGTGAGGCCAGTCTGGAGGTGGCAGGCCCAGTCTTCCAACACTGGAAAGCTTAGGGTTGGGGGGAGGGCATGAAAGCAGGAGAGAGGAAGGGGAGGAATGGATCTTGAAGCGCCCACACACCCCAGCAGAGCATAAGAGCCCATTCACATGCGTGCACAGTAGAGTGTGTGGGTGGGTGTGTGCATGCAGGTCCACGTTGGGGAGAACACGTGTGTGCAGATGTACTCACACACACATGCCAGTGGCACCCAAGAATCTGGTATGTGGCTAGAGACACCGGGGGCCTGGGGTGGGCTCCTGGAGCAGTAATCCTTCTTAACAAGACTTTGAGTTATTTTGAGCAAGAGATTAGAGCTGATAGGATCAGGCACAGAGGAGCCGCCCCTCCCAGGCAGGCCTGTGGCTCTGACACCCTCTCCTGGAGGCCCCGGGCAGGCGTGGCTCCGTCTGCTCTTCTCAGGACTGACAGACACGCTGGCCTCTCAGCCTGGCTTGGCTTCCTGGGGTTCAAGCAGCAATGTCAACAGGTGTTGTACCAGCTCCCTGGCATCTTAAATGGGTCACGCCACAACAGTGCAGTAGCAGAGAGTACTTGGGGTACCCGACCAGAGCAGACCCCAGGATTCCAGGCCCTGGGGTGGTGGCTGGGTCCCCAGGGACCTCTGTGCCCCCCCCCCCGGTCTTTCAGTCATCCATCTTGTAAAGTCAGAAAGAGCCTTCCCCAGGAACCAGGTCCAAATTGTTCTTTATGAAGCTCCAAGGAGAGCAGAAGCCGGGTGATGTCATTATATACATTTTCTCTCCTCATTTGAGCTGCTTCAATGCTGCTTGGTTCTAGCCGTCAATATCAGTAAAATACACCTGGCTGGCTGCCAGCCAGGCCACAGAGGAGGGACACAGGCCGCGGTAAATCCAGATATTAACAAGCAAAACATACTCTTGTTTCACCACCCTGAGGGAAACACCAGGGAGTGGGTGGGCAGAGGGGGACCGGAGGGAACAGGACCCCAGCGGGCTCCCCTTGTGTGATCCTTTCTACATCTCCACGTAGAGTCCTCACGAGCCACAGGCTCTGGGAGCTGGGTGGGGGCTCAGCCCTGTTTTGAGGGTGGGCAGGGCTGAGGTGCGTGGGCTAGAGAGAGGTGGTCTTGCACAGATCCAGGGTGGGAGGTGGAGGGAGACCGGCCAGGCCCTGGAGACTTCGAGGTACCTCTGCCTTCCATGTGCTGGGGTTAAAGACGTGCACCGCCATGCCCAGCTGTGGACGACTTCTTGCCAGAATCAGCTATCCCTCCTCTCGAAGCCTTGTTACCAGATGGCACAGTTCGAGTCTTGCCTTCCAGGTGGGAGGGTGGCCACAGTGATCACCCAGACAATCTGTTTGAGGAAACTGAGGCAGTTGAGCTCACACCAAGACCTGGTAGTCGTGAACTCGTGAGTGAGCTAAGCCTGCTCTCCAGTGATGACTGGAAAAGAGTGGTGTTCTAGAAGACAATTTTTACCTGGAGCTGGCCAGGTACACTGGCTGGGTGCTTGGCATTCCCTGCAGGTGGCTAGGAGGGCATTATGGCTGGCCCTTCTGGGGGAAGAAATGATATTCCAGGGGGGTTGGGAGATGGCTCGGGTGGTTGAGTCTTGCTGTGCAAGCAGGGGTACCTGGGTGTGGATCCCCAGCACCCATGTAAAAGCTGGGCACGTGGAATAGACCTATAATTCCAGCACAAGGGAGGTGGAGACAGGAGGGTCCCTGGAGCTTGCTGGCCACTTGGTCCAGCCAGATGGTGAGCTCCAGGTTCAAGGAGGCTTTGTCTCAAAAGATAAGGTGAAGAGTGAGTGAGTGCGGACGCTACTTGACATTGACCTTGGACCTCAACCTGCATGTGCACACATGTGCAAGCACACCCATGCATACACGTGCAAAAGAAACAGAAGAAATGACATTGTAACTCCTCAGGTGGAGGGTTCAGAAGGCCCACGGAGCCAGTCAGACAAGTGCCCGAGCTGCAGCCAGCCTTTTCATGCACTGGCCGGGTCACCTGGAGTCTCCACTGTGGGCCTCAGTTTCCTCATGCTTGGGGGCTGTGCTAAGCTGGCTAAATGACACGTACTCGCAATACCTCTGGGCTGACTTCCCCACTCAGTCTGGCCTCTCTTGCCCCCCCAACCCCCTGCCCCGTGCTCCAAGAAAGTGCCAGGGTCTCCCATGTCTTGTTTATTTTCTTTGAGGCAGGGTCTCATGAGCCCAGGCTGGCCTTGCACTCACTAGGTAGCTGAAGATAACATTGAACTCCTGATCCTCCTGCCTCTACTTCCCGAGTGCTGGAGTTACAGGTGTGTGCAATCATGCCACGTGGGTGCCGTGCTGGGGAGGGAACCCAGGGCTTAGTGCATGCTAGGCAGGTACTCTATCCACTGAGCTACACACACAGCCCTGTTTGTGTGTGTGTGTGTTTGTTTCTTTGTTGAGACAGAAACTTGCCTGTTGTCCTGGCTGACCTGGCACTCACTATGTAGCCCAGGCTGGCCTTGAACTTGTGGCAATCCTCCTGCTTCTATGTTGGCATTAGAGCCAGATGCCGCCATTCCTGGATCCGCCTCTTTGCAGAAGAGATAGGAGTGGGGCTCAGCTGAGTTCTAGCCAAGTTTACTTGGTAGCCTTGGAAGTGGCTTTCCATGACCTGCTCTCTTGTCTCTTGTCTTACAGCAGGGACGATTTCAACGGAAGGAGCTGAGTGGAGCTTCCAGGACACGCAAGCCCATGGGAAAGCAGGCGGAAGCCACAGCAGGACCCGGGCGGACGACGAAGGGTGGTGGGCCGTGAGGGAGACGCCCTCCCTCCCTGCGCTTGCGCCATGCAGCTTGGGACAGGACACCTCTGAGAGTGCAGGCAGCTCCCTTTCCCACCCCTTCATCCCATTGGGAGTTGCTGCCACTCGGGTCTCCACCCCGACCCCTTGGGCGGGTGAAATGGAGTCTTCTGCAAGGGTAGTCCCGATGGCTGGGCACGGGTTGGGCGTGCTGTGGGTGTGTGTGGCGGCCGCTACGCTGCTGCACTCGGGCGGGCTGGCCCAGGGCGATTGTTGGCTGATCGAGGGTGACAAGGGCTTTGTGTGGCTGGCCATCTGTAGCCAGAATCAGCCACCCTATGAGGCCATCCCCCAGCAGATCAATAACACCATCGTGGACCTGCGGCTCAACGAGAATCGCATCCGTAGCGTGCAGTACGCCTCGCTGAGCCGCTTCGGGAACCTCACGTACCTTAACCTCACTAAGAACGAGATCAGCTACATCGAGGACGGCGCCTTCTCGGGCCAGTTCAACCTCCAGGTGCTACAGCTAGGTTACAACCGTCTGCGCAACCTCACGGAGGGCATGCTGCGTGGCCTGAGCAAGCTGGAGTACCTGTACCTTCAGGCCAACCTCATTGAGGTGGTGATGGCCAGCGCCTTCTGGGAGTGCCCCAACATCGTCAACATCGACCTCTCCATGAACCGCATCCAACAGCTGAGCAGCGGCACCTTCGCGGGGCTGGCCAAGCTCTCGGTGTGCGAGCTCTACAGTAACCCCTTCTACTGCTCCTGCGAGCTCCTGGGCTTCCTGCGCTGGCTGGCCGCCTTCACCAACGCCACGCAGACCCACGACCGCGTGCAGTGCGAGTCCCCGCCCGTCTACGCCGGCTACTTCCTGCTGGGCCAGGGCCGCCACGGCCAGCGCAGCATCCTTAGCAAGCTGCAGTCAGTCTGCACGGAGGACTCTTACACGGCCGAAGTGATCGGGCCCCGACTGGTGCCGGGCCGCTCGCAGCCTGGACACTCGCCACCGCCACCTCCTCCGCCAGAGCCCAGCGACATGCCCTGTGTGGATGACGAGTGCTTCTCCGGCGATGGCACCACGCCGCTGGTGGCTATGACCACACTGGCCACCCAGGTGGAGGCCCGTCCCCTCATTAAGGTCAAGCATCTGACCCAGGACTCGGCCACCCTCACAGTCCAGCTGCCCAGCCCCTTCAACCGCATGTACACGCTAGAACATTACAACAACAGCAAGTCCTTTACTGTGTCCAAGCTCACGCAGGCCCAGGAGGAGATCCGGCTCACCAACCTGTTCACACTCACCAATTACACCTACTGCGTGGTCTCCACCAGCTCGGGCACACACCACAACCACACCTGCCTCACCATCTGCCTGCCCAAGCCGCCGGGGCCTCCCGGACCGGTGCCCAGCCCCTCCACGGCCACTCATTACATTATGACCATCCTGGGCTGCCTCTTCGGCATGGTGCTGGTGCTGGGCGCCGTGTACTACTGCCTGCGCAAGAGGAGGCGCCAGGAAGAGAAGCACAAGAAAGCGGCCGCGGCCGCGGCGGCTGGCAGCCTGAAAAAAACCATCATCGAGCTCAAGTATGGGCCTGAGATTGAGGCTCCCGGGCTGGCCCCGCTGTCTCAGGGCCCGCTGCTGGGCCCCGAGGCCATGACCCGCATCCCGTACCTCCCGGCCGCCACCAGCGACATGGAGCAATACAAGCTGGTGGAGAGCGGCGAGACGCCCAAGGCCAGCAAGGGGAATTACATCGAGGTGCGTACTGGGGAACCCCCAGAACGCAGGGACTGTGAGCTGGGCCGACAGGGCCCCGACAGCCAGAGCTCCGTGGCTGAGATCTCCACCATCGCCAAGGAGGTGGACAAGGTCAACCAGATCATTAACAACTGCATCGACGCGCTCAAGTCCGAGTCCACCTCCTTCCAGGGTGCCAAGTCTGGGGCTGTGTCCACGGCTGAGCCGCAGCTGGTGCTGCTGTCTGAGCCACTGGCCAGCAAGCACAGCTTCCTGTCACCCGTGTACAAGGATGCCTTCGGTGGCCACGGCGGCCTGCAGCGGCACCACAGCGTGGAGGCCGCGCCCGGACCCCCTCGAGTCAGCACCTCGTCGGGTGGCTCCACGCGCAGCCCCCGAGCCTTCCGCACCGAGGCCTCCGGCGGCGTGCACAAGGCCGCCGTGGCCACCGAGGCCAAGTACATTGAAAAGAGCTCTCCCGTGCCCGATACCATCCTCACTGTGACGCCCGCGGCCGCCGTGCTGCGGGCCGAGGCCGACAAGGGTCGCCAGTACGGCGAGCACCGGCACTCGTACCCGGGATCCCACCCCGTCGAGCCACCCGCTCCACCCCCGCCCCCGCCGGCCCACGAGGGTCTGGGTGGCCGCAAGGCGTCCATCCTGGAGCCGCTGACCAGGCCGCGACCCCGAGACCTGGCCTATTCGCAGCTGTCCCCGCAGTACCATAACCTGAGCTACTCGTCCAGCCCCGAGTACACCTGCAGGGCGTCCCAGAGCATCTGGGACCGTCTCAGACTGAGCCGGCGCAGGCACAAGGATGACGAGGAGTTCATGGCTGCCGGCCATGCCCTGCGCAAGAAGGTCCAGTTCGCCAAGGACGAAGACCTGCATGACATCCTGGACTACTGGAAAGGCGTGTCCGCCCAGCACAAGTCCTGAACCCCCCCACCCCAGGCTGGACAGGTAGCAACCTGCCCAGCCACGTCTTCTCCGAAACTCGTGATTCTCACTGGACCAAAAAAATAAAAAGAAAAAAATAAATAAGTAAAAAATAAATAAATAAAAGGATACAAGATCTACCGCAGCTATCTGTGATTCAGAGACTTACCACGAAATACAACACACACGCACAACACACGTCCGGCCCTGTGCGCTCAGCACTGGGCTGTGCAGACAGTGGAGGGGCCGTGGATGGCCGTGACAAGTAGGCATCTCAAGGTTCATGTAAACTGTGCTGATGTGTCTGCTGCCTGGCGCGAGCGACATACACACCTACACATACACATAAACACGCACATACAGGCACATACCAATATCACACACACACACACACACACACACACACACACACACACACACACATGGGACTTCAGAAAACTGTGTCTTAGGGGTGGGGGTGGGGAGGGTTGGGATTTTTATTTTTTTTTTCTCTTTTTGATTCTTCTCTGCCTTTTTCCTTTTCTTCTCTTTTCCTCTTTGTTTTCTTCCTTTTTTTAAAAAAAATATAAAAGTCAGATTCTTTAAAAAAAAAAAAAAGACATCAAACACCCACAGAGGGGAAGGACGGGGCTAGCTTTGCCCTCATCTGGTGTCTCAGTCTGTGGCTTTCTGTGGACTTTCCGTTCCGTCTGCCTCTTCATTGCCACCCCCTTGGAGGCCACCACGGGGGTCAGAGCCAAGGCAGGTGGCTGAGTGGGAGAATGTCTTGAAGCCCATGGGACTCAGGGGAAAGGTGGAGGCTGTGCCTGCAGACAGGTCGGGGTGCAGGAGGGATCCAGGCTGGGAAGCATTGCAGTTGTTCTATTGTACAGAAAAAATATTTCTATATTTGCACTGTTTGCTGTAAAATGAGAAAGAAAAAAAAGACTATGTCTACTAAAAAAAATCTGCAAAGGAAAAAATTCATGTGTGCGCTGGGCTTTTTTCTGGGGGTATCGGGGAAAGATTTGGGGTGGGATCATGGGTGGTGGTCTTGGGTCACCACCATGGGAGACCATGGGGAGGCAGCTGCCCACACTCGGTTGGAGAGGGTTCATTCCTGTGGTTTTGAGGGTGACCAGCATGGACACTGCTGGGTGGGGATGGGGCCCCAGATGCTCCAGGGCTCCAGGGTCATGCGTCTGACACACATGAGTAGGAATGGGTGTGTGCAGACCCCGTGGCTGAGGGGTGGGGACATTCGGAGATAACCCCAGGCTCCCGTGAGTAGTGTAACAATAATGGAGTTGGCATGCCACTCACTGAGTGTGGGCACAGGAAGGTTGGAAGATGTGTCTGTGTGGAGGTCCTGTGAAGCTCAGAACTCAGCCACAGGGAGACACATTTATCCTGTAGCCCAGAGCCCGAAGTCAGGCCTCAGCTTCCCCCAGCCAGGGCCTCAAACCCCTCCTCGCCTCTGGCCCTGCTCTGCTGCTGGCGGCCTGTCCAGGTGACTCTCATCCTGGGTGAACGCGTGGTGGGAGTCTACGGGGTCTTCAGAGGTTCTGAGCTGGCGAGAGGAAGTCCCTCTGCAAGGCTGGCTCTGCACTTCCTGCTGCTGAGAGCACAGTGTCTTCTGGTCTGGGCTCAGAGCCAAGCCAGTGCTCTAGTTCAGGTCTCAGCATCCAGAGAACCAGAACTCACCCTGCAGAACCAGCCCTCACGTAGCACCCAGGCTTTTAAGAGTCGGTCGGGCATCTACAAGGAAAGGACACCCTGTGTTCTCCCTCCCAGAGGCCTCTGGGGCCACCCTCCTACCTGATAGTGGACAGTCAGGAGACACATCTCCCCAGCCATGTTCCCAAACTGGCTGGGGAGCATTGTCCAAAGTCCCTGGTTACCAAGCACCTACAAACCACCCCTCCAGGCAAACTGCTCCCAATCCGGACTCCTGAGAAAGACTCAGATTGTAGGCAGCTCCACGTTGTGGGATGAACATCCTACCAGACACAAGTTATGGGGGGAAGGGGTTTATTTCAGCTTACAGATCTGGGGGAAGTTCCATCAATGGTGGAAGAAGCTGGCTTCCCTTTCACAGATTCAAGCAGAGAGAAGAAAACACCAATAGCCAGCACTACCAGCAAGCATGGACCCAGTGCTCACAGTGCTCTGCAGATCCCCCCAAATCCATCCGAGCACTGCACCCCAGGATCTGCCCCCAGTGACACCTCCTCCAGCCAGATGGCAGGAGACCTAAGTTACAAGTTTAATTTTAATAAAACACCCAAATCTATGGGGACGTACATTTATGCTATCACGCCCAGTAAGAGGCTGGGATTCTGGACCCAACAAGGGCCGTGGGGACTCACTCGAGAGCAGAGTCATGGTTCTGAAAGGTGGCATGTTAAGGGGTGTGGTGGGCTGTGTAGAAAGGGCCTGGGTTCCAGCTTGGCTGGGAGGAGGGTGGGGATGGCCTGGGGGCCGGGAAGCTGCCCCAAAGCAGCAGGTCCTGCTCACTGTGCTCTCCGTGATGGGGCACTCACTCCCCTCCTCTAGCTTCAGGACCTTCCTTAGACCCAGTGGGCATGCACACAGCCCCAGGCTCCAGTGTGGGCTTCTGAGTCCACCAGAGCCATAGCACTGTCCACAGAGCCAGTAGGCCGTCCTCCAGGACAGCCCTGTCTTGGTGGCTGGGCCAGTCTATCAGGGTCCTGCCTGGGTAAGGGTGAG
Source organism: Orientallactaga sibirica (assembly GCA_036365145.1). Lineage (NCBI taxonomy): Eukaryota > Metazoa > Chordata > Mammalia > Rodentia > Dipodidae > Orientallactaga > Orientallactaga sibirica. Next base: position 2,496,705 of record JAEOAD010001990.1, on the reverse strand, counting down.
CTGGATGGGCACCCTATGAGGAAGTCCTCCAAAGGAGGCTACTCTTGAGGACACTGTGGTCCCTGTGCGTCCCTGTTGGACCCTACAGGCACCAGGATAGTCCCTCCCCATCTCTGAGGCTCCACACCCTCCTGGGGGTCTCCAAGGGTATTGAGGGAACCCAGCAGATCTCATCAGTGGGCTAGAGATGGTGAGGCCGTGCCCAGTGGGAGCAGGACCCGGGACTGGTGGTGGACGCCCAGAGAGTGACATGCTCAATGAGCATCTTGGTCATGGGATGGAAGGTGGTGGCCAAGCCTACTCCGTCTTAGCGATAACGTGGGCTATTTATAGGGGACCCGGGTGAAGGAAAGACAGAACAGAGGGGCCGGCTCTGTAGGGCAGGCAGCTGGCCCAGCAGGGCAGGTGCACGAAGAGACAGTGATGGCAGCATGGGGGCGGGGCGGGAGTGTGCTGATGGGAGAGTCACAGGCCTGCAGAGGGACAGTGACAAAGAGGCACATGGAAGGAAGGAGGGGTGTGGGAAGACCTCAGCATCAGGAAGCCAGGCCGGCAGCACGGAACATTCTAGGGTCTCCCTGGGCTCACTGCAGCCAGACCCACATTGCATATATGCCTGACACCCAGCCATTCCTGGGGACAGAGACCCACACACCACCTGTGGGACAGGGAGAGCCTGAAGCAGGGGCTCCAGGTGGCTCTGCCTCTGTGGTTGTGCCCCCAGGCAGCCACTCAGCCTCCCTCAGTCTTGGCGGCCTCACTGTCCAGTGTGGAGATGATGCCCCGGCCTTCTCCCTCCATACGCCATGACCCTGAGGCTCTCTGGGTGCCCAGACCTATCACTGCCTGTGGCGAGTGTGACCCGGTACAGCCACAGTGAGCTGCTGTCCACACCCTACAGATGGTCGCAGCAGAGCAGACACTCAGGGAGGACAGAAATTGCTTCCTGCATCTTTCAACGAGCCTGTCTGGGAGTGTCTTCCCTGAGTGGGCCAAGGGAACAACCCTGTGAGTCATGTCAGCTTGAGCAGGCCAAAACCACAGGCAGGGACAGCTCACTTCCCAGAGGCAAAGACCAACCAGCGTGGACAGGGAGGGAGGAAGAACTCGAGCACCAGGCACAGTGCCCCCCCGCTTTCCTTCCCTACGGCAGAGTGCAACAGCAGAAAGCCATTCATCCCGTAATGATTCCAGAGTGTCACTGTGGAACACCTACGGTCTGCACACTCTAGAGACATCTGCAAACCCATTCCCTACCCTGAGGGTGGATCAGCCACAGTGTTAGTGGGTACGAGGCAACATCCAACACAGGATTTACCTAAGAACAGGCCTGTTTTCAGAAACAAGGAGCAGGGGACCTTCAAGGGACACAAAAGCCACTCTGACAGTCCACTGTGATTCACCACGACAAAGGAGAAGTGGGCTTCCATAGAAACGGGAGGAGAGAGGCCCCCAAGACCCCAGAGAGGGGCAGTGGTAGAGGGGCACACCTGCCTCGGGCCAGCAGACACCTGCTGTCTTGCTCTTTCCCCCCTTCCCATCGTCCACTGGCGACAAGGACATTTCTCATGGGAGACACTTGTCTAGGCCTAAGAAGGAGGAGGCAGGAGGCAGCAGAGGAGAGATGGGGCCAGGAGGGAGGGAAGGAGCCACAGGAAGCAAGGCTCAGTGCTCCCAGCCCCCCACACACCCAGAGAGGACACAGGTGCAGCTGGAGTCCGAGGCCAGGGCGGTGGGAGCTGGGGTGTCAGCCAGGCCTGGCAGCCTGCTCTGCAGGTTGGAAGAAATCAGAGTAGAGTTGTGAGCGCCAGGAAGCCAGTGATGCTATCGTAAAGAGAAGTAACCCCAATTTACTTTTCTTACCTCAAAAGTAAGTCTTTCATTATACCGGCTTTAGAACGTAGCTCAACGTAAGGAAAACAAGAGGTGCCCATCACACCACCTTCGTTTTGGAGTCAAGGTCTCTCAGCAAACCTGACCCTCATTGATCGGGCTAGCTGGAATGGCCAGCAAGCCCCAGGGAGTCCCTGTGTCTGCCTCCTCAAAACTTGGACTGCAGGCCCGAGTCACCACGCCTGGGTTCTCCATGGGCTCTGGGAATGGAACGCGGGTGTTCAGGCTTGCATGGCAAGTGCTTTCCCCGCTGAGCCATCCCCCAGCCATCAGTCTGTTTTGAATACAGTACCTTCCCCTCTGTCTGTCCCTGGATTCCTTGAGCACAAAGTTTTGGCATTCCTCCACTCCCAGGACTAAAGTAAACGAGACAGCTGTCTTCCCGTTCCCTCCCCCTCTCTCTGTTCTCTTTGTCTTCCTTTTCTTTTCTTTTCTTTTCTTTTCTTTTCTTTTCTTTTCTTTTCTTTCCTTTCCTTTCCTTTCCTTTCCTTTCCTTTCCTTTCCTTTCCTTTCCTTTTCTTTCCTTCCTTCCTTCCTTCCTTCCTTCCTTCCTTCCTTCCTTCCTTTCTTTCTTTCTTTTTGGAGATACAGAGAGAGAGGGAGAGGAAGACAGATAGAGATGGGCGCACCAGCAGCCTCTCAGCTGCTGCGAATGAAATCCAGATGCATGTGCCCCCTTGTGGTCAAGTGCGGCATTGTGTCCTTGTGTCACTGCATCTGGTTAAACGTGGGACCTGGAGATTGGGACCAGCGTTCTTAGGCTTAGCAGGCAGGCGCCTTAACTCCTGAGCCATCTCTCCAGCCCTTTCTCTTGATTTCTGAGATAGGGTCTCACATAACCCAGGCTGGCCTCAAAGTCACTATGTAAATAAAGATGAATATGAGCTCCTGACCCCCACCTCCACCTCCTGAGTGCTGGGATTACAGGAATGCACCACCATGCTGGTTTATAAGGTGCTGGGTTGAACCTAGGGCTTTGTGCATGCCAGACAAGCACTCTACCCACGGAGTTCCACCCCGCCATGCTTCTGAGACTAGTGTCATCGCTGATCTTTAGCCTGTAGAGTTGTCACCCCTGCATCTACACGGACCATCCCCAGGAGACCGAGAAAAGTGTTACTCAAACCGTTTTCCACAGGACTTCATTTGCCGCAGTGTCTGTGGAGGTCACTGTGACATCAGCTTAGACTCAAGCAAGGAAGGGGTTTTGTTCCACTGTGTTAGCTGATCATTGGCACCTAGCTGCCTCACATGGAAGGCGACCAAATTCCTCTGCCACTGTGTTCCAGTGGAGGCTACAGGGGTGACACAAGCAGTGGCTGTGGTAGCAGCTATGTTGTACACACCACATGGGCACAGCCACCCATAGCTTCCAGGTGATCAAAGCCAGCTTTGGTGCCATGACACCCTGCCCCATTCTGTTGTGCTCACCTCTTACTGTCCAGCCATCGTGCTCAGCAGCTCCCTTGGATCAGAGTCGGTGACAGAAACATGTAGGAGAGATGGGATGAGGTGGGCTTCATACACACGTGTGCCGTCCACCCCAGCCCATGCCTGACACCATCAGTGCCCTCCTCGACACAAGCGTCTGTACCCATGGAAGCTGCCATGTTGATCCAAGTGGTTCCTGGGTGATTTCAGACCCTCATCACCAAGAGAAGGTCCCTGGATGACAGTCTGTCAGGTGAGCGTGGCTGACTATGTCATTGCATTAAAATTGGGCACACACACATTGAGGTGCCCAAGGAGCCGCTGGGCTTCAGACACATTCCACTCCGCCTCCACAGGGCAGCAGCCACCTCACTTCCTTTTGCTGAGAATGGCCAAGGACTCTTGTCACTGGAGTAGGGGTGGACGGGCCCATTCATCCTTTGGAGTCTTCAGCTGTGCTGACGAAAAGCCAGCATCTGGAGAGATGGCTTAGTGGTTAAGGCACTTGCCTGAGAAGCCTGAGGACCCAGGTTTGATTCCCTAGGACCCACTTAAAACCAAATGCACAAAGTGGTGTATGTACCTGGAGTTCATTTGCAGCAGCTGGAGGTCCTGGTGTGCCCTTTGTCTCTCTCTCTCTCTCTCTCTCTCTCTCTCTGCAAAGAAAACCAGCATCTTCCAACAGGTCATGGACTGAGATGGGCAGTGGATTATTCCTCATCTCCCTACCTACTGTAAATTTTTGTTTGAGAGTGAGAGAGAGAGAGAGAGAGAGAGAAAAAATTGGCACATCACAGCCTCAGCCACTGAAATTAAACTCCAGATGCTTGTGCCACCTAGTGGGCAAAAAATGCCAGATGCATACACCACCATGTGCATCTAGTTTATGTGGGTTCTGGGGAATCGAACCTGAGTCCTTAGACTTCAGAGGCAAGCCTCTTAACCACTAAGCCATCTCTCTATCCCTACCCTTTTTTTTTAAGGTATGGCCTCACTCTAGCCCAGGCTGACCTGGAATTCACTATGTAGTCGCAGGCTGACTTCGATCTCATGGTGATCCTCCTACCTCAGCCTTCCAAGAGTGCAGAGATCAAAGGCGTATGCCCACTACACCCAGCTCATTGATGTTTCCTGAACCTGATGGTCAATAGTGTCTGAAGTCATTGTCCCAAATTCATTGCCTGGAAACAATGCAATGCCAACTGTTACCTTTGCTCCATTTGCCTCTGGCTCAAAGCCCTCCATGGTCCATGTATCCTGTACCGATCCAGCCAGTTGAGTTATTTTAGTGAGCAGTGCATCTTAATATTAGCCAAGGTGAGCCCTCCCATCATTCTTTTACATTTCCAGTATTTTTCTTGGCTCTTCTCAGCCACACGTTCTTCCAGACGAACATTACAATTGCCATATCACATTCCAGAAGTCATGCTGGGCTTTTGTATGGGATTGCTTCAAATTTATAGACTCAGAGGAAAATTGCATCTTTGCAATATTTACTCTTCCAAGGCATCAACATTATAACTCTCAAACTCTTTTTATTTTGAGGCAAGCCCAACAGACTAGTCTTTTTTTGAGAGAGAGGGGGGAGGGAAGAGAGAATTGGAGTGACAGGGCCTCCAGCCACTGTAATCGAAGTCTAGATGCATGCACCACCTTGTGCACACGTGCAACCTTGCGCTTGCATCAACTTGTGCATCTGGCTTATGTGGGATCTGGAGAGTCTAACATGGGTCCTTAGGCTTTTGCAGGCAAGTACCTCAACCGCTAAGCCATCTCTCCAACCCAAAAAGCTCACTTTTTAAAATTATTTTTTTGGAGAGACACACAGACACACAGAGAGAGAGAGGAAGGCAGGGATGGGCGCACGAGCAATGTCTCAGCTACTGCAAACGAAATCCAGATGTGTGCGCCCCCTTGTGGTCAAGTGCAGCATTGCGCCCTTGCGTCACTTTGCACCTGGAGATTGGAACCGCTGGAGATTGGAACCAGCGTTCTTAGGCTTAGCAGGCAGGCGCCTTAACTACTAAGCCATCTCTCCAGCCCAAAGCTCACTTTTTATTCACTCTATTCTGAGATGATCTGGGTTTCTTTTTTGTCTCCATTTGGATCAGTGTGAGCACTTGTGCTTGCATGTGCTCGGGCAGGAGAACCTTGTCTCCCTGGGAGATGTGAAGTCCTCATATTCCCAGGGGTGCCAGATTCCTGCCCCACAAATGGTGGGCGTGTAGCTTGACTCATGCTAATCCAAAGTTCAGTGCTGCTGGCTGCCCTGACGGGTCCGTAATCCAAGTAAGATCACGGGCACCAGCATTTAATGTGCACGGTAAGTTCCCATCTCTGGAGGAACATGGTGGATCTGCATGCGTGGGAAACACACCCACAGAAATGTGTACCCTCCACTCAGTGCTTGCTCTAAGTCAAGCACTGTTCTCTACGTGCCACCAGTCCTGACCTGTTCTCTTTTCAATGAGAAGATGACATTATTATACTTATACTTGTCTGAAATGTCCCCCACAAGCTCATGCACTCGAACACTGGCCCCCAGCTGATGATGCTGCGTTGGAAAGCTGCGGACTCTTTAGGGGGGAGGTGGAATGGCTGTGAAAAGTGGTCATGCTACTTCAGGTCCCACTCTCTGCTTCCTAGTGTGCCACAATGTGAACAAGGTAATTGAAATTATCTCCGAAAGGTATCATTTAGGAAACTTCTTTATTATCTTGACTTATTCATTAGAGCTGTTTTGCATGTGTGTGTGTGTGTGTGTGTGTGTGTGTGTGTGGTATATGTATGTGCGTATGCACTTGAGTGCACATATGTGTGCGGGTGCGTGTACATGTGTGTGGGCACACATGTGGAAGCAGAGTGACACGGAGCATCTTCCTCTGTCACGCTCTACCTTATTTGTTTTTGAGACATTTTTTCACTCAAACCAGTGCTCATGATTCTGGCTAGACTAGCCAGCAAGCCCCAGAGATCCCCTGTCTTCACCCCCCTTGTGCTGGGATTAAAGGCACGAGGCACCATGCCTGGCATCTACTGGGACTTGGGGATCTGAACTCAGGTCCTCATGATTGTGAACAGTGCTTTACCCGTCACCCAGTACCACTTTTTAGTTTTAAAACAATTAATACATTTTAAGCTTAAAATGTTGCCTCAAATCCAATAGAGCACGGCACATATGAAGTAAATGAGCACATATCCAGCTAAGATTTACAACTCATGCTCAGCGTCCATTTTACATTTCAAGCACAAATAACATCTCCAAGAGGTCTCAGAGGATGAAGTTTTCTTGGTTTTCCCTTCACTGTGGCATGCAGTCATCGTCTCCAAGGAGGTATCCAAATGCCCATTCTAAGATGACGACGGGGACCCGCCTCTTCCTGGGATGATAAGTGAGGATAAACCCCCTGAACTTACCATAAATACATACATATATATATTGGTTTTTCGAGGCAGGGTTTCACTCTAGCCCAGGCTGACCTGGAATTCACTATGTATTCTCAGGGTGGCCTCAAACTCATGGCGATCCTCCTACCTCTGCTTCCCAAATGCTGGGATTAAAGGCGTGCACCACCATGCCCAGCTACCATAAATATTTTGTGTGTGTGTGCGTGTAGACCTGAGGACAAACTCGAGTATTCCTCGGGTGCTATTAAGACACGGTCGCTCACTGGCCTTGAACTCAGATAATAAGGTGAGGTTAAGTGGCCAGCAAGCTCCAGAGGCCCTCCTGTCTCCACCTTCCCAATGCTGGGATTACAGGTGCATGCCACCAAGCCTGGCGTTTTTACAGAGGTGCTGGAAACCAGTCTCGGGCCCTCGTGCTTACAAAGCAAGCACTTTGCCCATAGAGCTGTCTCCACTACCGTGAACTCTATACAAATCAATGCCAGCATTAATATTAACAATAAGCTCTTATTGTCAGCCATTTCCCTATAAATAAACAAAGACATTGGGGTATGGGGAATGTGACTGCCTGATTGGTGGCTTGGCTGCTTGGATCAAAGACTGGATTGCTTTGAACACCCTAGGTGCTGGAGGAAACTTGGGGGTCACAGCTTCTTGTTCTGGCTCCCAGCTAGCTGCCTGGTCATTGTCCCTGCATCCTATATGTCACCTTACACAGTAAGGGGGATGTTGAAGGTGTGGGATGGAGGATCCAGGTGCGCCCCATCTGATCTCAGACCCTTCAAATGTGGAGATCTTTTCCTGAGCTAGTTCACTGCAAAAGACGTCACAAAGAAAAGATGCGAGAGGGTGACCCCACCTCCACAGATGGTTTTGGGGGCCATGAGCTGAGGGATATAACAGCCTCACCACTGGAAATAACAAGGACCAATTCTCCCTTAGACCTTCCAGAAGGATCCATCCATTCTAGCACAGGAAGGAAGACCAGTGCAGATTTCTAACAGACCTGTTAGATAAATCTGTGTTATAATTAATTATTATTGTTATTATTATTTGGATCCTTAAGACAAGGTCTCATGTAGCCCAAGGTGACCTCAAACTGTGTAGCTGAGGATGACCTTGGACTCCTGATCTTGCTGCCTCTACCTCCTGAGTGCTGGGGTTCAGGCACACACTACCACACCTGCTTTATGTGGTGCTGGGGATCAAACCCAGGGCTTCAGGCATGATAGGCAAGTCCTCTACCATCTGAGCTACATCCCCAGCCTATTTTTAAAAATTTTTTAAAAATTATTTTTATTTATTTTTGGAGAGAGACACAGAGAGAGACAGAGAGAGATGGGCGTGCCAGCAGTCTCTCAGCTGCTGTGAACGGAATCCAGACACGTGCTCCCCCTTGTGGGCAAGTGCGGCATTGCGCCCTTGCGTCACTTTGCATCTGGCTAAACATGGGACCTGGAGATTGGAACCAGCGTTCTTAGGCTTTGCAGGCACCTGCCTAACCGCTAAGCCATCTCTCCAGCTCACGTTTTGATTTTGGTCCACACTAATTATCAAATACTGTTGGTGAGCTGGGCCTGGTGGCACACGCCTTTAATCCCAGCACTGGGGAGGCAGAGGTAGGAGGATCACCATGAGTTCAAGGCCACCTGAGACTTCATAGTGAATTCCAGGTCAGCCTGGGCTACAGTGACACCCTACCTTGAAAACAAATACCACTGGTGGCAGTCTGTCTGTAATTGTGACAAAATGCCTGAGACAACCTAAAAGCAGGCCAGGCTCCTCTACTTTGGAATGGGCACTTTCAGCCCAAGGCCTTGTTGCTGTCCAGTCTGTGGTGAGGCAGCTCTCCATGAAGGAAGGGTGTGGGAACAAAATCACTCACCTTATAGCAGCCAGGAAGCAAGAGACAAAGAGAGGAGGCTAAGCTCCAGACCTCCTTCACAGGCACACCCCAATGACCTAAAACCTCCATGAGCTCCACCTCCTCCCAGTGGGACTATGGGAAGCCTTAACACATGGATCTTTGAGGACATTTTAGATCCAAGCTATAAAACCACCGTGTCCCCCACCCCGATATAGATAAGCAGTTTTCCCAGGAGCCTTCACTGCAGCCACTTCCTCCCCCACCAATGGCTCTGTGTTGGCATATAGGTGCACACAGCGGGAGTGTACACACAGCTTAGCATCCATCTGGTCCCCCCCCCCGGTCTAGGTGACGTCACTGTCTCACTGTGGTGTCTTGTGATCTGAATCCCCACTTCCCCATTCTTCTTGAAAAGTGCTCCGGCCATTCTTTTTTAATTGATTTGTTGTGAATGTGTATGTGTGTGTGCATGTTCACATGTGTGTGGCCACATGTGTATGCATGTGGAGGCCAGAGGTTGATGTCTTCTATTTTTTTTTTTTTTTTTTTTTTTGTTTTTGAGGTCTGGTCTCACTCTGGTCCAGGCTGACCTTTTTGTAGTCTCAGGGTGGCCTTTTGATCCTTTCTGCCTCCCGATTGCTGGGATTAAAGACAGACTGAGAGGTTGATGTCTTCTATCAGCCTCTGCCACTTTATTATTTTTATTATCTTTTTAATTTGAGAGAGATAGACTGAGAATGGGCGTGTCAGCAGCCTCAGCCGCTGTGAACAAACTCCAGATGTGCGCGCCCCCTTGTGCGCATGTGTGACATTGCGCGCTGCGTCACTTTTGCATCTGGCTAAACGTGGGACCTGGAGAATTGAGCGGGTGTTCTTAGGCTTCGCAGGCAAACGCCTTAACCACTAAGCCATCTCTCCAGCCCTCTCTTTTATTTTTAACGAGATAAGGTCTCTCATGAACCTGGAGCTCAGCACTTCAGCTAGCTAGCTACCCAGGGTGCTCTCGTCTCCACCTCCGCTCACTGGGATGGCAGGCACAGGCCCAGTTTTTGCGTGGATGCTGGGAATTTGAACTCAGGTCCTCATACTTGTGTGGCAAATGATTTACCCACCAAAGCCCTGCTTCTGCCATTCTTGACCTTTTGCTCTTTAAATTCTAGAACCAGTTGTCAAGCTTGATGGAAATTCCAGGGTGCTGCTGGCATCTCCAAACTCTGAAGTGTGGCTGATGCTGGGGGTTAGGGGACTTCCGTCGGCTTCTCCAAGTGCTTTTATTTTGGAGAGCCTCACGTGACATTTAAAAAAATGCTTTGCTTCACCTATGGAGCGGATGGAGGATCTTCTCCTTTATTCTGTTTCCATGGAGAAATGCATAAATATATAACATGTTAAGTGTCCCTGCCATCCAGGGAAGACTAGATTGGAACGTGGTGTGCTTTTTACATACTGATGTTGTCCTGTCACAGCAGGACCGAATTTCATATGTATGTATATAAAACTCATTCTGACCATAGATATACATTATCACACACATGCACACGCCCATGCACACATGACTAGATGGTTGGAATGTTTACGGGACTCTGCCTGAGTGGTTATCACAGAGGCAGCTGTCAGTCACCCTGTCCCCTGCCGCCCTCGTCACTTGGGCATACAGAATTTCTAATTATCACTGAGTGAGAGGAAGAGAGTTTCCTTTTGTTCTCTCTTCCGGAGACTTGGATGAGATGGGGCTGGTCCGTGCCCGGATGTTTTGCTAGAACTTGCCCGTGAAGCAAGGCGAGACTGGGGTTTGTGTTGTGGGAAGATTTCTGAAACACTGATTCAATTTGGCTGTTGTAGTGTAATTCAAGTGGTCTCTTTTGAATCTGCCTGGGGAGTTTGTGTTCGCCTGGGATGCGTCCAGTTAGTCTATATTGCTACATTTACTTCACAAAGAAGTGTTTGCAATATTCGTTTATTTACTTGTTAACGTCTATTGTCATCTCCAGTAATGTCCCCTTTTTCCAATCCTAACAGCTTCTCCCTTCCTCCTTCCCTCCCTCCCTCTCTCCCTTTCCTTCTTTATTGGTTTCTTAAAATTTTGCTCGGGAGGCAGAGGTAGGAGGATCACTGTGAGTTCGAGGCCACCCTGAGACTACAAAGTAAGTTTCAGGTAAGCCTGGGCTAGAATGAGACCCTACCTCAAAAAAACCAAAAAAAAAAAAAAAAAAGGGGGCTGGAGAGATGGCTTAGGGGTTAAGGCGCCTGCCTCCTAAGCCTAAGAACACTGGTTCCAATCTCCAGCAGTTCCAATCTCCAGGTCCCACGTTTAGCCAGATGCAAAGTGACGCAAGGGTGCAATGCTGCACTTGACCACAAGGGGGTGCACACATCTGGATTTCGTTTGCAGCAGCTGAGACACTGCTGGCGCGCCCATCTCTGTCTCCCTCTCTCTCTCTCTCTCTCTGTGTCTCTCTCCAAAAAAAAAAAATAATAAATAAACCAAAAATAAGGAAAGAAAGAAAATTTTGCTTCTGAAGTGATGGGCCCCTCCCCCATTCCCCTGTGCTGTCCTCTGACCTCTATCCGCTTCCTGCCCTTAATGTTCCCTCTTCTGTCTTCACCACACACATTTTCTATTACACCTAAGATCTCTTTTTTCCTTTTCATGGTCTCCTTCCTAGTTCCATGACGCACATACACAAATTAAAATCTAGGATCTGCACACGAGAGAAAATCGTCTATCCGAGCCTGCCTTATTTCACTCAGTAATGTCCAGCTCTATCCATTCCTGCAAATGTCATGATTCAATTTTTCTTTATGTCTGAATAAAATTCCATTATGTGGGTGCACCACATTCTTTTGTTCCTCGGTTAATGGACATCTAGGCTGGGTCCATTTCTTCACTAGTATAAGGAGTGCAGTAATAAACGTGAGTGTCTCTGGGGTAGGTTGCAGGGTCCTTTAGGTATATGCCCAAGAGTGGTATAGCTGGGTCATACAGTGATTCCATTTTGTGTGTGTGATGTGCATGTGTGTGTGCATGTTCGTATGTGTGCGAGCTCCAAGGATCCCCCTGTCTCCACCTCCCCAGTGCTAGGGTCCCAGATGCACACTGTCCTGCCTGACATGTGAGGTGGGCGTAGGATTGAACTCCGGTCCCCATGCTTGCGAGGTGAGCAGTGATCCACTGAGGCACCTTCCCAGCTCCCCTTAAAGTGGTTTCCCTGGCGACTAAGAATGTTTAAATGTGGGGTGGCCACTTGTATTCCCTCCTTTGAGGACTGAACATTTAGACAATTGGCCATTTACTAATTTTAGTGGGGAGATTTGATGTTTAACTTTTGCAGTTTTATATATTTAGATAAGACAGACTGAGAATGGGCGTGTCAGCAGCCTCAGCCACTGTGAATGAACTCCAGACGCGTGCGCCCCCTTGTGCGCATGTGTGACATTGCGCGCTGCGTCACTTTTGCGTCTGGCTAAACGTGGGACCTGGAGAATCGAGCGGGTGTTCTTAGGCTTCGCAGGCAAGCGCCTTAACCACTAAGCCATCTCTCCAGCCCTCTCTTTTATTTTTAATGAGATAAGGTCTCTCATGAACCTGGAACTCAGCACTTCAGCTAGCTAGCTACCCAGGGTGCTCCCGTCTCCACCTCCGCTCACTGGGATGGCAGGTACATGCCCAGTTTTTGCGTGGATGCTGGGAATTTGAACTCAGGTCCTCATACTTGTGTGGCAAATGATTTACCCACCAAAGCCCTGCTTCTGCCATTCTTGACCTTTTGCTCTTTAAATTCTAGAACCAGTTGTCAAGCTTGATGGAAATTCCAGGGTGCTGCTGGCATCTCCAAACTCTGAAGTGTGGCTGATGCTGGGGGTTAGGGGACTTCCGTCGGCTTCTCCAAGTGCTTTTATTTTGGAGAGCCTCACGTGACATTTAAAAAAATGCTTTGCTTCACCTATGGAGCGGATGGAGGATCTTCTCCTTTATTCTGTTTCCATGGAGAAATGCATAAATATATAACATGTTAAGTGTCCCTGCCATCCAGGGAAGACTAGATTGGAACGTGGTGTGCTTTTTACATACTGATGTTGTCCTGTCACAGCAGGACCGAATTTCATATGTATGTATATAAAACTCATTCTGACCATAGATATACATTATCACACACATGCACACGCCCATGCACACATGACTAGATGGTTGGAATGTTTACGGGACTCTGCCTGAGTGGTTATCACAGAGGCAGCTGTCAGTCACCCTGTCCCCTGCCGCCCTCGTCACTTGGGCATACAGAATTTCTAATTATCACTGAGTGAGAGGAAGAGAGTTTCCTTTTGTTCTCTCTTCCGGAGACTTGGATGAGATGGGGCTGGTCCGTGCCCGGATGTTTTGCTAGAACTTGCCCGTGAAGCAAGGCGAGACTGGGGTTTGTGTTGTGGGAAGATTTCTGAAACACTGATTCAATTTGGCTGTTGTAGTGTAATTCAAGTGGTCTCTTTTGAATCTGCCTGGGGAGTTTGTGTTCGCCTGGGATGCGTCCAGTTAGTCTATATTGCTACATTTACTTCACAAAGAAGTGTTTGCAATATTCGTTTATTTACTTGTTAACGTCTATTGTCATCTCCAGTAATGTCCCCTTTTTCCAATCCTAACAGCTTCTCCCTTCCTCCTTCCCCTCCCTCCCTCTCCCTTTCCCTTCTTTATTGGTTTCTTAAAATTTTGCTCGGGAGGCAGAGGTAGGAGGATCACTGTGAGTTTGAGGCCACCCTGAGACTAAAAGTAAGTTTCAGGTAAGCCTGGGCTAGAGTGAGACCCTACCTCAAAAAGACCAAAAAAAAAAGGGCTGGAGAGATGGCTTAGGGGTTAAGGCGCCTGCCTCCTAAGCCTAAGAACCCGGTTCCAATCTCCAGCGGTTCCAATCTCCAGGTCCCACGTTTAGCCAGATGCAAAGTGAAACAGGGCGCAATGCTGCACTTGACCACAAGGGGGCGCACACATCTGGATTTCGTTCACAGCAGCTGAGACACTGCCGGCGCACCCATCTCTGTCTTCCTCTCTCCCTCTCTCTCTCTCTCTCTCTCTCTCTCTCTCTCTCTCTCTCTCTGTGTGTGTGTCTCTCTCCAAAAAAATAATAAAAAATAAACCAAAAAAAAGGAAAGAAAGAAAGAAAATTTTGCTTCTGAAGTGATGGGCCCCTCCCCCATTCCCCTGTGCTGTCCTCTGACCTCTATCCGCTTCCTGCCCTTAATGTTCCCTCTTCTGTCTTCACCACACACATTTTCTATTACACCTAAGATCTCCTTTTTCCTTTTCATGGTCTCCTTCCTAGTTCCATGACGCACATACACAAATTAAAATCTAGGATCTGCACACGAGAGAAAATCGTCTATCCGAGTCTGCCTTATTTCACTCAGTAATGTCCAGCTCTATCCATTCCTGCAAATGTCATGATTCAATTTTTCTTTATGTCTGAATAAAATTCCATTATGTGGGTGCACCACATTCTTTTGTTCCTCGGTTAATGGACATCTAGGCTGGGTCCATTTCTTCACTAGCATAAAGGAGTGCAGTAATAAACGTGAGTGTCTCTGGGGTAGGTTGCAGGGTCCTTTAGGTATATGCCCAAGAGTGGTATAGCTGGGTTATACAGTGATTCCATTTTGTGTGTGTGATGTGCATGTGTGTGTGCATGTTCGTATGTGTGCGAGCTCCAAGGATCCCCCTGTCTCCACCTCCCCAGTGCTAGGGTCCCAGATGCACACTGTCCTGCCTGACATGTGAGGTGGGCGTAGGATTGAACTCCGGTCCCCATGCTTGCGAGGTGAGCAGTGATCCACTGAGGCACCTTCCCAGCTCCCCTTAAAGTGGTTTCCCTGGCGACTAAGAATGTTTAAATGTGGAGTGGCCACTTGTATTCCCTCTTTTGAGGACTGAACATTTAGACAATTGGCCATTTACTAATTTTAGTGGGGGGGGAGATTTGATGTTTAACTTTTGCAGTTTTTATATATTTAGATATTAACTCCCCATCTGAAGTACTATTGGCTTTTTTTTTTTTTTTTTTTTTTTTTGTCATTCTGAAGACAGTCGCTTTACTCGGATGTCTCCTGTGCTGCCTGGAAGCTTCCTGCTCCCCCCCCCCCATGAATTGATTTGTGTATGGTGAAACAATCTTGTACCCCACAATGAGACCATCTGACCACGCATGGTGTAAGATCATCTGAGGTGCTCCTGAAACTGGTTTCCAGTATTTTTTGGAAACTTTTTTTTGCATCTGTGGTCATCAGAAAAATTGGTTTATGGTTTTCTTTTGATGGATGTGCCCCTGTGTGGTTTTGGTGTCAGGGTAATGCTGGCTTTTTAGAGTAAGTTTGTTGATTTCTCTTCTCTGTTTTGCAAAACTGGGTGAGGACAATTGATGTTAGCTTTCTTAAAGTTCTGGTAGAAATAAGCAGTGGATCCTTCTGGTCCTGGGCTTTTCTTTACTTAACCTTGTTGCTTAAAGTGGGCGTGTTCATGTTGTTTGTATCTTCTCCATTTTCATATGTGTTTAAGAATTTGTCCACTTCCTCTGGATGTTTCCAGTATATTCTTTAATTATTCTCTGGATTTCATTGTAGTCTGTCGTAATGCCTAACTTTTCATCTTTAATTTTATTAATTTGAGACTTCTCTTTCTTTTGCTTAGTTTAGCTAGGGGTGTATTTGCTTTATCTTTTCAAAGAACCAACTCTTCGATTCTTGTAGTCTCTGTTTGATTAAGATCCTCCTGAATCTTTATTATTTCTGGTTGTCTAATAAAATTTGGCTGGTTCTTGTTTTACTAGGACCTTGGAGTGCATCATGAGGTTGTTTCAGTTCACTCTGATATTTTAGTGGAAGCACGTTTAGTTCTAGATTTCCATCTTCGAAGTGCCTTGGGGGGTCTAGCAGAGGTTCTGCTAAACTGTGTTATCATTTTCATTGGATTACAGGAATTTTTATATTTCCTCTTCATTTTTTTTTTTTTTTTGTTTTTTCGAGGTAGGGTCTCACTCTGGCCCAGGCTGACCTGGAATTAACTATGTAGTCTCAGGGTGGCCTCGAACTCACGGCGATCCTCCTACCTCTGCCTCCCAAGTGATTAAAGGCGTGCGCCACCACACCCAGCTCTCCTCTTCATTTTTTTCAATGACTCACTGTGCATTCCAAGTGTAGTGTTCACTCTCTAAGTAGTGGTTTAGTTCCTGTGATATCTCTTGCTGTCAATTTCTAGTTTTATTCCATGGTCATCTAATAAAATATAAGAAATTATTCTCATTTTCTTGTATATGTTAAAGCTTACTTTGTGCCCTATAATGTAAAATTCCATGTGCCACTGAGGAGAATAGGAGTTCTGTATCTGTTGGATAGCATGTTCATATTGGCTAAACCCAGCTGATTTGATGTAGATGAGCTCCAAAAGCTCATTGCAGATTTTTAGTTTATAAGGACTCTGTAAACATGAGGGGTGGTATTAAAATTTCTTATTGATGGGCTGGGGAGGGGCCTTGGCAGTTAAAGGTGCTTGTGTATAAAGCCTGCTGGCTTGGGTTTGCTACTCAGTACCCCTGTAAAGCCCGGTGCAAAGAGTGGTGCATATGCCTGCAGTTTGTTTTCAGAGGCCAGAGGCTCTGGCTTGCCCATATGCACACACATTCTCTTTCTGCTTGCAAATGAAAAATAATTTTTTTTTTTGGAGAGAGACAGAAAGAGAGAGTCAGAGAGAGAGGGAGAGGAAGACAGATAGAGATGGGCGTGTCAGCAGCCTCTCAGTTGCTGTGAACGAAATCCAGATGCGTGCGCCCCCTTGTGGTCAAGTGCGGCATTGTGCCCTTGCATCACTTTGCATCTGGCTAAACGTGGGACCTGGAGATTGGAACCGCTGGAGATTGGAACCGGCGTTCTTAGACTTAGCAGGCAGGTGCCTTAATTGCTAAGCCATCTCTCCAGCCCATAAAAATATTTTTCTTTTAAAGAAAAGAAGAGCTGGATATGGTGGCACACGCCTTTATTGCCGGTACTCAGGGCACCCAGATAGGAGAACTACAGTGAGTTTGGGGCAGCCTGGCACTACTTAGCGAATTCCAGGTCAGCCTGGGCTAGACTGGGATCCTTCCTCAAAAATACCAAGGAATAAAAAGAAAAAAAAAAAACATAAATTTCTCACTATTATCTTATTGGAATCTATCTCAACTATGTTTTGTGAAATTGGGACCTCCAAATTTTGGTGCATAAATATCTTTAATTATTATATTTTATTATTTATTTTCAAGCAGAGAGACATAGAGAGAAGAGATACAAAGATGTGTGTGTGTGTGTGTGTGTGCCAGGGCCTCCAGCCTCTGCAAATGAACTCTAGACACATGTGCCACTTTGTGCATCTGGCTTCTCACAGGTACTGGGGAATCAAACCTGGGTTGTTAGGCATTGCAGAAAAGTGCCTTAACCACTAAGACAACTCTCCCCTCTATAATTATTTTATCTTTTTGATGACTTATCTTGTTTGTTCATATGTACTGGTCCTGATCTCTTTGGATTAGTTTTGAATTGAAATAGACTTTATCAGGTATCAGAAGAGCTACACCAGCTGTTTTGGACTTCTACTGACTTGGCATACTGACCTCTGTCTTTTTAAATTAATATTTTTAGTTATTTACAAGGAGTGGGGGCAGGGCCTCCAGCGGCTGCAAATGAACTCCATATGCATGGGTCATTTTGTACATCTGGCTTCTCATGGGCACTGGGTGGGGGATTGAATTGGGGTTGTTAGGCTTTGTAGGCAAGCACCTTAACCACTGAGCCATCTCTCCAGCCCTGACCTCCATATTTTGACTGTCAGTATGTTGGTGTCTTTGCCAGTGAAGTGTGTTTCTTGCAGGGAACACATAATTGGGTCTTGTTCCCCCCCACACTTGGCACATACATGTGTGTATACAGTGTATAGACATGTATGTGTGGATATATGTGCCCAGACACCTGTGTGTGCAGGACAGCAGGCAATGGTTGGTGTCCTCTCCTGTCACTCTTCTAGGTTTTTCCTTGACACAGAATCTCTCACTGGACCTGGAGCTGCTGTTTTTGGTCAGACTGGCTGACCAGCAAGTAATAGTGATTTCTCATCTTCAAACCCCTTCCTCTCCCAGAGCTGTGTTTACAGGTATGTGTGGCCATGCCCAGCTCTTTTTATTTTTTTAATTTTGTTTTTTTGAGGTAGGGTCTTGCTCTAGTCCAGGCTGACCTGGAATTCACTATGCAGTCTCAGGATGGCCTTGAACTCATGGCAATCCTCCTACCTCTGCCTCCCAAGTGCTGAGATTAAAAGCATGCACCACCAGGCCAGCTCAGCCCAGCTTTTTACATGGGTGCTGGGCCATCAAACTCAGGCTGTCTTGGGTCCTTTCAGGCCTTCATGTTTGTACAGTAATCACTCTTACCTGCTGTGCCATCTCCCCAGTCCCTGGATCTTTTTTTTTTTTTTTTTTTTTTTTTTTTTTTGTTGTTTTGAGGTAGGGGTCTCACTCTAGTCCAGGCTGACCTGAAATTCGCTATGTAGTCTCAGGGTGGCCTCAAACTCACCATGATCCTCCTACATCTGCCTCCCGAGTGCTAGGACTAAAGGCTTGCACCACCACACCTAGCTTAGATCTTGCTTTTTAAGCACAGTGACTCAGTCCATGTCTTTCAAATGGAGAGTCAAGGCTGTTTGCATTGAAGGTTATCATTGAAGGTGGCTTGCTATTTCCTATGGTTTTGGGGGTTGTTATTCTGATTGGTTGGTGCAGTAGTCACCTTCTCATTGCTAGGGCACAACACCTGCCAAGAAGCAGCTTACGGGAGGAAAGGGTTTATTTCAGGCTTACAGTTTTAGTGGGAAATTTCATTATGGCAGGGAAACCAAGGCAGAGCAGGCAGCGGGCTCACATCTTCATACATCAGCAGCAAGAGCGAGCTCACTCACAACATCCAGTAGGACTAGACTCAAGCCTCAAGGCCCACCCCAGTGACACACCTCCTCCGGCAAATCTCTACTTCCCAACGGCTCCACTAGCTGGGGACTGAGTATAAGGCTTAATCACAACCACGTGACATTCAATCCACCACAGCTGGGTTATTGTTTGTTCTCGTCTGTCTTCCTTCCACGTTGGTATCAGGGGTTTGTGAGTTTACAGTGTTAGGCATGGTTGATTTTTTTTTTGTTTTGTTTTTGCAAGGTAGGGTCTCACTCTGGCCCAGGCTGACCTGGAATTAACTATGTAGTCTCAGGGTGGCCTTGAACTCTTGGCGATCCTCCTACCTCTCCTCCCAAGTGCTGGGATTAAAGGTGTGCGCCACCACGCCCGGCTGTGGTTGATTTCTTTCTGACCCTACTCGCTTCATCTAGACCTTTCATGAGATGTGCTCTTTCCTGCACGCTTGTGCATGGGACTGTCTTTCTTATTGCTCTGTGCATAGAATTCCTGCAAATATATTCTGCAGTGTTGCAAATTGTCTTCGTTTGTGGTTGTTTGGAAATGTTATGATTTCTCTATCAACTTTAAGAGTTAACTTTGTTGGGCAAATCCTGGTTGATCATTATTTACAGTCAGGGCTTAAAATGTATTGTTCCATGCTTTCCTGGCTCTTAAGGCTTCTGATGAGGGACGGGATGCTGTTCTGATGCCTTCATAGGTGCATGGGCACTGTCTCCTGACAGATTTTAATGTTTTTTTTTTTTTTTTTTTTTTTGCATCTTGACTATGCTATGTCATGGAGAGATTTTTCCCATCATGCCTAGCTTCAGTCCTAAATATCTCTCATGCTTGAATGTCCATTTTGTTCTTTAAGTTTGAATTCTTTCTGTTATAATATTATTGAGTACATTCTCTATGACTTTAGATTTCATTTCAATGCCAAGAATTCTTAGGTTTTGTCTCTTAAAAAAAAAAAAAAAACATTTACCTGGGCTGGGAAGATGGCTCAGTGGTTAAAGGCCCTTTATTGCAAAGCCTGCTAGCCAGGTTCAATTCCCAAGTACCTACATGAAGCCAAGGCACAAAATGACATATGTGTCTGGGGTTTGTTTACAATGTCAAGAGCCTTTGGGTGCCTATATACCCCCTTATCTGCCACTCTCCTCACAAATAAAAATCTAGTTTTAAATTTTCATTTATTTATTTGCACATGTGTGGGTAGGGGTGTGTTTGGGCATACCAGAGTCTCTTACTGCTATAAACAGATGTCCGTTTGGCTTTACATGATTTACTGGGTATGGAACTTCAACTGTCAGGCTTTGCAAGCACACACCTTTAACCCAGGAGCAATGCCCCCAGCCCGAGAATTGGTCTCTGGAACATAAGGATTCCTAGAGTTCTTGGAAGCTTTGGTCATTCATTTTTTGGTGCATGACTGAATGTGTCATCTCAACCTTGTGCTTCATCCCTGGAATCCATTCTGTCAGGATGCTTCCCACGGGGTCTGTATTTGATTGACATACTCGTTTTCAAGATTTCTGCTCAGTTCTTTCTCAGAGTCTCAGCTTCCTTGCTGAACTTCCCTTTTGCCTTTGAGGTTTTTTTCCTTCTAAAATGCTGTTTCATCTACCTAACTTCCTTGTCCATGTCTTGAACTGATTTCCTTACCTCATTCATCTGCTTATGTGAGTCCTCTCTGTGACTATTGACCCTTTTGTGTATGTATGTATGTGTGTGTGCATATGCATGTATCATACGTGTATATGTATATGTGTGTGTATATGTATATGTGTGTGTATATTTTTATATGTTCACATGTGTGCCACAGCATGAATGTGGAGGTCAGAGAACAATCTTGGGGTATCGGTCCTCTCCTTCCACCTTCACCTTGGTTTTGAGACAGGGTCTCTCTTGTCTTTTTTTTAATTTTAGAGAGACACAGATAGAGAATTGGAATGCCAGGGCCTCAGCTACTGCAATGGAACTCCAGATGCTTGTACCACATAGTGGGCATGTGCGACCTTGTGCTTGCTTCACTTTTGTGCGTCTGACTTATGTGGGATGTGGAGAGCTGAACATGGGTTCTTAGGCTTCACAGGCAAGTGCCTTAACTGCTAAGCCATCTCTCCAGCCCTCTATTGTCTCCCCGCCCCCCAGAAAGGCCAGTCTAGCTAGCCCACAAGCTTGGGGTTTCCCTGGCTTCTTTTCCCATCACTGTAGGCACATTAGGATTACAGATGGATGTGCCTGGCTTTATGTAGGTGCTGACAAAGATCGAATGTGAGTGTGCAGGCTTGCAGAGCAAGTGCCTTTAATTGCCCTAGATCTATTTTTTTTTGTAGAGAGACAGAGAGAGGGAGAGGAAGACAGATAAAGATGGACGCGCAGCCTCTCAGCTGCTGTGAACGAAATCCAGATGTGTGTGCCCCCTTGTGGTCAAGTGCGTCATTGTACCCTTGTGTCACTTTGCATCTGGCTAAATGTGGGACCTGGAGATTGGAACTGGGTTCTTAGGCTTAGCAGGCAGGCGCCTTAACCACTAAGCCATCTCTCCAGCCCCCTAGATCTATTTGTAAACAATGTTGTGTGTGTGTGTGTATGTGTGTGTAGTGTGTGTATGTGTGTAGAGAGAGGCACAAGTGTGCCACCATGCACACGTGGTCACAATTGTCTGTGCTCCACCTACTTCCGCAGTCTTTTGCTCCTGCAGCCACATCTGGCCCAGGAGCAGCTTTACTTGGGTGCTGGGGAATTGAACACTTGTCAGAAGGTTTTGTAAGGAAGCACCTTTAATCACTGAGCCATCTTCCCTGTGCACAACAGTGTTAACCTGCAATAGAAGACACTCATGTACTTTGCCAATGTCCCCCAGTGAGGTTCAGAGACAGTACTACAGTACTGACGGGTAAAAGGATCATTTACTGATTTTTAGTGCTAAGAGTACCAATAATTAAGTGGTGAAATGAGGAAGAAATGAGAAAAGAGGATGTAAAGTATAAGTGAGATGGGAAGTAGGTTAGAAGGCTTGGGAATGACTTAGTGGTTAAGGGTGCTTGCAAAGCCTGCTGGCCTGGGTTCAATAGCTAGACAGGCATTCATTTGCAACAGCAAGAAACGCTGGCACATGTGCACATGCACACACACACATATGTGCAAATAAATGAATAAAAACGTTAAAACGTATATGAAAAATAGCGGAGAAAGTATTGTAGATGTATGCAGAGGAAGAAAGGACAGCATGAGTGTACTTAGGTGAGAGAAGGCAAAACAAGATGACCAGACAATTTACGTATGAGAATGTAAACGCAACCGTATGTGTAAATAAGATAAATACAGTGAGGGCTAGAGGGCTGGCTTAGCGGTTACGGTACTTGCCTGTAAAGCCTAAGGACCCGTGTTTGACCCTCCAGGTCCCATGTAAGTCAGATGTGCAAGGTGATGCAAGGGCACAAGTCTTTTCAGTGACACAGGCACTGAGGGGTGAGGAAGGCTTGCACGCTTGCGTTTATTCTTCTCCATGGGCGGTTGGAAGTCTCTTCCTGCCTCCGCCTCCCAGACCTTGGCTCCCAGGCATGCACCACCAGCCCCTGTTTACGTGGCACTGAGGATCAAACTCAGGGCTTTGGGCATGCTAGGAATGCCCTCTACCCACTGAACTACATCCCCAGTCCTGGTTTTGTCTTAAAAATGTAAACTAAGCTTATGTCATCCCTCCAGAGTAGTTTTACTTGTTGGAAACAGGGTCTCATGTAGCCCAGGCTAACTCTGTAGCCCAGGTTGGACTTAAACTTGAAATGCTCCTCTCTTAGCCTCTGGAGTGTTGGGATTGTAGGTGTGCACCACCATGCCCAGCTGTGAGTCCCTATTTTCTAGTTTATTATCATCATTTCTTTTGGTTTTAACTTGCTTTCTCTTTCTAAGTTTTTAAAGTGCAATAGTTAAATAATTAGTTTGTAATTTTTCCTCTAATATGCACATTTGTGATTCTAACATAATCACCATATAACTTACATCCATCATCACTATATTTGGTATTTTCATTATTGCTTAAAGTATTTTTAAATTTCCATTATGAGACTTATTTTTACCTATGAGTAATTAGAAATGTTTACCTATGAGAAACTAGAAACAAGCTTTTAAATTCCTACACTTAAGCCAGGCATGCTGATGTATGCCAGTAATCCCAGCATTTAGGAGGCAGAAGAAGGAGGCTCAGAAGTTCAAGGTCATCTTCAGCTACACAGCAGGTTTGAGCCTGAGCTACATGAAATCCTGCCTCAAACAAGGTGCTGGGGTGATGGGTCAGTCAGTAAAGTACTACACTTGCAAGCATGAGGACCTGAGCCTGGGCCCCAGAACCCATGTAAAAATGCCAGGCATGGGGGTGCACACCTGTCATCCCAGTGCTTAAGAAGAGGAGACAGAGGCCGGGCGTGGTGGCACACGCCTTTAATCCCAGCACTCGGGAGGCAGAGGTAGGAGGATCACTGTGAGTTCGAGGCCACCCTGAAACTACATAGTGAATTCCAGGTCAGCCTGGGCTACAGTGAGACCTTACCTCGAAAAAACAACAACAGCAACAACAACAACAAAAAAAAAAAAAAGAAATGGAAACAGTAGGATCCTGTGAGTGAGCTAGCCACCCAGTCCAGCCCACTCGGTGAGTGCCAAGCCAATGACAGGGTCTGCTTCAAACGGTGGTGGGTAGCATTCCTAAAGATGATACCTAAGGTAGTGCTCTGGCCACCACATGCATATGCACACATGTTTACCGTGCAATGTGAAAGCGCATATACATACATACACACACACACACATATATACACACCACATATACACACACATAAAAAATAAATGTCAGGAAATAAAACTAGACCCACTCATTTCTCCATACACTAAAATCAAGTCCAAATAGATTAAAGACCTCAATATAAGACCTGAAACTCTTCAACTGCTGGAAGAAAAAATAGGAGGCATGCTCCACGATACAGGACTGGGAAAAGACTTCCTGAACAAAACCCCAGTAGCCCAGGAAATTAAAAAAGTGCTCAACCAATGGGATCTCATGAAGATTAAAAGCTTTTGCACAGGCATCATATAGCATAAGCAGAACCAATAGATCACCCACTGAGTGGGCGAAAATCTTCACCAGCTATACCACTGACAGAAGCTTAATATCTAGAATCTACAAAGAACTAAAAAAATTAAACAATAAAAAAATCAAACAACCCACTTCAACAGTGAGGCAGAGAACTAAATAGGGAGTTCTCAGAGGAAGAATTACAAATAGCTAACACACACTTAAAATGTTCAACATCCTAACCATTAGGAAAATGCAAATTAAAACAACTATGAGATTCTACCTTACCCCAGTAAGGATGGCAAACTTTAAACATCAAATGACAACAAATGCTGGCAAGAATGTGGAGAAATAAGAACCCTCACTCACTGTGGGTGGGAATGGAAAGCTATATGGAGACTCCTGAAAAGGATGAATATAGAGCTGCCAACAGACCCTCTTATTCCCTTACTGGTCATTTACCCTAAAAGCTC
Source organism: Orientallactaga sibirica (assembly GCA_036365145.1). Lineage (NCBI taxonomy): Eukaryota > Metazoa > Chordata > Mammalia > Rodentia > Dipodidae > Orientallactaga > Orientallactaga sibirica. The sequence goes on along the minus strand of JAEOAD010001990.1, from coordinate 2,472,594 downwards.
CACACCTCAGTTCAGAGAGATTTGCTCAACCATGCTTATAGCTGCTCAATTCATAATAGCTAAAAACTGGAATCAACCCAGGTGCCCATCATTGGATGAATGGATAACCAAGATGTGGTATATGTACACGATGGAATTCTCCACAGCAGTAAGGAAAAACGACACAATGAAATTTGTAGAAAAATGGTCAAACTTGGAACAGATCATACCAAGCGAATTCACACAATCACAGAAAGACAATTGTCACATGGTCTCACTCATCTGTGGCTCCTAACCTGGATCAGCCCACGTTGCTGACATACCTGAACAGCATCTCGAGGCTTGGACAATAGGGAGGGTAGGGCTTGGGCAAAGGGTGGGAGGGACACAAAACTGAACCCAAATTGAACTGTTACCATAGAACCCTATATCCTGGAACTTAGACTAAAAGGCTGAACCCTCAACAGGATCTTAGGGGGAGCACTTGAATCGAAGGGCCCTGGAGAGGGTGAGATGAAACCTAACCTTAAATTTCTCCTGTTTCTCTTTTTTTCCCATCTTTTTCTTTTTCCTTTTCCCTTGGTGCTGGCCTGTAATTCCCTGTACCAGGATGCAGTTAACATCCACAATGAGCTGTTGATCAGAGAGACTTATAAGGTCTCCCAAAACAAACAAGACAGACTTCTGTCAGAGCACTTGATTACCCACCAGAGGTTAAAGGTAAGACCCTACTGCTAAAGACCCCATACGCTGCCAGGATGGAAAGACCTGGTTGGAATATGGAGGAGAGCCAGTCCCCAGACAATTAGCCCATCTAGTTCTGGAAGGCACTACATGAGCTACCAGGGGAAAGTGGCTAACATCTGTCCAGTCACCTCAAAGTCCAAGAATCTCAGAAGCAAACAACTTCACATGATGCTCACACAAGTGCAATAGTGGCACACAGCCATGGTGGGTAACCAACTGCTCTTGGATTTGCTAATAGATCTGCTCAGTGGAAAGGAAACCATATGTGGAACTGGGAAACAAGTCAGAATCATATTCAGATAACAATTTTGCTTTCCAATGTCAAGCTCCCACTAATCTTGGGCTGTAAGAGGGCTACAACATTTAAATTCTAATAATGGTTATCCCATTTAACCGGTGCCAACTTCACTCTCTGTTGGAGAATCTGCTTCTCTTTTCTGTTTCTGAGAGGTAGAGTCTCACTCTAGCTCAGGCTGACCTGGAATTCACTACTTAGTCTCAGAGTGGCCTTGAACTCACTGCGATACTCGAACCTCTGCTTCCTGAGTGCTGGGATTAAAGGCGTGCGCCACCACACCCAGCTTTGCTTCTAATTTTCAGAGAGGGACCTGAGGAGCTAAAGGACCCAGCGAGCTCCACCCCAGCCCCAGCTGAAACCACAGAGGAATTGGGGAGATAAGCAAGAGTGCTGCTTTCTCGGTGAACCTGATATCAGCACCAGGGTGAAGGAGACAGACCCTGAGGACACTCAACACCTACCAAAGCAGAGGTCCAGAGGCTCCTAAGAGCCCATCACTGAAGTAAACTTAAAGCATACACAACATGGCTCAGGAATTTGCAGAAGAGGGGTGGAAAGATTGTTAGAGCCACAAGTTGGGACATTTTGCACAGAGACATTGTCTCTCCCCCATCACTGACTGCTGCCCCCACAATGCATGACCCACAATCCCCATGGGGTTGATCTGCATCCCCAATGAAGGAAGGCCTCTTAGGAATAGGGACAGGGAGGAGGGAAAGATGGTACCAATATGTGTTGTTTACATACTAAGTATGTTCCATATATTATAAAAAATATAAGGCAGGGCATGGTGGCACATGCCTTTTATTTATTTTTGTTTATTTATTTATTTGAGAGAGGGCGGTGCTGGGGGGGCACACCAGGGCATCCAGCCACTGCAAATGAATTCCAGATGCATGTGCCCCCTTGTGCATCTGGCTTATGTGGGTCCTTTGGCTTTGCAGGCAAATGCCTTAACCGCTAAGCCATCTTTCCAGCCCGGTGCACACCTTTAATCCCAACACTTGGGAGGCAGAGGTGAGAGGATCACGGTGAGTTTGAGGCCACCTTGAGATTACACAGTGAATTCCAGGTCAGCCTGGGCTAGAGCAAGACCCTGCCTCGAAAAACAAAACAAGACAAAACAAACAAAAAAAAAAACAAAACTCCAACAACAAAACAAAAAACCAAACAAAACAAAACAACAAAACAAAACAAAACAAAACAAAACAACAAAACAAACCCCCACAAAAGCAAAACAAAACTGGGGGACAAAACAAAAGCCCCTCAATCCAAGGACTCTACCACAGCCACTAGGCAAGAGTTTTACTAAGCCACACCCCAGCCCCACCCCAGCCCCTCACCCCTCTCTGGGGGATTCTAGGCAGGAGCTCTACCACTGACCACACCCCCAGCGCCTCACTGGGGGATGGCAGCCTACCACTGAGCCACACCCCCAGCCCCTCACTGGGGGATTCCACTGAGCCACACCCCAGCCCCTCTCTGGGGGAGGCAGGTGCTCTACCACTGAGGAGCTTTACCACTCACTGGGCCACACCCCACCCCCCAGCCCCTCACTGGGGGAGCTTCTAGAGCAGGGGGACTCTACCACTGAGCCACACCCCAGCCCCTCACTGGGGGATTCTAGGCAGGAGCTCTACCACTGAACCACACCCCAGCCCCTCACTGGGGGATTCTAGGCAGGAGCTCTACCACTGAGCCACACCCCAGCCCCTCACTGGGGGATTCTAGGCAGGTGCTCTACCACTGAGCCACACCCCCAGCCCCTCACTGGGGATTCTAGGAATGTGTTTACTGTAGAACTGTAGAGCCTTTTGTCTTCTGAGTTAGAGTTTCACTCTGTGTAGTTCAGGCTGCTCTTTATTTGTGATCTTTCTGCCAGGAGCTCTCCACTGAAATGCCCCTCACTGGGGATTACAGGCCTGTCTTCTGGCCACCAGGCCTGATCTTTCTGCCTGAGCTTCTGAAATGCTGGGATTACAGGCCTGGGCCACCAGGCCCTGCTGAGAGCCGATATCCTGGCCAGCACGTAGCAGAGTCTGTTTCTTGCGCACGTACAGAGCTCTTCTCTGCTGTGGCCTGCAGGTGACTGTAGATGTCCTGCGGATCAAGAGAGTAAGTTCGCTCTTCAAATCTTCTAAATCCCACTGAGGTTTATCCGACTGTCCGTCAACGGCTGTGGGAGGTGCCTCAAAGCCTCCCGCTGGCAGATCTATCATCTCTTCTCACAGTCGTCACTCTAACTTCTTTTCCTTCTCTTTTTCTTTTGCTTGTGCATGTGTGTGTTCAGGTGTGTATGTTTGGGTACATATGGGCTCACACATGTGCAGATCTGCACACACGTGAGGCCAGAAGTTGACACCGGTGTCTTCCTTGGTCACTCTCCTCCGTTTACGAAGACAAGGATTCTCACTTGAATCCAGAGCTTCCTGATTCAGTTCGTCTAGCCAGCCTTGCCCCAGGGACCCCCTGTCTTGCCACCCGAGTGCTGGGACACAAGTGCATCAGGTGCATGCCATCATGCCCACCCAGCATATATGTGGGGTCTGGGGACCCCAAGGTTGCAGGGCAAGTGGTTTATCCAGTGAGCCATCTCCCTGGCCCCCATACCTTGTTTTCTGTATAAAGTAAGCTATGACAACAGGTGTGTCACATTCAGCTCGAGACAGTCCTGCTGGGGAAGTGAACATGGAGTCATCGTCCATTTTTTATTATTTTATTTTATTATTTATTTTATTTTATTTTATTATTTTAATTTTTTTGAGGTAGGGTCTTGCTCTAGTCCAGGCTGACCTGGAACTCACTCTGAGAACTCAAGGTCCCAGGTGGCCTTAAACTCACAGCGATCCTCCTACCTCTGCCTTCCAAGTGCTGGGATTAAGTGAGTGCCACCATGCCCAACGACATTTTACCCTCGTTATCTCTAACAGTCCTTTTCACACTTTCATTAGGGAAACTCGTCCCTTCCTTTTTCCTCCCGACACGTCCCTGTACTTAAGTTTTAGGGCCATCTCCTGTAAATGATGTGTAACTGTGTGTGTGTTCCTCATTGGGAAATCACATTTATTGTGAATATTGATATATTCTGATTTATTTATCTGTCTCATTCTCTTTCTTTTCCTATAGTTTTTGATCTTTCTTTACACTCTGCATTGATTGAGAGTTTGGGATCTTATTTTCCTCTCTCATTCCTTTTTCCTTTTCTAAGAAAATATGCATTTATCCATGGTTGGTTGTTTTTGCTTGTTTGTGGGTCTTTTTTTTGAAACAGGTTCTCAGCATATACCCCTGATTGACCTCACGCTTCAGCAATCTTCCTGCCTCAGTCCCTTTCCCCCCAACCCAAATGTTGGGATTCCCAGCCTGCTGTGCCACACCTGGCTGTTTTATGCATTATTCTTGAAAATGCACACCTGATGTACATGTGTGCAGAATCTAATGTTAGCCAGTGTTCCCCCCTTTTCCAGGGAGCACCCAGGAACCTGCCTTGCTTGAGCGGCAGCGGCCGCCCTGCGTTTGGCGGGGACTGAAGGCTTGTGTGGGGCGTCGAGCGTCCATTTCATTCTCCTCTGGATTTCTCATGCGTCTTGCTGTATAGCCCAGGCTGCCCTCAAACTTGCAATCCTCCTGCCTTAGCTTCCTGAAATCTGGGATGACAGGTATGTGCCATCACACTTGGCTCTCATGTTACAATTTACATGATTAAAAACCTCTTGGGAGAGCCAGGCATGGTGGCGCATGCCTTTAATCCCAGGACTCCAGAGGCAGGGGTAGAAGGATCGCCGAGAGTTCGAGGCCACCCTGAGACTACATAGTTAATTCTAGGTCAGCCTGGACCAGAATGAGACCCTACCTCAAAAAACCAACCAACCAACCAACCAACCAAACAAACAAACAAACAAACAAACAAAAAACTCTTGGGAGAATGGGGGCTGGGAGATGGCTCAGTCAGTAAATCCCTTGTCATGCAAGAATGAGGACCTCAGTTCAATACCCAGAGCCCATGAAAAATGCCAGATGTCACCAGGCATGGTGGCACACGCCTCTAATCCCAGCACTTGGGAGGCAGAGGTAGGAATATTGCTGTGAGTTTGAGGCCACCCTAAGACTACATAGTAAATTCCAGGTCAGCCTGGACCAGAGTGAGACCCTACTTTGTACCCCACCCCACCCCCCAAAAAAAAGAACCCCATCTAGATGTGGTGGTATGAACCTGTAAGCCTAGCACTTGGGAGATAGAGGGGTCCCCCAGGCTCACTGGCCAGCCAGGTTAGCCAATTTAGCCAGTTTAGCCAGAGCACCAGACGGGTGAGAGACCTTGTCTTAAAAGAGGTGGCTGGAGTGCCTGAGGAAGACCCCCGAGGTTGTCACCTGGCCTCCACATGCACATACATGCACACGCATCCACACACTTGCATTCTACTACCAAATCTGCATACAAACATGCATAAAAGCACCCGCGAAGATAGGACCAGATGGGGACAATTTACAGAAAAGCCCACCATATGTTATCATCATAACACATCATACGCATTCAACACTGCAAAGACTTAGGAGGCCTACGTGGCTCTGCCCCCTCCCTGGCCACCATCCCAGGCCATGGTGCCCACCTGAGTGTGGAGATCAGTAATTAAGATAGTTCAGCACTAACACTGGACAGACACAGTGACCCAGAAGAAAGCCGGAAGCCCACAGGCGGTGCCACTCCTATAGGGACACCTGATTTATGGTGGTGCAGGTCCACTTGGGAGTGAGGAGACTGTTTAATGAATGCTACTGGGACAATTTACTATTCATGTGGAAAAAATGAAATTGAATTTCTGCCTCACATCATAAATAAAAGTCACTTGTGGAAGACAGTGGGGGAGATTATCTTTGTGTCTTCCCCGTGGTGGGAGGCTTGCTTAAACAAGACACAAAAAGTGTGGACCGTAAAATACAAGATTGATAAATTTCACTGTGTTAACATGGAAACTTCGCTTGCCAAAAACTAACATAAGGAGGGTGGAAAAGCACGTCATGGAGTGGGATGGCATATTTTCCACACACAGACCATCTGAGGAGATAAATAAATCATCCGAATAAACACAGACTGCCCTTAAGAAATAGTAAACATGGGCCGGGCGTGGTGGTGCACGCCTTTAATCCCAGCACTCGGGAGGCAGAGGTAAGAGGATCGCCGAGAGTTCGAGGCCACCCTGAGACTACATAGTTAATTCCAGGTCAGCCTGGACCAGAGTGAGACCCTACCTCAAAAAAAAAAAAAAAAAAAAAGAAAGAAAGAAAGAAAGGTGTTACACTCCAGCAGTTTTATCTTATTTAAATCAGAGAGAAGTGTTTGAACATGAGTTCATGGAGTGGGGTACTGGAATGTTCCCAGCACACCATTTATAGAAACAAAACCCTGAGAAGGGCCCACGTGCCCATCTGACGGACGAGAGGCTGAAACATGCTTAATGTACTAACACGATGGAATTTCACACGGTGATGAAAATTTTACATAGCAGGGACCCCCAACTCCCAGCGTGGTCACGTCTTCAAAATCCATGCCTGCGGACTGGGGAGATGGCTCAGTTAGGCCTTGCAAGCCTAAGTGCCAGAGTTCAGATCCCCCGACTCCATGTAAAAGCTGGAACCGTGGAGAGCTTCTGTAATCCCGCAATCTCTTAGAGAGACGGTAGGCAGAGACGAGAGAATCTCCCGGAGCTCACAGACCAGTTAGCCTGGGAACGCAGCAGTGGGCCGTGACATCAAGAGACCCTGCCTCAAACAACGTGCAAGGTGAGGACGGACGGCCCAGATTAGCCTCTGACCTCCAAACCCACATTTTGGTACATGCGTGCCTACATTTACACATGTGAACATGCATGAGCATGCATGCCAGGAAAAGAAAAAAGAAACAAGGAATACACCAGAGTGAGGCTGCTTAAGTGGTTTACTGTTTAGCGTAACGTGAGTACAACTGTGAAAGTGGGTACGGGAACACCACAGGACTGGAGGCAATGGTCAGCTCTGGGGGTGGGGAGTCGGGGCAGGGAGTCAAGCTAGGAAGGGGTTCCGGCTCAGGACCCCCAGGGTATGGGGCTGGTGGCGCTGTTTTATTCAGTTGACCCCAACATTGTGGCTGGGTTATTTGCTCATCCTTCTTGGCCTTTGAGGCTGTCACTGAGGTGTCACCGAGCTTGTGACTTGTGGAGTCACCTCACGTTCTCCTCCCGCTGTCCCTGCGATGGCGAGGGTCTCCGTGCACACGGCTCCTGGCTTCCTGTTCTGCTTGTCACCTGTCCTGGAGTTTGTGCTCCACTGCAGCCTCTTAATGTCCTGGAATCCTTGCCTTATCCCCTGATTCCCATCTCGAGGCTTCCTTCTTCAGGACCTGACAGACACCGCTCAGCTCTCAGAAGCCCCTTGCTGGAACTAAGAAAATATAGACGCTCCTGTCTCCTCTAAGTCCTTGGCTGGGGGTGAAGGCCGCAGAGCAGCCAGGGATGCCGGGCACCCCGAGGAGGAGGCTGCGTCCGAGGACACCATGGCTCCCTCGAGGAACCCTCTTTTACCTGTGTTGGTGGCTTTTGTCCCCAGGGGACTCTGCACCCCTCCCCCTCTTTGTACTTCGCCTAATGCCTAGTTGTTGAATCGCATGACTCTATTGAGCCCATGCCCCTAACTGCTGGGTGGGCTGGCTACCAGTTTGTTAATCCAGGGGAGTATAAAGCCAGCTCTGAAGAAAAGGACACTCATTCAGCATTTGGGCCCAATCTCAAAGGTTGTGATCTCTCAAACAATTGCAGCTGAACGGGTAGCAGTCTCGGCCCCACGCATCAGTTCCAAAAAGTTCCAAAAGGCCAAAGCCACCGTCAGGTTTCCAGAAGCAACAACTCCACTTTCTAGTACCAATTTTATTTATTTATTTATTATTATTATTTTTGGAGAGAGACACACAGAGAGAGACAGAGAGGAAGACAGAGATGGGCGCGGCAGTGAACGAAATCCAGATGTGTGCACCCCCTTGTGGTCAAGTGCGGCATTGCGCCCTTGCATCACTTTGCATCTGGCTAAACGTGGGACCTGGAGATTGGAACCACTGGAGATTGGAACCAGCGTTCTTAGGCTTAGGAGGCAGGCGCCTTAACCGCTAAGCCATCTCTCCAGCCCTCTAGTACCAATTTTAATGTTGCAGTCAGCTTCTTGTGTTTCTGGCAGAAATCACCTGACCAAGAGCAGCTTGTGGGAGGAAAGGGTTTACTTTGGCTTACAGACTCAAGGGGAAGCTCCATGATGGCAGGGGAAAACAATGGCTCATGCCATCACCTCCTGGCCAACATCAGGTGGACATCAGCAACAGGAGAGTGTGCCAAACACTGGCAAGAGGAAGCTGGCTATAACACCCATAAGCCCACCCCCAACAATATATCACCTCTAGGAGGCTCCAATTCCCAAATTGCCACCAGCTGGGGAACTAGTATTCAGAACACATAAATTTGTAGGGGACACTTGAATCACACCCAGTGAAGGGCTGGGGTCATGGCTCAGTGGTAGAGCACCTGCCTAGAATCCCCAGTGAGGGGCTGGGGGCGTGGCTCAGTGGTAGAGCACCTGCCTAGAATCCCCCAGTGAGGGGCTGGGGGCGTGGCTCAGTGGTAGAGCACCTGCCTAGAATCCCCAGTGAGGGGCTGGGGGCGTGGCTCAGTGGTAGAGCTCCTGCCTAGAATCCCCAGTGAGGGGCTGGGGGTGTGGCTCAGTGGTAGAGCTCCTGCCTAGAATCCCCAGTGAGGGGCTGGGGTGTGGCTCAGTGGTAGAGCTCCTGCCTAGAATCCCCCAGTGAGGGGCTGGGGTGTGGCTCCCCCTAGTGAGGGGCTGGGGTGTGGCTCAGTGGTAGAGTCCTGCCTAGAATCCCCCAGTGAGGGGCTGGGGTGTGGCTCAGTGGTAGAGCTCCTGCCTAGAATCCCCCAGTGAGGGGCTGGGGTGTGGCTCAGTGGTAGAGCTCCTGCCTAGAATCCCCCAGTGAGGGGCTGGGGACCTGCTCTCCCCGTGTGGCAATGCTGATCCGGCTTCATCTTGCATGGAGCCCACAGGCTGCCATTGCTCCATGTTGACCCAGATCCTGAAGACTGACTGACAGGTCACAAAGTAAGCAGGGTCACAAGTGTCACCCACAACAGAGGAGTGATGGCACCTGGGGAGGGCCCCTCCTCTTGGGCACATCCGTGGCCAGCCACTGTCTTATGATGGTCATGGTGGGTGGAGCCAGGATGCCCATCCAGCTGGCTATGGCATCCTATCCTGTGCCTGGAGGACATTGTCTCTGCACTGCAGACCAGCCCTGCTTTCTTTTTACTCCTTTTCTTTTCCACGTGTATGTGTGCGAGATGTGCATGTGTGTATGCCTGTTTGTAAATGTGGGCACATAGGTGTTTGGAGGCCAGAGGCTGACATCCAGGATCTTCCTTAATTACTTCCTCTTCTTTTTTTTTTTTTTTTGTTGTTGTTTGTTGAGGTGGGGTCTCACTCTAGCCCAGGCTGACCTGGAATTCACTATGGAGTCTCAGGGTGGTCTCGAACTCTCGGCGATCCTCCTACTTCTTCCTCCCAAGTGCTGGGATTAAAGGTGTGCACCACCATGCCCAGCTCACCTTACTTTTTATTTTATTTTACTTTACTTTTATTTTATTTTATATTTTACTTTATTTTATTTTATTTTATTTTTTGAGATAGGGTCTCTCTCTAGCCCAGGTTGACCTAGAACTCACTCTGTAGTCCCAGGCTGACCTGGAATTCACTCTGTAGTCCCAGGCTGCTCTTGAACTCACAGCGATCCTCCTACCTCTGCCTCCCAAGTGCTGGGATTAAAGGCGTGTGTCACCCTGCCCAGTTGCCACCTTACTTTTTTGAGAAAGGGTCTTGCAACAAACATGAAGCTGACCAGTTCTACTAGTCCTGGCTAGCAAGTCTCAGGATTCTCCTGCCTGTACCTCCCCAGAGCTGGCATGACAAATGTGCAACACCAGGCCTGGCATTTTCCCATGGGTGCCGGGGACCCTAACTCTGGTCTTGATGCTTACACACAACAAGGCTTTACCCACAGCAAACACTACCCACAGCAAGCACTTTACCACTGAGCCAGTTCCCCCGCCGAATACTCTTGCTAAAATATTTATCTAGTTATTTATGAGAGAGAGAAAAAGGGCAGGCCAGGGTCTCCAGCCACTGCAAACAAACTCCAGATGCATGCGCCACTTTGTGCATCTGGCTTATATGGGAACTGGGGAATTGAACCTGGGTCACTCCAGCACAAAATATTCTTTTTTTTTTTTTTCCTCTGTTTTTTGAGGTAGGGTCTCACTCTCGCCCAGGCTGACCTGGAATTCACTATGTAGTCTCAGGATGGCCTTGAACTCATGTAGATCCTCCTACCTCTGCCTCCCGAGTGCTGGGATTAAAGGCATGCGCCACCACGACCGACTCTGAATATTCTTAAAAATGCAATTTCTCCCTCACTATTTAGTCCCTACCTACCTGACTGAGCAGCCTACACTGCAGCTTTGTGGGCCCTGCTGAGCCTCAGTTTCTCACCTGCACCTGGAAGACACCGTTGGGTGTTCTTGTATGAGTGAGGAGCAGGGCCAGGAGCCCCAGAACACCACTGTGTCCAGCTGGTGACTTCCAGAGCGGGCAGGGCTTGCCTGCTGGGAGGCTCTGGCGCCTTCCAGCAGTCTTGCTCATAATCACTGAAAAATAATCTTCATAAAAGGCAAACAAACGATGTAATTTCCGGGCAAAAGGGGCTCGGATTAACGAGGCTCACAGTGGAGTGCCCTGCGGCCGAGGAGCCCATGCTTCTGAGGAGCTGTAACAATACAGAAAGACACTTGAGCTGTAATTTAGTGAAAGCAGACGTAATTCAAAACAGTACGCATAGCATTAGCCCAACGCCTTGGGAACAAATTGCTCAAGTCCTTCTAACTGCATGCACATATATATCACCCGTGTTAGTATGGGCCATACTGGCCCAGCAGCTTGTACGTGATGTGTATGTTTGTGTATTTCCCTATGCACATATTAGGCAGATGTACTTCCTGTACACATTTCGCTTTATACATGTAATCTGCGCATATATTTTGAATATCTATTTGTCCGGACAAACTGAGTTCAAGCATTTAATTGGCACTCTAATCACTGTGGGACCGCCACCGCTCTGAGATGGCAAAAGGCGCTTGCTGGCCAGTCAGGTCGTTGTTGCTTCCAGCACAGGAAGCCACTGTGCAGAAGTGAGGGGCACAGCCTCATGTTCTTGTGACAAAGCCTCCGACTCAATCCCAGGTAGTGGAGCCTTTGGCGGGTAGAGCCCTGCTGGAGGAGGTGTGTCCCCAGGGGCCGTGATGGCCCAGCCCTGCTTGCTACAGTCCTGCAGCTCACTCCCTCTCCTTCCCCCCTGCTGTTATGGAGATGTGATACTCAACTGTATGCTCCTGCCATATTTGCTCCACCATGATGGAACTTCTCAAACTGTAAACCAGAAATAAAACCTTTCCTTCCGTAAACTTTTGTCCCAATAAGAAAGTAACTGTTAGCCGGGCATGGTGGCGCACGCCTTTAATCCCAGCACTCGGGAGGCAGAGGTGGGAGAATTGCCATGAGTTCGAGGCCACCCTGAGACTGCATAGTGAATTCCAGGTCAGCTTGGACTAGAGTGAGACCCTACCTTGAAAAACCAAAAAGAAAGAAAGAAAAGTAAACAGAAAGTAACTGTTATACATGGGTTCCCATACATTCGTTTTTGGGCGGAAGAGGAGGAAGAGGAGGAGGGTTGAGATAGGGTCTCACTTTACCCCAGGCTGACCTGGAACTCACTCTGTGGCCCAGCTGGCTTTGATCCTCCTTCCTCTGCCTCCCGAGTGCTGGGATTTCAATCATGCGCCACCACGTCTGTGTGTAGTATGTTGTAACTAGTGGGACACGGTAGCACATGACTGTAATCCCAGCACTCGGGAGGCTGAGGCAGGAGCATTGTGAGTTTGGGGCTAGCTGGGATTATATATAGGCAGACCCTGTCTCAGCATACAAGTAAACTGAAGCAAGAATTCAAGATATATCGTATCTATAATCATGTCCATAGCGCTGTGTAGTCAGGTATACATGTTGTATGCACAACTGTGTATATAGTTACGTGAGTATTTTTAAAATAAGTGTGTATGTACAGTATATATAATGTGTATAAGTGTATTTCTGATACTCTGTGCACATATGACATGTTGTGCCATCAGTCTATGTGAACGCATGTTACCTGCACATGTCTGGGACTCCATGTGTGTGCCATAGAGAGAAGGGTTGCAGGGTAGTTTTCCTATAGACAATGCCTGTATCCTCTGTGAAAGCCTGTCTGAAGACACGCTTAAGAGGGACAGTTCCACACATGCGCACACACACATGAACAACACACACATGTACGCCCATGCACAAGTATGTGTCTGTGTATATATATGATATATATGCATCTATCTCCAGAGGATGAGTGTGCGTACACACACACACACACACACAGGTCTAGAAAGAAACCCAGGCCTCTAAAAAGCCTTCAGAGATGACCTCAGAAAGGCGGAGTCAAGCTGACTTTGGGGGGCTGGGGGTATAGCTCAGTTGGTGCAGTGCTTACCCAGCACGTATGAAGCCCTGGGTTTCATCCCCAGCAGGGCAGAAACTAGCATGGTTGTACACGCCCAGAACATCCCAGCACTCCCGAGGCGGGGGCAGAAGAATCCGAGGTTCAAGGTCTGGCCTTGTCCTGCCATTGAGCTGTTGCAGAGATGGGGAAGGCCACAGGTAGGGCATGTGACTCTGGGATCCCCGTGTAGTGGCTGTCACAGCGCCTGGCACCCCCAGTGCGCCAAGGAGGCTCTGGATTCCAGGGCTGCATGGCTACCAGGGAGAGGTGGCCGAGGTGAATGTCTCCTGCTCCCTGCCCTGGGCTACAGGGAGTCCCTGGGTCCCTGGCCAGCTCACAAGGAGTTAAAAAACCCCACCGATGCAAATTAAGTTTAATTAATCCTTTTCATCAGCTGCAAATATACCTTCTGAACCCTATTAAAAACATGAATATGCAAATGTAGACCTTTTTAATTCTCGCTTTTCAAGGGCTTGGTGTTGGGGTTTGATTAGTGAATCCTGTTAACAGCTTGTAGACCTGGTGCAAAATTGAATTTCCATCTTAAGTTTATTTTATTTAAAAAAAAAAAAAGAAGAGGAGAAAAGCTGGTGGTTGAGCCAACGGTAGGGTTACACTGGAGGCTCCAAGCTGACTCTGGGGTGCTGCTGACACCCATCAACCCGTTTTCCAGATGTGGAGACTGAGGTGCAGTGGGGAGGAATCTTGCCTACAGCCCCCTGGTAGATTGGGGCGGAGCTGGCGTTGAGCAGAGTCTCCTGATGTCCCAAGCCATAGGAGTTTTAGATGTATTGCGTTACACAAAATATATTTATTAGAATTAAATTAGATTACAGGCACAAGCCACAGCACCTGGCATTTTACATGGGTTCTGGGGACTGAACTCAGGCCCTCGTGTTCGTGAGGCAAGCACTTTGCCCATGGAGCCATCTCCCCAGCCCCATTTCTGGTTATGCTACGTAGCTCAAGTGTCTTATAACTCAGTGTGTGGCTCAGGCTGGCCTCCTGCGCATGCTCCTCCTGCCTCGGCCTCTCAAGCGCTAGGATTCCAACGTGTGTCACCATGAGGCCGCCCTTCTGCATGCCATCCCACAAGGGCCACGCTCATCAGTGTCCCTCCTGTTCGGTATGTTCACTGCCAAAGTGAGCGCTCACTCCTGCCTCTTAAATGTGGAGCCCAAGCAGAATTTGTGATCCTGCCTCGTACTTTTCAGCTCCATGACCACTGGTACGGGCCGTGATGGTCAGCTCACTGTCTTAGTGACTTTCTCATTGCTGTGGCCCCATACTGGACAAAATCGGCTGAGGAAAAAAGGGTTTATTTGGCTCGAGGGCTAGCCTGGGGAAGTGGGATGGGTGGCAGGAACCTGGAGTGGCCGGTCACACTGTATGCACAGTCAGGAAGTAGAAATGAATGTCTTTTTATCTGACTCAGGACCCGGCTGTGGAATGGTGCTGTGCATGGTTAAAGTGGGTCTTCCCACCTCAGTTCACCTAATCAAGATGATCCCTCGCCGGCACGTCAAGAAGCTCAAGTTCAGGCGATTCTAGGTCCTGTCAACGTGACAATTAATATAAGCCGTCAACGCTCATCAATGTCCCACCTTTCAAATGTGGTTTCTGAACGTTTCAAATTACGTATGTTGTTGGCATGACATTTCCATCAGATGGCACCATTTCATATATGAGAAGAACTGATTAAAAAAATATATATCTATATACTACAATACACGCAGAATGTGCATATGATAAATACATTATGCACCAAACGGAATTCCAGACTGTGATAAATGTCATAAGGAAAAGAGAAGCTGGCTGTGGCAGGAGGCGGAATCCACGTGTGTGATGATGTCAGCGGCTGGGGCTTAGTTAACAGTTGGGGGGGGGAGTTGTTTGTTTTGTTTTGATGTAAGAACGCATTTGAATCCTGCAGTTAAAGGACAGAAAGAGAGATGAAATACACCTGGCCTGGACTCCCAGCTCCCCATCTTGCTATGACCTTGGGTGAATTTCTCCCCTTCTCTGGGCTAGAAGTAATTTATGTAAGCTGTTCTCAAAGTATAAGCACGTGTGTACCCATATCCACCTATGTAGACTCATGTATTTCAAGTCCACATGCTTGCCACATACACATGTGTGCATATACATACATGTCACATTCATGCTCACATGTGAGCAAAGCCCCACACACGTGTGTGCAAGTTGTATCCTAAGACGTGGCACATTGTATATACGTGTGTGACACGTGCATTATTTTGTGTATGGTCTTCTAGCCCAAAGCCCTGGGCTTTGAGACACTTGCAGGTTGTCTCAGGACAAAGACCCGGTCTATACTTGGCTGGGGGGCTGGTGACACTGGAGGAGGAGGAAGAGGACACGTGTGACTCAGACCCGGGACCCAGATGGGTTAAATCTGCAGCGGGGATGGCAGGGCCCAAAAGACGTGCAAGTGACTGTCGGCAGGTTCTCTCTATCCTAACGTGCATCTGGAATCTGATGCCACCCAACTACCAGGGCATGACCAGCTGGTGACCAGCTCCTTATGCGGAAGAGCCTGTCAGTTAGAACATTCAATCAGCTGTGACCTTTGGTGACCCTGGAGTCTCTAGCAGCTTCGGGAGCTGCCTGGACTGGTGCTGAAGCCCTCTAGGAGATAAAAGATTCCCGGGCTGGGCAGACAGAGGGAAAGGGCCCTTGGCAGGGGCTATATTCTAACTGAAGACTTCCTCCTGCTTCCTGAACTAAGTGAATTTTTCTTGCTGGTGGCTGGCTTGGAGGGCTCTAAGGGACCTGCGCAGTCCCAGCTTCATCACGGACCAATCAGCACCTTCGTCTTCATTTAAGCTGACCAATCATGGACTCCCGATGGGCAGACTTCCTCCATTCAATGCAAGTCCAGCTCCCACTGTGGACGGTCGAGTCTCTTCTCTGCTTTTTCCCCTCTGACTCTGAAATAAACTTTATTCTTCTACACACTTTCCTGCCCTCTAATTCTTTAATGGGCAGAGAAAATGAGCCCAACACCCGTAGCAGTGTCAGTGCTTCACAACTGCCTTTGGGGCTGGTCCCGGGGCCTCACTGGGAGCTGCAGAGAAACCCTCCATCTGTCCCCTCCCAGAGGGTCCTGCATCACAATGCACAGAGAAGGAAGGCCTGGCACTGCTTAATCCTGGCTTGGGTGCAGTGGGGCCCCTGGGGAGAAGTTGGACACTAGGGCATAGAAAATCCTGTTACCTCCTGGCAATTATGCTTATCCTGTGGCACTAACCCTTAAAATGAGTCATTAGTGGCTTAAGACCCATTTAGCATTGCAAGCCCACTGAGGAGCTGGCAGGAACTGGACCTAACGGGACCAGAACTTTCTCTGGCCCAGGGCTGCTGGACCGAGGCTTTGCCAGGAAGCTTTCGGTT
Source organism: Orientallactaga sibirica (assembly GCA_036365145.1). Lineage (NCBI taxonomy): Eukaryota > Metazoa > Chordata > Mammalia > Rodentia > Dipodidae > Orientallactaga > Orientallactaga sibirica. The sequence goes on along the minus strand of JAEOAD010001990.1, from coordinate 2,456,497 downwards.
CCAATTGCAGGTGTGTGAAAAGGGCATGACACACCCTGAATGACAGGTCATCAATCTGTGACAGACATGTGATTTGGGGCCTTTGCTTTCAGGCCTGCCCAAAGATGCTGGTCCTACCACGCCTTTCCTTGTCTTTGCCCAGAAAACCTTCATAATCTGCCAATCTGCAGATGTGTGTCAGCTCGTTGGGTGGGTGAGCCGGGCCTGGTGCGAGTCACTGGAGGGGGAGCAGGTGCAGGAGGGCCAGGCTCTGGATTCAAGAGACCTCTGGTCGGGAGGAAAGCGGATGGGGAAACTGAGGCAGAAAGGAGCCTCGGGCTGCTGCCCTGCCGCGTGGCTGAGCGCTGAAGAGGCCTTTGTTGTCATCTGAGTGCTGAAGGTCCCTCTTCAGGCCTCTGCTCATCCTCACTGATGCCTGGCACACAGGCTTCTGAGAAATGGGCTCTGACTGCAGACGCCTCCCTGGTTGCATGTGGGCATGCCCATCCTGGGTGTGAAGGGAGCATGAGAAGAACATGGTGGAGCCTCTGACCAGCAGCGGGAGCCAGGAAGCTCGGGGCCTCACACACACAGCCCACACACAGCCAGGTGGAGGGCAATGAAAAACACTTTATTTCATAAGGCCAACGCTGTGGACTCAAGCCACAGTCTGCCCACCAGACTCCTGGGATAACAGACTGAGCAGCCAGCACAAGAGCCAAGGGCAGCTGGGGTGGGGACACCTCGGGACAGGGCAGGATGAAGGGGAGAGGCCAGGTTGCCTAGCACTCAGGGCCCGAGTGGGGATTGGTGGGGCAGGACTCAGCCTGGAAACTCCTGAAGCTGTCCCTTACTGGCCAGGGTCACGAGTCAGAGTGACCGCCTGAGCAGAGGCTTTGACTCGTGATCGTGACACGTGCTGCAGTTGTGGGTGACTGAGGGGATGGGACATGGAGAGCGATTTGGTGGCTGCTAGACTGGGATCCAGGACTGCAGCTGCGGAGCTGGGACGGCCCGGCTAGACGGAGGTCTGGCGACTGAAGAGCTCGATGGTGAGCGCGCTGAGGAAGGCAGGGATGCTGTCCTGGCGCAGCAGATGCAGCTCGATGAGCTCTGGCACGGAGCGCGAGAACTCCGTCTCCAGCAGCTGCATCTTGGAGCCCGAGGGTCCCGTGGCCTGCGGGGGTGACAGAAAGGAGGGCGTTAACACTGCCCCACGCTTTCAAGGTTGGAGCCTGGCTCAGGAGGGTGGAAACACATTCCTGCCTCTGTCCAGTGCCCAGCGAGGTCAACTTCAAGTCCATCAGCAGAGGGGGCTGAGAGTCACAGTGGGCAGTCAACCCAGACAGACAGCTTCAACCCCATCTCTCCCCACCACTGCTGCTTCCTCTGTCCCAGGACTGAGGACAGGCTACCACGCACACAGGATGCTGGGACGCCAAGGTCCCTCCTCTGGCCCAGTGGGGGTTCCTGGGGACGTCTGTTCTGGAAGGTCACCAGGTCTTCAGTTGTCTACCTGCCTGAGCACAGCAGCCCCGGTGCTGTGTCCTGCCAGCAGCCTGAGTAAGCCCCAAATGTCTCCACACTGAGAAGGACCTATGGTCTCTCTCGGGCAGCAACCTCCCCTTCAGCCTCAGTTTCCCAGCCTGTGCCGTCCGGGTGCTAGAATGCAATGAAGGTCTAGTCCTGGTGGTGTGGACTCCAGAGCACAGACTTCCGTTTGGCAAATGTCACTTACGGCTGGGGAAAGGGTAAGGTGGTATGTCACGCTGTGCCCAGGGAAAGCTTGCAGACAAGACCACAGGTGGCAGCAGGCCACAGGGAGCTCACACCGGCCTCACTTACTCAGCAGTCTGTCTGAACAATCTGGCCCATCACTGCCCTGGGCACAGGCAAGGGTGGGACATTTACACAGCTGGGTGTGTGGGCAGGAGGAGCAGCCTACACTGCAGCTTTGTGGGCCCTGCTGAGCCTCAGTTTCTCACCTGCACCTGGAAGACACCGTTGGGTGTTCTTGTATGAGTGAGGAGCAGGGCCAGGAGCCCCAGAACACCACTGTGTCCAGCTGGTGACTTCCAGAGCGGGCAGGGCTTGCCTGCTGGGAGGCTCTGGCGCCTTCCAGCAGTCTTGCTCATAATCACTGAAAAATAATCTTCATAAAAGGCAAACAAACGATGTAATTTCCGGGCAAAAGGGGCTCGGATTAACGAGGCTCACAGTGGAGTGCCCTGCGGCCGAGGCCCATGCTTCTGAGGAGCTGTAACAATACAGAAAGACACTTGAGCTGTAATTTAGTGAAAGCAGACGTAATTCAAAAACAGTACGCATAGCATTAGCCCAACGCCTTGGGAACAAATTGCTCAAGTCCTTCTAACTGCATGCACATATATATCACCCGTGTTAGTATGGGCCATACTGGCCCAGCAGCTTGTATGCGTGATGTGTATGTTTGTGTATTTCCCTATGCACATATTAGGCAGATGTACTTCCTGTACACATTTAAGCTTTATACATGTAATCTGCGCATATATTTTGAATATCTATTTGTCCGGACAAACTGAGTTCAAGCATTTAATTGGCACTCTAATCACTGTGGGACCGCCACCGCTCTGAGATGGCAAAAGCGCTTGCTGGCCAGTCAGGTCGTTGTTGCTTCCAGCACAGGAAGCCACTGTGCAGAAGTGAGGGGCACAGCCTCATGTTCTTGTGACAAAGCCTCGACTCAATCCCAGGTAGTGGAGCCTTTGGCGGGTAGAGCCCTGCTGGAGGAGGTGTGTCCCCAGGGGCCGTGATGGCCCAGCCCTGCTTGCTACAGTCCTGCAGCTCACTCCCTCTCCTTCCCCCCTGCTGTTATGGAGATGTGATACTCAACTGTATGCTCCTGCCATATTTGCTCCACCATGATGGAACTTCTCAAACTGTAAACCAGAAATAAAACCTTTCCTTCCGTAAACTTTTGTCCCAATAAGAAAGTAACTGTTAGCCGGGCATGGTGGCGCACGCCTTTAATCCCAGCACTCGGGAGGCAGAGGTGGGAGAATTGCCATGAGTTCGAGGCCACCCTGAGACTGCATAGTGAATTCCAGGTCAGCTTGGACTAGAGTGAGACCCTACCTTGAAAAACCAAAAAAGAAAGAAAGAAAAGTAAACAGAAAGTAACTGTTATACATGGGTTCCCATACATTCGTTTTTGGGGGGCGGAAGAGGAGGAAGAGGAGGAGGGTTGAGATAGGGTCTCACTTTACCCCAGGCTGACCTGGAACTCACTCTGTGGCCCAGCTGGCTTTGATCCTCCTTCCTCTGCCTCCCGAGTGCTGGGATTTCAATCATGCGCCACCACGTCTGTGTGTAGTATGTTGTAACTAGTGGGACACGGTAGCACATGACTGTAATCCCAGCACTCGGGAGGCTGAGGCAGGAGCATTGTGAGTTTGGGGCTAGCTGGGATTATATATAGGCAGACCCTGTCTCAGCATACAAGTAAACTGAAGCAAGAATTCAAGATATATCGTATCTATAATCATGTCCATAGCGCTGTGTAGTCAGGTATACATGTTGTATGCACAACTGTGTATATAGTTACGTGAGTATTTTTAAAATAAGTGTGTATGTACAGTATATATAATGTGTATAAGTGTATTTCTGATACTCTGTGCACATATGACATGTTGTGCCATCAGTCTATGTGAACGCATGTTACCTGCACATGTCTGGGACTCCATGTGTGTGCCATAGAGAGAAGGGTTGCAGGGTAGTTTTCCTATAGACAATGCCTGTATCCTCTGTGAAAGCCTGTCTGAAGACACGCTTAAGAGGGACAGTTCCACACATGCGCACACACACACGGACAACACACACATGTACGCCCATGCACAAGTATGTGTCTGTGTATACATATTATATGCATCTATCTCCAGAGGATGAGTGTGCGTACACACACACACACACACAGGTCTAGAAAGAAACCCAGGCCTCTAAAAAGCCTTCAGAGATGACCTCAGAAAGGCGGAGTCAAGCTGACTTTGGGGGGTTGGGGGTATAGCTCAGTTGGTGCAGTGCTTACCCAGCACACATGAAGCCCTGGGTTTCATCCCCAGCAGGGCAGAAACTAGCATGGTGGTACACGCCCAGAACATCCCAGCACTCCCGAGGCGGGGGCAGAAGAATCCGAGGTTCAAGGTCTGGCCTTGTCCTGCCATTGAGCTGTTGCAGAGATGGGGAAGGCCACAGGTAGGGCATGTGACTCTGGGATCCCCGTGTAGTGGCTGTCACAGCGCCTGGCACCCCCAGTGCGCCAAGGAGGCTCTGGATTCCAGGGCTGCATGGCTACCAGGGAGAGGTGGCCGAGGTGAATGTCTCCTGCTCCCTGCCCTGGGCTACAGGGAGTCCCTGCGTCCCTGGCCAGCTCACAAGGAGTTAAAAAACCCCACCGATGCAAATTAAGTTTAATTAATCCTTTTCATCAGCTGCAAATATACCTTCTGAACCCTATTAAAAACATGAATATGCAAATGTAGACCTTTTTAATTCTCACCGCTTTTCAAGGGCTTGGTGTTGGGGTTTGATTAGTGAATCCTGTTAACAGCTTGTAGACCTGGTGCAAAATTGAATTTCCATCTTAAGTTTATTTTATTTAAAAAAAAAAAAAAAAAGAAGAGGAGAAAAGCTGGTGGTTGAGCCAACGGTAGGGTTACACTGGAGGCTCCAAGCTGACTCTGGGTGCTGCTGACACCCATCAACCCGTTTTCAGATGTGGAGACTGAGGCAGTGGGGAGGAATCTTGCCTACAGCCCCTGGTAGATTGGGGCGGAGCTGGCGTTGAGCAGAGTCTCCTGATGTCCCAAGCCATAGGAGTTTTAGATGTATTGCGTTACACAAAATATATTTATTAGAATTAAATTAGATTACAGGCACAAGCCACAGCACCTGGCATTTTACATGGGTTCTGGGGACTGAACTCAGGCCCTCGTGTTCGTGAGGCAAGCACTTTGCCCATGGAGCCATCTCCCCAGCCCCATTTCTGGTTATGCTACGTAGCTCAAGTGTCTTATAACTCAGTGTGTGGCTCAGGCTGGCCTCTTGCGCATGCTCCTCCTGCCTCGGCCTCTCAAGCGCTAGGATTCCAACGTGTGTCACCATGAGGCCGCCCTTCTGCATGCCATCCCGCAAGGGCCACGCTCATCAGTGTCCCTCCTGTTCGGTATGTTCACTGCCAAAGTGAGCGCTCACTCCTGCCTCTTAAATGTGGAGCCCAAGCAGAATTTGTGATCCTGCCTCGTACTTTTCAGCTCCATGACCACTGGTACGGGCCGTGATGGTCAGCTCACTGTCTTAGCGACTTTCTCATTGCTGTGGCCCCATACTGGACAAAATCGGCTGAGGAAAAAGGGTTTATTTGGCTCGAGGGCTAGCCTGGGGAAGTGGGATGGTGGCAGGAACCTGGAGTGGCCGGGTCACACTGTATGCACAGTCAGGAAGTAGAAATGAATGTCTTTTTATCTGACTCAGGACCCGGCTGTGGAATGGTGCTGTGCATGGTTAAAGTGGGTCTTCCCACCTCAATTCACCTAATCAAGATGATCCCTCACCGGCATGTCAAGAAGCTCAAGTTCAGGCGATTCTAGGTCCTGTCAACGTGACAATTAATACAAGCCGTCAACGCTCATCAATGTCCCACCTTTCAAATGTGGTTTCTGAACGTTTCAAATTACGTATGTTGTTGGCATGACATTTCCATCAGATGGCACCATTTCATATATGAGAAGAACTGATTAAAAAAATATATATCTATATACTACAATACACGCAGAATGTGCATATGATAAATACATTATGCACCAAGCGGAATTCCAGACTGTGATAAATGTCATAAGGAAAAGAGAAGCTGGCTGTGGCAGGAGGCGGAATCCACGTGTGTGATGATGTCAGTGGCTGGGGCTTAGTTAACAGTTGGGGGGGGGGAGTTGTTTGTTTTGTTTTGATGTAAGAATGCATTTGAATCCTGCAGTTAAAGGACAGAAAGAGAGATGAAATACACCTGGCCTGGACTCCCAGCTCCCCATCTTGCTGACTATGACCTTGGGTGAGTTTCTCCCCTTCTCTGGGCTAGAAGTAATTTATGTAAGCTGTTCTCAAAGTATAAGCACGTGTGTACCCATATCCACCTATGTAGACTCATGTATTTCAAGTCCACATGCTTGCCACATACACATGTGTGCATATACATACATGTCACATTCATGCTCACATGTGAGCAAAGCCCCACACACGTGTGTGCAAGTTGTATCCTAAGACGTGGCACATTGTATATACGTGTGTGACACGTGCATTATTCTGTGTATGGTCTTCCAGCCCAAAGCCCTGGGCTTTGAGACACTTGCAGGTTGTCTCAGGACAAAGACCCGGTCTATACTTGGCTGGGGGGCTGGTGACACTGGAGGAGGAGGAAGAGGACACGTGTGACTCAGACCCGGGACCCAGATGGGTTAAATCTGCAGCTGGGGTGGCAGGGCCCAAAAGACGTGCAAGTGACTGTCGGCAGGTTCCCTCTATCCTAACGTGCATCTGGAATCTGATGCCACCCAACTACCAGGGCATGACCAGCTGGTGACCAGCTCCTTATGCGGAAGAGCCTGTCAGTTAGAACATTCAATCAGCTGTGACCTTTGGTGACCCTGGAGTCTCTAGCAGCTTCGGGAGCTGCCTGGACTGGTGCTGAAGCCCTCTAGGAGATAAGAGATTCCTGGGCTGGGCAGACAGAGGGAAAGGGCCCTTGGCAGGGCTATATTCTAACTGAAAGACTTCCTCCTGCTTCCTGAACTAAGTGAATTTTTCTTGCTGGTGGCTGGCTTGGAGGGCTCTAAGGGACCTGCGCAGTCCCAGCTTCATCACGGACCAATCAGCACCTTCGTCTTCATTTAAGCTGACCAATCATGGACTCCCGATGGGCAGACTTCCTCCATTCAATGCAAGTCCAGCTCCCACTGTGGACGGTCGAGTCTCTTCTCTGCTTTTTCCCCTCTGACTCTGAAATAAACTTTATTCTTCTACACACTTTCCTGCCCTCTAATTCTTTAATGGGCAGAGAAAATGAGCCCAACACCCGTAGCAGTGTCAGTGCTTCACAACTGCCTTTGGGGGCTGGTCCCGGGGCCTCACTGGGAGCTGCAGAGAAACCCTCCATCTGTCCGTCCCAGAGGGTCCTGCATCACAATGCACAGAGAAGGAAGGCCTGGCACTGCTTAATCCTGGCTTGGGTGCAGTGGGGCCCCCTGGGGAGAAGTTGGACACTAGGGCATAGAAAATCCTGTTACCTCCTGGCAATTATGCTTATCCTGTGGCACTAACCCTTAAAATGAGTCATTAGTGGCTTAAGACCCATTTAGCATTGCAAGCCCACTGAGGAGCTGGCAGGAACTGGACCTAACGGGACCAGAACTTTCTCTGGCCCAGGGCTGCTGGTCCGAGTCTTTGCCAGGGAGCTTTCGGTTCCAATTGCAGGTGTGTGAAAAGGGCATGACACACCCTGAATGACAGGTCATCAATCTGTGACAGACATGTGATTTGGGGCCTTTGCTTTCAGGCCTGCCCAAAGATGCTGGTCCTACCACGCCTCTCCTTGTCTTTGCCCAGAAAACCTTCATAATCTGCCAATCTGCAGATGTGTGTCAGCTCGTTGGGTGGGTGAGCCGGGCCTGGTGCGAGTCACTGGAGGGGGAGCAGGTGCAGGAGGGCCAGGCTCTGGATTCAAGAGACCTTTGGTCGGGAGGAAAGCGGATGGGGAAACTGAGGCAGAAAGGAGCCTCGGGCTGCTGCCCTGCCGCGTGGCTGAGCGCTGAAGAGGCCTTTGTTGTCATCTGAGTGCTGAAGGTCCCTCTTCAGGCCTCTGCTCATCCTCACTGATGCCTGGCACACAGGCTTCTGAGAAATGGGCTCTGACTGCAGACGCCTCCCTGGTTGCATGTGGGCATGCCCATCCTGGGTGTGAAGGGAGCGTGAAAAGAACATGGTGGAGCCTCTGACCAGCAGCGGGAGCCAGGAAGCTCGGGGCCTTACACACACAGCCCACACACAGCCAGGTGGAGGGCAATGAAAAACACTTTATTTCATAAGGCCAACGCTGTGGACTCAAGCCACAGTCTGCCCACCAGACTCCTGGGATAACAGACTGAGCAGCCAGCACAAGAGCCAAGGGCAGCTGGGGTGGGGACACCTCGGGACAGGGCAGGATGAAGGGGAGAGGCCAGGTTGCCTAGCACTCAGGGCCCGAGTGGGGATTGGTGGGGCAGGACTCAGCCTGGAAACTCCTGAAGCTGTCCCTTACTGGCCAGGGTCACGAGTCAGAGTGACCGCCTGAGCAGAGGCTTTGACTCGTGATCGTGACACGTGCTGCAGTTGTGGGTGACTGAGGGGATGGGACATGGAGAGCGATTTGGTGGCTGCTAGACTGGGATCCAGGACTGCAGCTGCGGAGCTGGGACGGCCCGGCTAGACGGAGGTCTGGCGACTGAAGAGCTCGATGGTGAGCGCTGAGGAAGGCAGGGATGCTGTCCTGGCGCAGCAGATGCAGCTCGATGAGCTCTGGCACGGAGCGCGAGAACTCCGTCTCCAGCAGCTGCATCTTGGAGCCCGAGGGTCCCGTGGCCTGCGGGGGTGACAGAAAGGAGGGCGTTAACACTGCCCCACGCTTTCAAGGTTGGAGCCCGGCTCAGAAGGGTGGAAACACATTCCTGCCTCTGTCCAGTGCCCAGCGAAGTCAACTTCAAGTCCATCAGCAGAGGGGGCTGAGAGTCACAATGGGCAGTCAACCCAGACAGACAGCTTCAACCCCATCTCTCCCCACCACTGCTGCTTCCTCTGTCCCAGGACTGAGGACAGGCCACCACGCACACAGGATGCTGGGACGCCAAGGTCCCTCCTCTGGCCCAGTGGGGGTTCCTGGGGACGTCTGTTCTGGAAGGTCACCAGGTCTTCAGTTGTCTACCTGCCTGAGCACAGCAGCCCCGGTGCTGTGTCCTG